>JAEQBA010002966.1:0-226239 GCA_019434445.1 Phalangium opilio
TTAAAAAAAAAATAGGTTAATACCTCTTTCAGTAGAGGATTCATTGATATTTCAGTTTCATTGAGTTTAAAAAAAATTAGTTCCACCATGGTTGATTTTCAATATTGACCAATCGATAATCACAAATTTTAATAACTAAATCACAAAAACCGGTTCAAAACCATATAGTTTTGAAACGATTAAATTATAATTTTAAACATATATATACTAGTTAATTCCTCGTAGTCGTAGGTAATTAGTATTTCCTTAGTGAAATAATGCTGAATATTATATACACAATAAAATAATAAATGACTTCTAAAATTTAAATGTAAAGTGTGTGCATTATTCCCAATTAATAAAAGATATCCACCTATTTTCATTCAAATTAATTACTAATTTGTGGATAATGGATAGAAAATGTCGAGCTCTTAAAATAGTATTACAATTTTTTTAATTAAATATTATTAATAATTTCAATAAATATAAATTCTGGTTAAATACATAACACTATTTTTATTAAGTTCTGAAATTATCAGAGCTAAATATCAAAGAGACACATAATTAATTGTTCTCATAAGGTGAAAACCCCAGCTGACTTATAGCGTTTTCCTTTGGGGTCCTCGCGGAGCGCTCCCAGGAGCAATAAAAATGGTAGTAGTAGTTTCCAGCTTCGTTAAAGACTGTTTTTGAAGCATAGGATCTCCTAATTTTATTCCTCCATGGGAGCGCTCCGCGAGGACCCTAATAGCAGGGAGGAAGTAAGGAGAGTCGACTCCGGTAGTTTCCGTAAACGTCCGGTAGAGGCATGACAGAAGCGTTGCAGAAGCTAGTGCTTCTAGCGGCCTCTAGTTCTCGTACGGAACATAATTAGATGCACGGGGGGCAAGGGACTAGTTCCCCAATGTTAATATCCCCCAGTTTTTCCGTACGACAAAAAGGGGGCGCCACGGTCGCGTTTCGAAAATCGGGTAGGTACTACAGCCAAAGCTAGAGTCGGCTATCCTTGTTTCATCCATGCTAATAGCGAATTCCACTTACTGCTCTCGGAGCGCTCCCATGGAGCAATAAATATAGGAGACCCTGATTTAGCATAAACAGTCTTTAACGAAGCCGAGAACTACTTCTCCCATTTATATAGCTCCATGGGAGCGCTCCGCGAGCAGTCAGTGGAAATCGCTATAAGGAAAACGCTATTAGAAGTAAAACAAGTTGGGAAAACCAAAATATTACCTCTCCGAGTCAAGAGGAGGCCTACTTACAAACTTATTTACCCAGATATGGAAATGTTTCATTTTTTAAGAACAAATACTGAAGTTCATTTTATGAAATATAAAGAGGTATACAAAGCATAGCGAATGTACTGTAAATCAGACGACATTTTTACATCCAATAAGGATATACTTGTACACATTAAAATCATCCGATGGGGGAAAAACGGGAAATAAAGAGATAAAACTTTGGAGGGATATTACTTTTACGTGTTTGTAGAGGCCCAAATTTTCCACTCCTCAACTGTACCCTCTATGTTCAAAACCAGATTCATAACAGGGTTGCAGTGTAAACATGAACTTCTAACAGCGCTGAGCTCTGCTGAACGCGGCCTAGATTTTCACCATGATGCTCTATTCAATTATAAAATCTAAGCCTGGTTATTTAAAGGTGTATTTAACTTTCGGCTCATTCTGAACCGTTAATGTCTCTGCATTACAGAAACGAAAACCAAACCCAAGCGTTTACTTTTGGTTCACTAGGCCTATTGACAAATAAAATTTCATTAGGCCGACATAGTAGCGTTCTTCTCGTTATCAATAACGAAAGGATTATGCTATAAACAGATGTAGTATAGCTTAAGTAATATATAAACATCCATTTCAAATAATAATATAAAAAAAAATTCTTGGGATATCAAAATGAAACAGAGGATTAAAGCTACAAAAGTACTAAATGCATCGTAATTACGAAAAGATTTCCACATATTCACTTTATATTATGGAAAAAGTGAATATTAACACATCAAAACAAAGCGAACTGTTAACGCGGCGCACTAGTGTGAAAACGGACAGACACACAAAGACAAAAAAATAGACTGCTTTTTAACTTTTCCGTATTAATTTTGAATTGAGAAACAAGATTATCTTAAATATTAAAATAAATATAATTAATATTTAGTATTTTCTTCGTTAGTTGTTCGCCTTATTGAGCGTTACATCGTTTTAAAAAAGAATAATTAAACAACCTTGAGAGACTTGACTATTATTGAAGTTTGAAATGAAGCATCCTCCTGTTGCTTCGCCTTGCTCAAATAGGTAGTATATAAAGGATTCGAATCGCAGTTGTAGATAAGAACATCGCAATTGCGTGAACCTTGGAGGAAGACCCCTCCATTGGAAGGCTAGACGTTTCTCGTAACCCTAGCCGATCGCCGCGTATGTCTTAACCTTAAGGATGATGATGGAGTAGAAGCCAGGTGTACAGACTGGTGTCCATGTGGGATGGACAAAAACAAAGACCAGAAGATGGTGGTGTTAGAAGCCAGGTGTACAGACTGGTGTCCATGTGGGATGGACAAAAATTAAGACCAGAAGATGGTGGTGTTAGAAGCCAGGTGTACAGACTGGTGTCCATGTGGGATGGACAAAAACAAAGACCAGAAGATGGTGGTGTTAGAAGCCAGGTGTACAGACTGGTGTCCATGTGGGATGAACAAAGACCAGGAGATGGTGGTGTTAGAAGCCAGGTGTACAGACTGGTGTCCATGTGGGATGGACAAAAACAAAGACCAGAAGATGGTGGTGTTAGAAGCCAGGTGTACAGACTGGTGTCCATGTGGGATGGACAAAAACAAAGACTAGGAGATGGTGGTGTTAGAAGCCAGGTGTACAGACTGGTGTCCATGTGGAATGGACAAAGACTAGAAGATGGTGGTGTTTAGAAGTCAGTAAGTTCAGAATGGTGTCCATGTGGGGTGGACAAATGAACAGAGTTGTTAGACAGGCAATGGAGTAATAGACTGTAAGTGGAATACAATTTCCGGGACTGTAAATGCGGTCTGGAAATTGAATATACGTTTGCTCCGATTTGGAAACTGCGAACGCGGTCACGTGGGTGTAACAACGGACAGACAGACACACACACAGACAGACACACAGACACGTCGAAATTAGAACCTCTCCGTGACATACGTCACTCGGAGAGGTAAAAATACCAGGCTGCCAGGCTGTCTCTTACACAACAGAGTTGGCCATTCTCGCTTATGAGAAATGAATCCTTGTCATATGCATCTCTGGACTTTAGGAGCTCCAGGACTCCCAACTGAATCAGGGTGGGAAATAGGAATTTTTTTAAAACTAGACATTGGGCCAGCGACCCCCTGCCCAGGAATAAATAAACTGGTCCATGACCATTGACCAGGGCGCGGCGTCTGCTAAACTAAAGAAGTGGGTAATTAAAATAGTTGAGATAATGTCTGGACCCTGGTTACCCTAGAATTTCCATTATGGTCGTGTGGACCACTGCTCACCCTCCGATTTAATTTTTAAACTGGTCATTTTCCCGGTGCCACCGCCTTATTTGCAACGCTGATCTGAAGATTTCTTTTGACCGGACCATAGCCTACTCGATCACGCGCAACACGTCGCAAGCTGCTTGCGCTATAGCGCGAGTCAGGGTGGGAAATAAGGATTTTTTTAAACTGGACATTAGGCCAGAGACCCTCCTGACTTGGAATAAATAAACTGGTCCCTGACCATTGGCCAGAGCACGTCGTCTGCTAAGCTAAGGAAGTGGATAATTAAAGTATTAGAATTTTAATGTGTGGACTCTGGTTACCCTTGAATTTTTTAGTAGTCTCGTGGACCACTGACCCCCCTCCGATTTAATTTTTGAACTGTACCAGGCAATTTTTAAACTCGTCATTTGCCCTGTGTTACCGCCTTATTTCCCACGCTGGCGCGAGTTGCTTTGCGTTGTCGAGTGCGTGATGGAGCGGGCTATGCCTGGAGTCCCAACCCCCGTTACTTACTACCAAAATACCCACTAGCATAGCCCACTCGATCACGCTCTCTTTTCCCCGGCTACATATTTTGAAGAGGGCACTTTTTAGGCGTATTTTTAACAATCTTGGATCACCTTTGTGGACTTTTAGGGTAGCCCTTATAAATTGAGTCTTCATTGCCCTGACTATATTGTGTTTAAGGTTTATAAGCTTAATATCAAACAGACGTTAGTTAATGCTACAAAAAAGTTCGAAATTGATAATCTTGGATCGTCTTTGAGAAGTTTTAAGGATATCCGAATTTCATATTGGGCTTATGAAAAGTTTGAGCTAAAGGTTAAACAGACATAAATCAGCGTCTTAAAAAATTGTGTAAAACTGTCAATTTGGTTCGATTTGTGGAATTTTTAGGGGAGCGCCCCGCGTTTCAATAAAGGGTTGTAAAAAATTGTATTATGTTAATTACAATAAGAATACAAACTTTCAATGAGTTACGTTTTTATTTTTTGGAGTATCATTATAAATAAATGACTGATTGAGCTAAAGTTACGGTCGCTTTTATATATGTTTCTGCTTAGTGTAGATTTTGAAAATGTAAAACAGTTTCTTAACAATCTTAATTAAAATGAAGACTGAAGGAACAGATATTAGTCAAAAATGTCTTGATTAGAATCAAGTCCTAAAAAGTATCGATAAGACTGAGGTTATCACTTGACTGAAGGATCAGATATTAACTTTTCTTTTTAATTGAAACTTAAAGGCATGCTTAAGAAAAAACAACGTTCCATTACCGTTTTCCGTTGAAATAACTTATTTTACAGGTAATCAATTTCAAAAATTTACTTATCTCGGGTTTTCGGGCACAATTCCATTCCCCCAAAACATTTTATCATTACATTAATTACTTTTGAGAGATAACGTGTCAAAATAAGCTTTAAAACAATAAAAAACTGAATGAGCGGTCTGTTTAGCCATGACCAAAACCTTCAAATCAGTGTTGCTAATGTTAGAAAGTGGATGTTCCCACTTCCATTTTAAAAATTTGCCGCATTTCCCACACCCCCTTTTTTACAGTCATATTTATCTGGACTATTTTATCATACTAAGTTTAATATGGAATATCACTCCGCATGGCTTTGACAATATGTACAAATGCTTTAAAGCTTTAAAATTCTCAAAATATGCTTTCTTTTTTTCAGTGCCAAACTTAAAATCACCGAATTTATTTCAAAATGTCGCTTGAAATTATTAAACCGAATAAAATTTTCGAAAATGCACTTATTTTAACTGTGCAGTTAAAATTAGTGCATTTTTGAAAATTTTGCACTATTAACCCTTGAACAGGAAAATTCCGACATTTGATTGATTTCGGAAAAATATTACTTTTTCCCCACAGAGCCTAAAACCAAACCTAAATCTCCCACGATGTGGGAAATTACCCACACATTGGCAACACTGCTTTAAAAACTTATAACAAGCACACTTTCGAGACATGTTCTGAACAAATTAGTGCTTAACCCTCTAATAGTACGACCACGGAGAATTGATGTAAACTGTAGTTGAAATATATTCATGTGCGACCTGCGGCACTGAATGGTCTCTAACCATTGTTTGAAACTAGAGAGAGAAATAGTGAGCAGCATTAATCATGTCCTGAGCTATGAGAATGAACAGTATGACTGTTGACTGAAGTACACTAGACATTACATCATTTTGCATAACCACGAGTAAAAATCTAACTGTCCCTACTTAATTTTCCGCCATTGTTTTAAAACGTATCCACTGCGAAGCATGCCGGGCACAAATGAGGGAACCTTTTAAAACTCAATGTCATACACGTACTCTCTCAAAAGTAATTAATGTAATGATAAAATGTTTTGGGGGAATGGAATTGTGCCCGAAAACCCGAGATAAGTAAATTTTTGAAATTGATTACCTGTAAAATAAGTTATTTCAACGGAAAACGGTAATGGAACGTTGTTTTTTCTTAAGCATGCCTTTAAGTTTCAATTAAAAAGAAAAGTTAATATCTGATCCTTCAGTCAAGTGATAACCTCAGTCTTATCGATACTTTTTAGGACTTGATTCTAATCAAGACATTTTTGACTAATTAAATGTATGGGATTATTTCGGTAAATTATTATTTTGTTATGCTTAAAGTAGAATTTATTTTAAAATTAGGAATTGTCTTATTATTTGTTATTAATTATTTTAATTTTTAGACGCGAATGATTTTCTTGGATGATCTGTTGCTGGTCATTCAGAGACGTTTTCAAGTAGACTTGGAAGTTCATCCGATGTTAAGGACCCTCATTCCAGATGACATCTTTCTTGGATTTTCGAAACACGAGGCCTCGTCTGGCGTGATTGGACCGTGAAGTTTTTCCGCTAATGAACGTAATTTTATTTTTAAATTTAATCGGTAGCTAGCCTACCTCTTTTAATTTTACGCGGTCAAATTTTAATTTATGGAACACTTTAAATTTTTTTTTGTAGAAAATTTTTGTAAACACCTCAATTGTTTTTTTCTCAATAAAGAATTTTTATCTTGCCTCACGTTATTTGTTTTCTTGAAATAGTTTGGATAAGGGGGATGGCTTGAATTTTTTAGGGTCTGGACTTAGGGTAGTATTTTTGAGCCCCTTTTTTAGGCTTTTTTTACTTTTTAAAACAATTTTTGCCCATTTTTTTCGTTTTAAAACAATGTTTTCATATAAGCTAAAAGAATCTTAAAAGAGGGTCTCCAAAAAATACGCTATCTGTTTAGAGCTAAAAAATTCAAACCTTCCCTCTTAATCAAATAATTTCTAAGAAAACAAAAAAAGTGGTTTAAGGCAAAATTTATTGAACAAAAAGTAAAAAAAATTAGGTCTTTACAAAAATTTTCAACAAAAAATAATATAAAGTGTGACGTAAATTAAAGTTTGAACGCGTAAAAAGAAACTAAGTAGTTGCAAGTATAATTCTAATAAAAATTTGAATTTTCTAGATTCGGTTATGATCATCGCCAGTAATTGGAGAGAATGGTTGCAAGGCCACATCAGGTTGAAAACATCTTGTATCGCAAAACCAAGGAAGATGTCAACTGGAATGAGCGTCTTTAACAGCGGATGAGCTCCAGAGTTTATCAAAGGTTGAAATCATCTATTAGAAAACGTCTCTGAATGACCAGCAACAGAATATCCAAGAAAATCAGTCACATCTAAAAATGAAAATATATTTTTAACAAATATTAAGTCATCGCCTAGTTAGAATTAAAGGGGTCCTAACAAAAAAATAATCTATGGTAATGTTTCCGTAAATTATTGAAGGAATATTTCGTTAAATATTTCTATAAATAAAATCACACTAAACATTAAGCCATTACGGAATCGGAATTAAAGGGCTACTTTAAGGTCCTAGCAAAATAATAATTAACGGAAAGAATACCTTAGATAAAAATAATTTAAGAAAAAAAACTAAAATATTCCCTTCGGAAAATTTAATAATCGCACTAAATATTAAGCCATTTCCAAACCAGAATTAAAGGGCGGCTTTAAGTTCCTAGCAAAATTATGATTTACGGAAACAGAATCATAGATTAAAATGATTTAAGTTAAAGCTAAGTAATATATTCCCATAAGAAGAAATTAAGAATATCAAGCCTTAACTTCGCCTGCACGGTTCATTTTAGGATTATTAAAAGGGCTTAATTTGCACTAATTTATTATCAATTAACCCTAATTTATTTAAACTATTTAATTAAATACCGCCATAAAGAAATTTTAAAATCTCAAATATTTAAAATAACGAGTTTATTTTTAACTTTTGCGCTCAAATTAACTTGAATTAAAATGCCGGCATAAAATAAAAGCTTAGAGATTAGTGCCAGGCCCGGATAAATTTTTTTAAATGTTTAGCCTAGTGCAGCTTAATCTCGCCCCGTTAAATCATACACTAGACTTATTTTAGCTTCGCGCCGTTAAATGAGGCCTAATTTGCAATCAGTCGAGGTTTAATATTTAAAATAGATAAGGAATTTAATTTCCCCTAATATAAGCCGAAGTGCTAGATTTAAGATGTTCTAAATTAAGCCTTGTCTAACTGACCTCGTTTCTGGAAATTTCTTCATATTGTAGTTAATTTTCAATAAATAAACATGATTAACTCTACCTAAATAATTTAAACTCTAGGATTTAATAAAATGCTAGCTGTATGGCTTTGGATTATTGAAAGACTTACACACATACCGTACTAGGCTTAGCCTTTCGCGTTCATTTCAACGTTCTAATGGACGTTCAATGGCGGGGAGCTTAGAGTCACGTCCCAATATCGGCGTAAAACGTGGCTTTCCATCCAATACTGCCTTCGAAAGTCAGGATTACGAGGAGTTGATCAAGGAACGATGTTGACTGGTCGCCTGCGCAGAGAGCAAAGAAACCTGGACAAGTGGCGTCCGAGTTTTATAGTAAATTCCGTCGTTGGGGGCGCTTCGACGTATCACGTGGGCGCTAATGCAAATAAGAGAACACACCGTTAGGCCTATATAATATTAAACACAATGCCCCTAGCGGCAAATTTCTTCATGTACCAGATGTCAGTAAATACGTAACTACGTATACAGCGCCCCTAGCGGCAATTTATGAACTATCTATTGCTTACACGACTGTCAAGCAGAATTTTATCATGGTTTAGATGTCAGTAAATACGTAACTACGTATACAGCGCCCCTAGCGGCAATTTATGAACTATATTTTGCTTACACGAGTGTCTAGCAGAATTTTATCATGTTTTAGATGTCAGTAAATACGTAACTACGTATACAGCGCCCCTAGCGGCAATGGGATAAAGGAGGGCTTCTCGTATTACGCGGTGCGAGCAAGTTTCAACGAAGCGTACTTTTTGTTTTTATGTCTATATACTTTTGTTTATACTTTATAAGTGTACAATGGAATAAATAAAATAAAGTAATTGTTCGTCAATTTAATGAATCTCATTTCTTATTGCTTTTTACCTCTCCGAGTGACGTATGTCACGGAGAGGTTCTAATTTCGACGTGTCTGTGTGTGTGTGTGTGTGTGTGTGTGGGGGTGTGTGTGTGTGTGTGTCTGTCTGTTGTTATACCCACGTGACCGCGTTCGCAGTTTGCAAATCGGAGCAAACGTGTTCTCAATTTCCGGAAATTTCGAAAATTGTATTACACTTACAGGCTATTACTCCATTGACTGTCTAACATCACCAGCCTCTGGTCTTAGTCCATCCCACATGGACACCAGTCTGTACACACTGGTTTCTAATCACAATCGTCTGCTGCTCTTTGTCCATCCCACATGGACACCAGTCTGTACACACTGGCTTCTAGTCCCCACCCTCTTGTGGTCTTTGTCCATCCCACATGGACACCAGTCTGTACACCTGGCTTCTAACACCACCATCTTCTGGTCTTTGTTTTTGTCCATCCCACATGGACACCAGTCTGTACACCTGGCTTCTAACACCACCATCTTCTTGTCTTTGTTTTTGTCCATCCCACATGGACACCATTCTGTACACCTGGCTTCTACTCCATCATCATCGTTAAGGTTAAGACATACGCGGCGATCGGCCAGGGTTACGAGAAACGTCCGGCCTCCCAAAGGTGGGGCTTCCACCAGAGGTTCACGCAATTGCGCTGTTCTTATCCATAGCTGCGATTCGACACCCTTATATACTACCTATTTGAGTAAGGCGACGCAACCGGCGTATGCTTCATTTCAAACGCCAATATTAGTCAAGTCTCTCAAGAATGTTTAATTATTCTTTTTCAAAACGATGTAACGCTCAATAAGGCGAACAACTATCGAAGAAAATATTTAATATTAATTATATTTATTTTAATATTTAAGATAATCATGTCTCTAAACTCAAAATTAATACGGAAAGGGTAAAACAGTAGTCTATGTGTTTGTCTTTATGTGTCCGTCCGTTGTTACACTAGTGCGCTGCGTTAGAAGTTCGTTTTTGTTTTGATGTGTAAAGAAATCCTTCAGAACCTTAATACTCCCGTTTTCCATAATATAAAATGAATATGTGGAAATATTTTTCGTAATTATGATGCATTTAGTACTTTTGTAGCTTTAAAGCTCTATTTCATTTTGATATTCCAAAGATTTTTTTTAATATTATTATTTAAAATGGATGTTTATATATTACTTAAGCTATACTACATCTGTTTATAGCATAATCCTTCCTAAAGTGAATACAAGCGCAACGCTACAATGTTGGTCAAATGAACTATTATTTGTTAATAGGCCTAGTGAACCAAAAAGTAAACGCTTGGGTTTGGTTTTCGTTTCTGTAATGCAGAGACATTAACGGTTCAGAGTGAGCCGAAAGTTAAATACACTATTAAATAATTAGGCTTAGATTATATAATCATGGTGGAAATCTGGGCCGCGTTCAGCAGAGCCCAGCGCTGTTAGCAGTGTCCTACATAACGGGATTTTGTTTTTGAATTTTGACGTCACGGTGCTTAGCGCTGAGCTAGCGCGGTCTTCAAAGAAAATAGTCGGCTTTTTGGATAACGTGACGTAAAACGTGTAGTTCTCAGCTTGGCGAAAAAACCATGGATGAATCAATACAAATAGCTCTATGGGACTATAGCTATTTAATTGGCGTGAAACCAGTTGATCACGCGAGAATTTTAAGAGATATGTTAGTTTCTAATTTTAATTATAAAAGTTGTTATCTATCTCTATAAATATGTTATCATACAATTTTTGTTAAGCCTTGGTACCTTGCACGCTTTATTGCGCTAGCGTCATTTATAAAACACCGATGACCGGAGAAAAGCTATGACGACAGAGCTCACCGGTAAACATTTCCAAAATCCGCTGTCTTTTTTGGTGAGCTCTGCTGAACGCAGCCCAGACCAGTGAAAGGTCTGATCGTAATGGGATAATAGCTTCGTGTTTTCATGCTTTTCATGGTACGCATTTACTTTCAGTGTGTGTAGCCACAAATAAGCTTTGGTGTTATGTAACGTTGACAAACTAAGAAAATCGTTGAGGTGAAACGAGAGGATAGTGTTTATATGGCAACCCTGTTGTGAATATGGCTTTGAACATAGAGGGCATACAGTTGAGGAGTAGAAAATTGGGCCTTTACAAACACGTAAAGGTAGTATCCCTCCAAAGTTTTATCTCTTCATTTCCCGTTTCTCCCCCATCGGATGATTTTAATGTGTACAAGTATATCATTTTTGGATGTAAAATGTCGTCTGATTTACAGTATATTTGCTATGCTTTGTATACTGCTTTAATATTTCATAAATTTTAACTTAAGAAACATTTCCATATCTGGGTAAATAAGTTTGTAAGTAGTCGTCTTGACTCGGAGAGGTAATATTTTGGTTTTCCCAACTTGTCTTGTCAATAAAGTTACAGGCATATGTATGATTTTAAAAGGGGTCGAGGGGCTATTCACTAATGAAAATTTTCTTTTATTGGTGATTTTCATACATGCTTAAAGGATAGGGATTCATTGGTGATTTAAAATGTATGGGGATTAATGGTTGCGTCTGGATTACGAGTAATCATCGAGGGGCTACTCACTAAAAACTCGCTAGCGATTTTAAACGGGATTGGGATTATGGGTAACTTAGGGGTTACGGGTTAATATTATTTTACTAGTTATGACCGGATAATTAAGCATTGATACATTTGCCACTAGGGGCGCTGTATACGTAGTTACGTATTTACTGACATCTAATACATAAAGAAATTTTCCGCTAGGGGCGCTGTCTATAGTATTATATAGGCCTAACGGTGTGTTCTCTTATTTGAATTAGCGCCCACGTGACACTTCGAAGCGCCCCCAACGACAGAATTTACTATAAAACTCGGACGCCACTTGTCCAGTTCTCTTTTCTCTCTGCGCCGGCGACCAGTCAACATCGTTCCTTGATCAGCTCCTCGTCATGCTGACATTCGAAGGCAATATTGGATGGAAAGCCAAGTTTTACGCCGATGTTGGGACGTGACTCTAAGCTCTCCGCCATTGAATGTCCATTAGAACGTTGAAATCAACGCGAAAGGTTAAGCCTAGTACGGTATGTGTGAGTCTTTCAATAATCCAAAGCCATCCAGCTAGCATTTTATTATTTTAATAAATCCTAGAGTTTAAATTATTTAGGTAGAGTTAATTGTTAGTTAATTACGTTTATTTATTGAAAATTAACTACAATATGAAAAAATGTCCAGACGCGAGGTCAGTTAGACAAGGCTTAATTTAGAACATCTTTAATCATGTACTTCGGTTCATATTAGGGGAAATTTAATCATGTACTTCGTTTCATATTAGGGGAAATTAAATTCATTATTCATTTTAAATAATAAACCTCAACTGTTTGCAAATTAGGTCTCATTTAACGGCGCGAAATTATATTACCTAAAATGAGTAACGCATGGTTTAACGGGGCCAGATTAGGTTGCACTAGCTAGCCTAAACCTTTTATAAAAATTTATCCGGGCCTGGCATTAATCTCTAAGCTTTTACTTTATGCCGTCATTTTAATTTAAATTAATGAGGGTATTTTTCAATTATTACGCGTAAATTATAGATTTGAGATTCTAAAATTTCATTCGTGGCACAATTAAATTATTTTAGTTAATGAACCACGCTCTATTTAATAATAAATTAAATGGTTTAAATTAATTAGTGTTAACTGTAAATAAATTATAATTAATTATGCAAATTAAGTCAATTTAATTATTTTAAAATGAGCCACGAACGCGAAGTTAAGGCTTGAGATTTACTTACTATTTTGTTAGGACCTTAAGTACCCGTTTAATTCTGATATGGAAATTGCTTAATATTTAATCCAATTCTTAAACTCTATTTATGGGAATATTTTACTTGGTTGTCTTAAATTATTATTTTGCTAGGACGTTAAAGTAGCCCTTTAATTCTGATTTAGCTTAATATTTAGTGATTTTTAAATTTTGTTTTTGGGAATATTTTACAAAGTTTTTCTTCAATAATTTACGGAAACAAAACCATAGATTAAAATAATTTTTTTGTTTGGACCCCTCTAATTCTTATTAATATTTGCTATTAATATATTTTCATTTTTAGACGCGATGTTCTTGGATGTTCTGTTGCTGGTCATTCGAAGACTTTTCCTAGCAGATGACTTCAACCTTGCTCATTCCAGTTGACATCTTCCTTGGATTTGCGATACAAGATGTTTTCAACCTGATGTGGCCTTGCAACCATTCTCTCCAATAACTGGCGATGATCATAACCGAATCTAGAAAATTCAAATTTTTATTAGAATTATACTTGCAACTACTTAGTTTCTTTTTACGCGTTCAAAATTTAATTTACGTCACACTATATATTATTTTTTGTTGAAAATTTTTGTAAAGACCTAATTTTTTTACTTTTTGTTCAATAAATTTTGCCTTAAACCACATTTTTTGTTTTCTTAGAAATTATTTGATTAAGAGGGAAGGTTTGAATTTTTTAGCTCTAAACAGATAGCCTATTTTTTGGGGACCCTCTTTTAAGATTCTTTTAGCTTATATGAAAAAAATTGTTTTAAAACGAAAAAAATGGGCAAAAAAGTAAAAAAAGCCTAAAAAGGGGGGCTCAAAAATACTACCCTAAGTCCAGACCCTAAAAAATTCAAGCCATCCCTCTTATCCAAACTATTTCAAGAAAACAAATAACGTGAGGCAAGATAAAAATTCTTTATTGAGAAAAAAACAATTGAGGTGTTTACAAAAATTTTCTACAAAAAAAATTTAAAGTGTTCCATAAATTAAAATTTGACCGCGTAAAATTAAAAGAGGTAGGCTAGTTACCGATTAAATTTAAAAATAAAATTAAGTTCATTAGCGGAAAAACTTCACGGTCCAATCAGTTTGAAGGCCTCGTGTTTCGAAAATCCAAGAAAGATGTCATCTGGAATGAGGGTCCTTAACATCGGATGAACTTCCAAGTCTACTTGAAAACGTCTCTGAATGACCAGCAACAGATCATCCAAGAAAATCATTCGCGTCTAAAAATTAAAATAAATTAATAACAAATAATAAGGCAATTCCTAATTTTAAAATAAATTCTACTTTAAGCATAACAAAATAATAATTTACCGAAATAATCCCATACATTTAAATAATTAGCGAAATTCTGGCGATATATTGCTAAGATTTTTTTTAATAATCTAAGCTAACTTTCTTAAGCCTTGTTCAAATGTCTTAACCTCGTGGTCGTGGTTTATTTAAAATTTAAAATTATTATTTAATAGACTGAATTTACGTAAATAATAATAATTAACTGCCTGTTTCATTAAAACTACTGAATTTATTAAAACAATAAGCTAATTATTATTAAAAGGCTTACATTTGCTGCGCATTAAGAAGTTTGTTCACTCCAACATGGCCGTGATAAATTGATTCCAAAAGAACATTCAATGGCGGATAAGGACTCTAGATTCTGGATTTATTCCTTGACGGCGAAAAGAAAAATGGCTGATCGTCGGCGAAAGGCCTGATTTCCAAGAGCAGCGCATCAAACGATCTTGACTCTACGACGCCAATCAAAGAAAGAAATTTCGGGAGGTTACTCTAGAACAAAGGTCTTTCCCGCAAGATTACATCCTCAAGGTGTTAAAAGCAGACGACACTAATTGGTGTAAATTCAACCAAGGAGTAATACCCTTTTTCCGTTGGCCTATTCCATGGAGTAATTTTCTTGGGGCGAGAAGGAAACTTTCTTTTAAATTCCATAATATTTGGTGTCTCGTGCAATATTGCTCCATACCTTCCTTTGTCCTTTTCCATGGAGTAATTTTCTTGAGCGAAAATGAAAGTTTCCGTAAAACTCCACAAAATTTGTCTGTTTCCTGCAATATTACTCCATGGTGGCAGATTGCAGGAAACAGACAAATTTTATGGAATTTTAAGGAAACTTTCATTTTCGCTCCAAGAAAATTACTCCATGGAATAGGCCAACGGGAAAACGGTATTACTCCTTGGTTGAATTTACACCAATTAGTGTCGTCTGCTTTTAACACCTTGAGGCTGTAATCTTGCGGGAAAGACCTTTGTTCTAGAGTAACCTCCCGAAATTTCTTTCTTTGATTGGCGTCGTGGAGTCAAGATCGTTTGATGCGCTGCTCTTGGAAATCAGGCCTTTCGCCGACGATCAGCCATTTTTCTTTTCGCCGTCAAGGAATAAATCCAGAATCTAGAGTCCTTATCCGCCATTGAATGTTCTTTTGGAATCAATTTATCACGGCCATGTTGGAGTGAACAAACTTCTTAATGCGCAGCAAATGTAAGCCTTTTAATAATAATTAGCTTATTGTTTTAATAAATTCAGTAGTTTTAATGAAACAGGCAGTTAATTATTATTATTTACGTAAATTCAGTCTATTAAATAATAATTTTAAATTTTAAATAAACCACGACCACGAGGTTAAGACATTTGAACAAGGCTTAAGAAAGTTAGCTTAGATTATTAAAAAAAAATCTTAGCAATATATCGCCAGAATTTCGCTAATTATTTAAATGTATGGGATTATTTCGGTAAATTATTATTTTGTTATGCTTAAAGTAGAATTTATTTTAAAATTAGGAATTGCCTTATTATTTGTTATTAATTTATTTTAATTTTTAGACGCGAATGATTTTCTTGGATGATCTGTTGCTGGTCATTCAGAGACGTTTTCAAGTAGACTTGGAAGTTCATCCGATGTTAAGGACCCTCATTCCAGATGACATCTTTCTTGGATTTTCGAAACACGAGGCCTTCAAACTGATTGGACCGTGAAGTTTTTCCGCTAATGAACTTAATTTTATTTTTAAATTTAATCGGTAACTAGCCTACCTCTTTTAATTTTACGCGGTCAAATTTTAATTTATGGAACATTTTAAATTTTTTTTGTAGAAAATTTTTGTAAACACCTCAATTGTTTTTTTCTCAATAAAGAATTTTTATCTTGCCTCACGTTATTTGTTTTCTTGAAATAGTTTGGATAAGAGGGATGGCTTGAATTTTTTAGGGTCTGGACTTAGGGTAGTATTTTTGAGCCCCTTTTTTAGGCTTTTTTTACTTTTTAAAACAATTTTTGCCCATTTTTTTCGTTTTAAAACAATGTTTTCATATAAGCTAAAAGAATCTTAAAAGAGGGTCCCCAAAAAATAGGCTATCTGTTTAGAGCTAAAAAATTCAAACCTTCCCTCTTAATCAAATAATTTCTAAGAAAACAAAAAAAGTGGTTTAAGGCAAAATTTATTGAAAAAGTAAAAAAAATAGGTCTTTACAAAAATTTTCAACAAAAAATAATATAAAGTGTGACGTAAATTAAAGTTTGAACGCGTAAAAAGAAACTAAGTAGTTGCAAGTGTAATTCTAATAAAAATTCGAATTTTCTAGATTCGGTTATGATCATCGCCAGTAATTGGAGAGAATGGTTGCAAGGCCACATCAGGTTGAAAACATCTTGTATCGCAAATCCAAGGAAGATGTCAACTGGAATGAGCAAGGTTGAAGTCATCTGCTAGGAAAAGTCTTCGAATGACCAGCAAAAGAACATCCAAGAACATCGCGTCTAAAAATGAAAATATATTAATAGCAAATTTTAATAAGAATTAGAGGGGTCCAAACAAAAAAATTATTTTAATCTATGGTTTTGTTTCCGTAAATTATTGAAGAAAAACTTTGTAAAATATTCCCAAAAACAAAATTTAAAAATCACTAAATATTAAGCTAAATCAGAATTAAAGGGCTACTTTAACGTCCTAGCAAAATAATAATTTAAGAAAAAACCAAGTAAAATATTCCCGTAAATAGAATTTAAGAATTGGATTAAATATTAAGCAATTTCCATATCAGAATTAAACGGGTACTTAAGGTCCTAACAAAATAGTAAGTAATAACTCACGGAAACAACCATAGATTAAAATAATTTAAGAAAAAAAACTACGTAAAATATTCCAGTAAATATAAATTAAAAATCTCAAGCCTTAACTTCGCGTTCGTGGCTCATTTTAAAATAATTAAATTGACTTAATTTGCATAATTAATTATAATTTATTTACAGTTAACACTAATTAATTTAAACCATTTAATTTATTATTAAATAGAGCGTGGTTCATTATCTAAAATAATTAAATTGTGCCACGAATGAAATTTTAGAATCTCAAATCTATAATTTACGCGTAATAATTGAAAAATACCCTCATTAATTTAAATTAAAATGACGGCATAAAGTAAAAGCTTAGAGATTAGTGCCAGGCCCGGATAAATTTTTATAAAAGGTTTAGGCTAGCTAGTGCAACCTAATCTGGCCCCGTTAAACCATGCGTTACTCATTTTAGGTAATATAATTTCGCGCCGTTAAATGAGACCTAATTTGCAAACAGTCGAGGTTTATTATTTAAAATGAATAATGAATTTAATTTCCCGTAATATGAACCGAAGTACATGATTAAAGATGTTCTAAATTAAGCCTTGTCTAACTGACCTCGCGTCTGGAAATTTTTTCATATTGTAGTTAATTTTCAATAAATAAACATAATTAACTAACAATTAACTCTACCTAAATAATTTAAACTCTAGGATTTATTAAAATAATAAAATGCTAGCTGGATGGCTTTGGATTATTGAAAGACTCACACATACCGTACTAGGCTTAACCTTTCGCGTTGATTTCAACGTTCTAATGGACATTCAATGGCGGAGAGCTTAGAGTCACGTCCCAACATCGGCGTAAAACTTGGCTTTCCATCCAATATTGCCTTCGAATGTCAGCATGACGAGGAGCTGATCAAGGAACGATGTTGACTGGTCGCCGGCGCAGAGAGAAAAGAGAACTGGACAAGTGGCGTCCGAGTTTTATAATAATAATAATAATAATAATAACACACCGTTAGGCCTATATAATACTATAGACAGCACCCCTAGCGGAAAATTTCTTTATGTATTAGATGTCCGTAAATACGTAACTACGCATACAGCGCCCCTAGGGGCAATTTATGAACCATTCTTTGCTTACACGAATTGTCTAGCAG
This sequence comes from Phalangium opilio, assembly GCA_019434445.1. Lineage (NCBI taxonomy): Eukaryota > Metazoa > Arthropoda > Arachnida > Opiliones > Phalangiidae > Phalangium > Phalangium opilio. The sequence continues at coordinate 18,013 of JAEQBA010002966.1, forward strand.
AATTTTATCATGTTTTAGATGTCAGTAAATACGTAACTACGTATACAGCGCCCCTAGCGGCAATGTATGAACTATCTATTGCTTACACGAAAGTCTAATAGAATTTTATCATGTTTTAGATGTCAGTAAATACGTAACTACGTATACAGCGCCCCTAGTGGCAAATGTGTCAATGCTTAATTATCCGTTCATAACTAGTAAAATAATATTAACCCGTAACCCCTAAGTTACCCATAATCCCAATCCCGTTTAAAATCGCTAGCGAGTTTTTAGTGAGTAGCCCCTCGATGGTTACTCGTAATCCAGACGCAACCATTAATCCCCATACATTTTAAATCACCAATGAATCCCTATCCTTTTTCAAAGCATCAATAAAAATCACCAATGAAAGAAAATTTTCATTAGTTAATAGCCCCTCGACGCGCTGCCTTGAACAATGCTAAAGTGATTACCGTGAACCTCTAATTAACCCATAATCCCAATCCATTTTAAAATCCTGTATATGCCTGTAACTTAATTGATAAGAAAAGGAATAAAAAATGAGATTCATTAAATCGACGAACAATTTATTTATTCTATAGTATACATTTATGAAATATAAACAAAAGTATATAGATATAAAAACAAAAAGTAAACTTCGTTGAAAGATGCTCGCGTCGTGTGATATGAGAAGCCCTCCTTTATCACTGAATGGCGTCGGCCCCGTCCTCTCTGCTTGGCACTGGGAAGAAGACGTCAATAGGCTCATAATGCAGCAGAGGCTTGTATTTTTCTTTGAAATTAGAAAAGTTCATTCTTAACTCATTATCGTCGTCATAAACACTAGTATTAATACTTGGAATGCTTTAATTAGCAATATAATTTTAAACTGAAACTCAGTAACAAATATCAGAAGTCAAAGGGGCTTTCCGAACTCCCCCCCCCTTCTTTTTTACCCAACCGCAAAGATAAGTTCTGTGAGGAAGACCGTCGTTTGCCCCACGGTTCGGACAGCCCCCCGACACGTACTCAAAACCATCTCCCTTGTTAGTTTGATTGTTAGTTTTTTTTTGGGGGGGGGGGTTTCAATGTAAAGTGGGCTCTTACGTCCGCGACAAGGACGCGATTAATCAGGTTTAATTATGTGAATAATCAGGGAAGGAAATGAGGTTTACTTGGGAGGTGACGGAAGGGTTGTGGGGGTCAAGTCACCTCCGGCGGACACGGGGCAGTCGGCACCTATAGGGTAGGATCGCCGACATGTGTCTTATTCCCTCAAACTTTGCCGCCCAGAAGCTTGGCTTACAGGAGTGCGCCACACTCCCGGCTGATTATTAGATTCAAGAATTGCGGCCTCAACAGTCTGATAACTAAAGAGAATTGGACAACAAACCACCGTTTGCCTTTCACTAAAAGCATTCCTTGAGCCCGGGAGAGTTTTGAAACGTGTCCTCTCTTTTCTTCAGGTTAGAGAATATTCACCGGTTAGGAAATTTTGTCTACTAAAAACTGTAGTCTTTTTCTCTTAAGGATCTAAATTCATCAACTTCCGCAATTATTATTGCAAAAACACCTCCTTGAAAACGTTTTTATACTCGTACATTTGACGCGCCCGAAGTATTGAACACTTACCGGTTTTAATCAATCTAGGCCCCGGATTAGACGAAAGTTCTTTCTTTCAATTCTTTGATCGGCATCGTGGTCTTGTGGAGTTAAGATCGTTTCCCGCTCTGCTCTTGGAAATCACTTGGTTATGAAGTAATTTACGCCGACGATCAGCCATTTCTCTCTGCCTTCAAACCACATAAAACACAAAAACTATAATAAAACACACAAAAACTACAATAAAACACACAAAAACTACAATAAAACGCTCAAAAAACTACAATAAAACTCCCAAAAACTACAATAAAACGCACAAAAATTACAATAAAACGCACAAAAACTACAATAAAACACACAAAAACTACAATAAAACACACAGAAACTACAATAAAACACAAAAACTACAATAAAACACACAAAAACTACAATAAAACGCACAAAAACACTACAATTAAACATACAAAAACTACAATAAAACGCTCATAAACTACAACAAAACGTCCAAAAACTACAATAAAACACACAGAAACTACAATAAAACACACAGAAACTACAATAAAACACACAAAAACTAGAATAAAACACACATAAACTACAATAAAACTACATAAAACACACATTAAAAAAATAAAAAAAAACTACAATAAAACGCCCAAAAACTACAATAAAACACACAGAAACTACAATAAAACACACAGAAACTACAATAAAACACACAGAAATTACAATAAAACACAAAAACTGCAATAAAACACACAAAAACTACAATAAAACACACAGAAACTACAATAAAACACAGTAAATCGGCATAAAAAGCAATGTAACCGCGTGAAAACTAGCAAGAAAACACAATAAAACAGCATAAAACACAATAAAACAGCCTAAAATACAATTAAACACCACGAAAACAATATAAAACAACACAAAAACACAATAAATCGGCATAAAACACAATAAAACAGCATAAAATACAATTAAACACCACGAAAACAATGTAAAACAACACTGAAATACAATAAAACGGCATAAAACGCAATATAACAGCACAAAACCTCAGTAAAATAGCACAAAACCCAATAAAAACAGCACAAATCAACACCCTCGTGGGAGGAGGACCAAGCATGGGCGCTCGGAGGTCCACTGCTAAGCTCTAGGGCCCCTAGGCACGTGCCTAGTGGGTAATCCGGCATTGAACCACACAACCATAGATAAAGAATGCGCGTGAGGAAATTTGTTTTCACTCTACAGTATAGGCAACTCCCTATCTCCCTTATTCTGTATATACTTTGTTACAACATCGGTTGTCAGCACGCGCAAAGCTAGGTCTCTATGTAACCTAGCTTTGTACGTGCTGTCAAGAGACTAAAAACGTTTTTAAGGATTTAGAAATAGAATATCCGCGAGTTTTTCAGCTCGAATGCACGGGCCTCTAGGCCTTAGTTTCAAATATGTGTGAAATTGCCTACAGCCTGCTACACGTATTTCAAACTAAGGTCCATGCACTCGAGCTAAAAAACTCGCGGATATTTTAAATCGTGAAAATCCTCAAGTTTTTTGTCTGTTGTCAGCACGTACAAAGCTAGGTGACATAGAGACCTAGCTTTGCGCGTGCTACCAATCAATGTTGTAACAGAGTATATACAGAATAAGCTGTCGTTCGAGATAGCACGGAGCTGTATTGTAGAAGGAGTAGAGACTAGGCCTCTAGGGCTCTAGACATAAGCGTACTAGTGCTCCGCACACAATTTTCGCGCAAACCGAGCCTATGTAAACAATCTCTGACGTCACCTGTTTTAAAGAAGGCGTCGTTTTCTTCTTTCCCGGCTTAATTCTTTGAATATTTTCCATATTATAGTTAATATAAATAGAAATAATAGTAAAAATAAAAATTTAAATAAGATTTGCAAACGCTTGAGAAACCTTGAAGGAGAGAGGAATGGAGTGAAAACCCCCATACCTATAGCGTTGCCTTTGTACCCCCACCTACGGCACCGTAGTCCTCCCAGCATCCTCAGCGGTTAGGTAGGGTCGTACGCAGTCTTGGAAATAAGGATTTTTTTGAAACTAGTCCTCGGGACCAGTGACCCCCAGCGTCTACAATATTAAACTGGTCCTTGGGACCAGTGACCCTTTCCCTAATTTATTTTTTACTAATCCTATTGAAAAATTAAGGGAGTATTTCGTTGACGCACAGCCCATTCGATCGGGCTATAGATGCAAAATTATGTCAAAAATCAGAGTTAACTCCGTCATTGGGGGGAACACCGTTTTTCGGTCCTAATTTTGAAAATACTGGTTGAAATCTCATGAAATTTTAATGAGATTTGCAAAAAAATGTTTGGTATTTTTGTGCAAAGTTTTTCTCTTACAAAGCTTTTTGTAACAACATTAAAACGAAAATGAACTACAATTTAATGGCTTAGTCTCAAACAGTTTAAATTTGTTTCCTTCAGCTTCACTGGTTCGAGTCTCTTGAAATTTTAGTGAAAGGCATATTTAAAGGTTTTAAATTATTGTGGAAAATTTCGAACTTTTAAAACGAATAGTCCTTTTCCTAAAATTTCCCTAATCGACTAAATAGGTTGTAGGATTATGCACAAGCACAATGTTAATGAATTTTTTGGAAGTGAATTGTTTCTTTGAAAACTTTGAAACTTTGCATCATAACTTAAAACCGTTCAATGTGCCTCTCACTAAAATTTCAAGAGATTCGAACAAGTGAAACGGAAAAACTTATTAAAGGGGCTGTTCGGACAGTGGGACAAACGACGATCTTCCTCATAGAGCTTAACATAGCGGGTGGGTAAAAAAGGAGAGGGGGTCGGACAGCCCCTTTAAACCGTTCCAAGACCAAGCCCTTTAAGTAGGGCTAATTTTCGTTCTAATATTTATACAAAAAAAAACTATAGAAGGGAAACTTTTTAAAATTTCCAAAACATAGCAAACGTTGTTTTGCACATCACTTTAAAATTTCAAGAGGTTTGCACCAGTAGTTTCAAAATTAGGGCAAAATAACTGTGTTCCTCCCATGGGGTTGAGCAGTACGTTGTCATGTTAAAAGCTGGCTCCTTGGATTTTTCGAGCGAAAAAGCTCATAATTACCAACACGCGCTTTTACATAGGAAAAACATTGTGTGAAGCCAAAGCGTGATCGAGTGGGCTGTTGTTGTAGCTGGTAGCAAGGAAGGCAACTTAGGCAAGAATGAGAAAATGTCAAGGCTAGGAGACTATATTCATGGAGTAGAAATTTATAATGACTAGAATTTTTGAACTGGTCCCTCCTGAATTTTCATAAAAATTCTCAATTAATAAACTGGTCCCAAGGACCAGTAACCCCCGGATTTTGAATAAAAAAACTGGTCCGAGCAATTAATAAACTGGTTTTTGACCTGTGGACCTGTGCTATTTCCAAGACTGGTCGTACGTCACTCGTACTGGATGAAATTGTAAAGGGCGCTCCCTCTATCTTAAAAATAGAAACTAGCTCTCATACAAATTAAATGGCGCTACGCGGCAGCACTTAGCAATAGCCTACCGAAGGGTAGGGGCGTGCGCGAGGTACATTGGGAGTCTGGGAGAGATACGGTGCCGCAGGTCGCCCATCATCATTTCCAATCCATCTCAACTCCCTTATCCCTGGAGAAACTCCCGTCACCCGGACTCGATACACAAAAGACCGAGGCTTAACCCACCTGAACGTTCGTAGCTCGCGGCCATCTTTATTGTTTACATGTGCTCGCCTAGGTTTGGAGGGAGGGTCAAAATTCATACACCCTTTTTATGGACAAATAAGGTCTAGTTTTTTTTAATAGAGGGGAAGCTACGAGTCTCTACTCCTTCTACAATACAGCTCCGTGGAGATAGGGAGTTGCCTATCCTGTAGAGTGAAACAAATATCCTCACGCGCATTCTTTATCCATGGTGCCACGATAATTTTGTTGGTCGGAGAGGCTTATTTCAAATTATCCTTAAAATCTGAACTTAATTTGATTTTTAAAATCTCATTTTCCACTTCACCCTCCCTTTAAGGTATGGGTTAACGTCTAAAACGTCTGTACTGTTCGTGACTCTTTGCAAAAATGAAATGACCTTTGCTTCCTTAATAGAGTGCTGTCAGAAGCGCCGGTGTGACGTCACCTATGCTGTTTTCCCATAAAGAAAAAACGGTAACTGTCATGGCCGCCCATTGCTAAAGGCAGACTCGTGACGTTTAACCTTGGATCTGACGTCACAACTGACAGCACTCTATTGACAGAAAGGAAATTATTACGAGCTATCTACCGAAATGGAGTAATATTCTTGGAGACGTATCTGTGTCTCTGTGTGTGTGCGTCTGTCACCGGCTCAAGCGTTCGCAGTTGACAAATCGGTGAAAAAGTGTTCGAAGAAAGCAATTTTACCTTTCCGAGTGACGATGACGTCACGGAGAGGTATTACTGGACGTGTCCGTGAGTTTGTCACTGCGTTCGCAGTTGGCAAATCGGAGCAAACTTGTTCGCAGAAGGCAATTTTTAGCTTCTGCTCCCATCTTTACGGTTAAAATTTACGCGGCGATCGTCTAGGGTTACGAGAAACGTCTAGTCTCCCTATGGCAGTGCTTCCACCAAAAGGAAGGTGTATGCCTACAGCGTGAAAAAAATATTTCCTCATGCGCATTCTTTATCCATGGCTTTTATCATCTACTCAGTACTTGATTGTGCGCGTGATCAAGTGGGCTATGATTGTGCAGCATGGTCTCCGCAAATATTACTCCATGGTGCTAGCGGCCAATGGAAAACGACCTAAGTTTCCCGCTCTTTTTGCCGATAGTCTGCTCCACGGCGGTGACATTAGCGCACGTTTTCGTTTGTTTATACCCGTCTTGCACCTGGAACTACGAGTACTCTTGAATTTCTAAAAAAAAATTAATTTTGTAAAACAAGTATTTTTAATTTTCGTCACTTCTGGCCGAAATGGCCGTATCTAAGTTCGTGGAAGGGTGGGATTTACTACAAACTTTGGGAGAAGGAGCATTTGGCGAAGTTCAACTTATAGTGAACAGAGCGACCCAAGAAGCTGTTGCTGTTAAAGTTCTACGCTTGGGTAGACAAAAAGACGCGGAAGAACTTATCAGAAAAGAAATATGCATACATAAAATGCTTACGCACGAAAATATCATTCAGTATTTTGGAAACCGTCGCGATGGTAATACTCATTACATTTTCCTTCAATACGCTTCCGGGGGTGAACTTTTTGACAGAATCGAGCCAGATACTGGAATGCTCGAAGATGAGGCTCAAAAATATTTTCGACAACTCATAGCTGGTGTCGAATATCTTCACAGTCGCGGTATTGCGCACAGAGATTTAAAACCGGAGAATTTATTACTTGATGAAAATGAAAACCTCAAAATATCAGATTTTGGATTAGCTACCGTTTTTCGTTATAAGGGGAAAGAACGACCCCTTACTAAAAGATGCGGCACTCTTCCTTATACGGCTCCCGAAGTGCTAGCCAAGGAATATTACGCGGAACCGGCAGATATATGGAGTTGCGGTGTGATTTTAGTTACTCTAGTGGCTGGAGAATTACCATGGGATAAACCCGCCAATGATTGCAAAGAATTTAACTATTGGAAGGAGAACAAACTTGATCTTTCACCCTGGACCAAAATCAATGACTCAATCAAAACGTTACTAAAGAGGATCCTACAACCCGCGCCTACCAAGAGGTTTACCATCCCTCAAATAAAAAAAAACCACTGGTTTAACAAGAACTTGAATCAAACCTCCGATATACTGAGTTGGTTGCGTAAATTAGATTCGAGTCCTCGTAAAAGGTTCCGTTGCGGTACTACTAATATTGAGGGGCAAGCTCACGAAGATCTAGTCACAAGATTGTCAAGCTCTCAACCTGACCCTATCAGGCGCTTCAAAGAAAATGATTTTGCGAAAGAAGGTGGTGGTGTTGGAAACGCCGCGATTGAAGCGCTCATCAAGGATCAAACTCGAGGAATCAGTTTCTCACAACCTACTAATCCTGATAATTATATTCTAAGCAGTCAAATGATGGCGAACCTTAATTGCACTCAGATCAGTCCTAATCAAACACCCCTTCAGAAGCTCGTCAAAAGAATGACAAGGTTCTTTGTCAAAACTAGTATTTTGGAAACGCAAGAAAAGTTGAAGAACGCTCTGGACGAGTTTACTTACAGTTGGAAGCAAACTACGCCTAATCAAATAACAATCACAGTTCGTGATAAAAGACAAATGCAGCTTGTTTTCAAAGCTATTTTGTTAGACATGAATGATAATGTCTTAGTCGACTTTAGGTTGTCGAAAGGAGACGGTCTGGAGTTTAAGAGACACTTTTTGAAGCTAAGAGAATGTTTAAACGAAGTTGTTTCTAAAGGTCCCGTTACTTGGCCCATTGCGATTGCCACCAACACGTTGCCTTAACTATCCTAAGAACAATCTCAATTTAAAACGTATTTTCATTTTTATACCAACTAATACGCATGTACTATACCTACAGAGAGATACTGGTATAAAAATTTCTCAAATCTTATTTCCAAAACGCATTTTTTATGTAATAAGTTTCTTGAGTAGCTCATTAAAAACGTTTGAAAATATTATTTGTCGTTTTCTTCAATTCTTAACAGGTTCACTTTTACACATTAGTATAGTTCAAACATAAGTTCATAAGATATGTTCCATAAGTTTGTTACTCAGAGCTTGTCACGAAGTGACCTAAGTGTTCCTCATAGATTCTCGTAAAGCGACCCCTGGTGAGGTGGACAGGACTGCAAAATTAACCGAGTGTAGAGTGCTGTCAGTTGTGACGTCAGATCCAAGGTTAAACGTCACGAGTCTGCCTTTAGCAATGGGCGGCTATGACAGTTACCATTTTTTCTTTATGGGAAAACAGCATGGGTGACGTCACACCGGCGCTTCTGACAGCACTCTGTAGTCAATTCTCGCGTCGTTCTCGAAATGGCTCTAGCATTACGTACTGTCATACTTATGGAACATATCTTTCATATAAACGTATGGTTCAAACAATATAATAGAAAAGTTCTGCTACACACCATGTACACAAGAACAGAAAATGTCACAGTCACTGCCTAACACCAAAAGTGTATAGATATAAAAACAAAAAGTACACTTCGTTGAAACTTTCTTGCGCCGTGTAATATGGGAAGCCCTCCTTTTTCCCACAAAAGAGAGCTTCCAGATGGGATAGTAGTACGTCACACCCTCCCAAGTCTTACCGCTGTTCTGGTAGGCATATTGGCCCGGGTGGTCTCAGCTTCATTCCCGCTTTAAACCCACCAATATGGCAGCGTAAATTATGTCACGAGACTCAGCTCCTACTCTAACTGAAAGCTCTCTATATTGTCGACCCCTCTGCGACCGTGAATAGGCTTATAAAGTAGCAGATGCTAGCTTTAGTACCGAAAATTAACATTTGCATCAAAAGCAAAGAATCACTTCCCTGATTAGTTAGTTCCTGCTTCCTGTAGGCGGTTGAGCGGAGGGTAGTTTGTTTCTCAGTTTACATGTCGTCTACAGCCAAAGGCAGGGAATTGTTAAGAAGTGATTTTTTATCGATTCTTCTACCAATTTTAAGACCAGTCTGCATAGTGAAACATTCAGGAAATACCAGCTCCGAATGATTTTAAAATTCAAATTAGGTTCAGATTTTAAGGATAACTTGAAATAAGCCCCTCCGACCAATCGCGTAACGCCCTGCCTTTTTGTTAACAAAATTCTCGTGGCACGCTCCATGTCTCGCGCCACGATTGTAACGTCGCGCGCCTAATTTTATCAAATCTCGTGATAAATTTCATTCAACACGGAACGTGCCACGAGAATTTTGTTAATAAAAAGGCAGGGCGTTACGCGATTGGTCAGAGGGGCTTATTTAAAATTATCCTTAAAATCTGAACCTTCGGAAGTATTTTCTGAATGTTTCACTATGCAGACTGGTTAGTTGAAGAATTGATAAAAAATCACTTGATTTTCCACTTCACCCACTTGGACATTTGACGTTGTTTTAGCCTATTTGTTATGTTTATGAAATAAATAGCCCCCCAAATTAAGTGGCTTTTAATTTTTAATAATCGAAATGTTGACAAAAAACTATACATGAATAAGAATGTTTACAAAACGCCATTGAACAATACCATTTGGATTTCAGTTTTTTTTTTTTTCAACTCGTATTTTTTTTTTTGTAGATGCAATTCCTTTGTTTTTTTAATTGCTATTTCAGTAATTCGCTAAATAAAATGGGAAATTTATTTAAGTTTTTAACCAATAACACCCGTGGCTCGGTCCTACCAACAAAGTTCATTGTTCTAAAATAATAATAATAAAAGAAATTATATATACCTTAAACGAATATATACGTACTTGACCATTAATGACGTGTCATGTACATTTATTATAATAGTGTAAAACATTTTGTTTCAAAGTGTTTTTTTTTTTTAAAAATGCGAAATTGAGAATGAATTTTTTAGTCACAAAATTTAATTATTTTCTCAGTAATTACTTAAGTAATTAATTAACTAATTACTATCCTGTACATATCGCGTATAGTTAAATTGTCATGATAAAGTAGGTATATTCAAATTACTTTTAATTAAATAATCAACAAAAGTTTTAATTAAAAAAATTATAATAATAATAATAAAATAATTTAACCGAAAAAAAAATGTCAAACGTTTGACTAAAATATTTTTTTTTTTTTTTGAGACCAGGGTTTTTTTTTGTATTTTAAAATTATCTAATACTAAAAAATGGGGGTGTTGTTTAATAGTTTTAAAAAACTGTATTAAAAAACATATACGCACTGTTAAAATTGTTTTAATATAATCATACGACACATTTTGTTTGTTTTTTTCCTCCGTAAAAGTAGTTTTTCGCAAAAATGTTTAAAAATTAAACCAAAAGCACCATAGGAATTATAAATTAAATATCCCATTATTGACCTGAATTTTTACTTATTTTCACTTAAAAAGCAGTTAAAGTTAATTGTTTTATGAGAGATTTTACACATTAAATAATTTAATTTTTTTCAGCGTTGCATAAAGTGATGGACAAAGAACGTTTTTTTTTTTATATATAATTTTGAAATTTGATCACCAGTTTTAACAGGGTTTACGTAGATTAATCTTTGAAGGGATGGAATTTACTAAAACTAGCCCAAAAATTGGGTCGTTAATCACGGTAAATCCCTTAATACCAATTTTAAAAACTGCAAAAGGTCAATAAGTGTCGTCAAAAATATTGGTTTTTCTTTTACGTTTCATATTAATTGAGATTAATTTCAAAATAATTTACTCATAATTCAGAAAGATATAATTAAATGTTCCTTAGCATTCGCATTTAATTATTTTATATTACGAGTTAATTTTGATGAAATTAAGTTCATTTTGAAGGGATTATAATATACCTCGTTTTAAGGTAACCATACTAGACCAAGGATGATGGGGGAAGGATACGTAATCTATGAGAAATCGGGTCGCTATCTGTGGAACGGCTCAGGTATGTTGTGACGCTAGAAAATTGGGGACGGACGGTCTTCCTGAATCCTCGTTCATCTGAAGTAGACCACCCGCCATTTTTCCCGAGTATTCCTCCCCCAATTTCTAGCGTCCCACCAGACCTAAGTCGTTCCACAGTTAGTGACGTGCCGACGGCTCGCTATCTGTGGAACGGCTCAGGTATGTTGCGACGCTAGAAAATTGGGGACGGACGGTCTTCCTGAATCCTCGTTCGTCTGACGTAGACCACCCGCCATTTTTCCCGAGTATTCCTCCCCCAATTTCTAGCGTCCCACCAGACCTAAGTCGTTCCACAGTTAGTGACGTGCCGACGGCTCGCTATCTGTGGAACGGCTCGGGTATGTTGTGACGCTAGAAAATGGGGGACGGACGGTCTTCCTGAATCCTGATACGTCTGAAGTAGACCACCCGCCATTTTTCCCGAGTATTCCTCCCCAATTTCTAGCGTCCCACCAGACCTAAGTCGTTCCACAGTTAGTGACGTGCCGACGGCTCGCTATCTGTGGAACGGCTCGGGTATGTTGTGACGCTAGAAAATGGGGGACGGACGGTCTTCCTGAATCCTGATACGTCTGAAGTAGACCACCCGCCATTTTTCCCGAGTATTCCTCCCCAATTTCTAGCGTCCCACCAGACCTAAGTCGTTCCACAGTTAGTGACGTGCCAACGGCTCGCTATCTGTGGAACGGCTCAGGTATGTTGTGACGCTAGAAAATTGGGGACGGACGGTCTTCCTGAATCCTCGTTCGTCTGACGTAGACCACCCGCCACTTTTCCCGAGTATTCCTCCCCCATTTTCTAGCGTCCCACCAGACCTAAGTCGTTCCACAGTTAGTGACGTGCCGATTTCCCTCTGACTACGAACCCCCCCCCCCAAAAAAAAATCCTTGATTTGACAACACTTATTTAAATTAAATCAAACACCCATTAAACGTTAAGAAATTACTAATTTTAAAAGGGAGCGTAAAAAGGATTGTAGTAACTATAGAAAACTTCAATTAGATTTAAAAATAAAACTGAAATTTAATTTATGGTTACTGTAGAGTTATTTACTTAAATTAATTAAGCTATAAGGTTTTATTTCGTTCCTATTATTTTATCTTCAGTTCCAACTTGTTTTTTATTTTGTTTTTAACTTTCATATATTATTTTTCAAATTCCAACTGTAAACAGCGATTTTCATGTTTTTTATTTAGTTTCGTTTGAAAGAAAACGAATTTAAAGATTATAAAATACAATATGGGACATGGGGGGTATGTTTGTTTGTTTGTTTGTTTATTTTGGGGGATTCATTTTCAAATTCACTTCTTCTATTAGCTGCCACAGGCTAATAAATAACCACCCAAGTAGTATTACGTAGTAAATTCTGTCTAAACTTCTTGGAAGAACACTTAAATTAAAATTAAAAAAACCCTTTTCTTTAATTTCCTCTCTCGTTATTTGTACAACCATTTAAAAGAGAAATTAAATTTCATTTAGTCAATTAATCTCCCGATCATTACTCCTACATTATATGTATAAATGGCGGCCAAACAGCTAATTTAAAAATTAAAATATATACGTAAAAAAAGGCTTAGTAGAAACGTGACGGCCCAAAATACATTTTTTCCCCCAAATGTTCGTTTCGTTCAGTCATTGAAACTGCCTCTGGATTTAATAAAAAAAATTGGCACATTTGTTTTTTTTTTTTGTCGCGGTTTATAGTTTTATCCCTTTTAAAGACAAGTCTCATAAAAACTCATATTTAGGTAGGAAAATACTCCTTAGATTTCAAAACGGCAAATATCGAAAAAGTTAAGAACAATTAACACTGTTGTTGGATAATCAAGGATGATGGAGGAAGGATACGTAATCTAAGAGAAATCGGCCCGTTCTGCTAACTGTGGTACGGCTCAGGTATGATGGCACGCTAGAAAATGGGGGGAGAAATAGACGGAAAAATGGCGGACGGACGGTCATCCTCGTTCGTCTGACGTAGACCACCCGCCATTTTTCCGAGTATTCTTCCCCAATTTCTAGCGTCCCACCTGACCTAAGTCGTTCCAAAGTAAGAATATACGCAAAAATGGCGGACGGTCATCCTGATTCGTCTGACGTAGACCGCCCGCCATTTTTCCGAGCATTCTTCCCCAATTTCTAGCGTCCCACCGGACCTAAGTCGTTCCACAGTAAGAATACACGGAAAAATGGCGAACGGTCATCCTGATTCGTCTGACGTAGACCGCCCGCCATTTTTCCGAGTATTCTTCCCCAATTTCTAGCGTCCCACCGGACCTAAGTCGTTCCACAGTAAGAATACACGGAAAAATGGCGAACGGTCATCCTGATTCGTCTGACGTAGACCGCCCGCCATTTTTCCGAGTATTCTTCCCCAATTTCTAGCGTCCCACCTGACCTAAGTCGTTCCACAGTAAGAATACACGCAAAAATGGCGGACGGTCATCCTCGTTCGTCTGACGTAGACCACTCGCCATTTTTCCGAGTATTCCTCCCCCATTTCTAGCGTCCCACCGTACCCAAGTCGTTCCACAGTAAGCGTGGCAATTTCCCTCAGATTACACATCCTCCATGGCCCATCATCCTTGGGATAATAAGGTTCCGGATGTTCATTAAACTCCAAACTGTTACGCAACAAAAGTATAATGAACACGTGGGAAAGTTAACATTTTGGTTACAAACTGACGAGCGTTATCATCCAACATCAATGTAGAACATTTTTAAAACTTTCTCTGTATTATCTTTGACAAGATTGACGTACGCTATTCTTTTCCATTGAGATCATAATCGTTAATAAAACATTTTTTAATACCCAAAATGTGAAATTTCGTGAGACGTATCTTTCACCATTAGAAAGATTAACGGGGAGACGTAGTTATGAAAATTTTCAGTAAAAATAACAAAAAACCTGTTAAATTCTACAAATTTGTGCCTTATAAAGAGATCGGATAATTCATAATCATAACGGCGGTCAATGTTTAGCTCATGTTTTAATTAATTACGACTACCTGTAGTACTTATGTAAATACTTGAAAACGTAATAACTTTAGATTTTAGATATTTATGAATTTCTAAAAGATTTTTTTTTTGTTGTTGTCGCAATTTTTATATATAAGTAATAAACGGTTTTGTATTCAGTTTGGTTGGTTTTTTATATCAATTCTTCATTTTTTTATATATATATGTATAATATTGGTACGAAATAAAACGCATACCCAAAAAATTAAAAATTGTTCTTTCATATATATAATAGTTCGTTTTTTGTCCCCAGGAGGTGAAACAGAAAAGTGGGAAAAAACCCACCAATAATTTGTTTTACGCATTTAGTTCACACACGTACGTACGTACTTACTTTTTCTTAAATATACAATCATCCTAAAATGGTAAATGCGCCGGCCCTTTTTTCTTTAATAATAATAATAGCCATAATAATAATAATGATAAAGGCAGGCTAGAAATTTGTTTGTTTTTTGTTTTTTGGGGGAAAAGGGATGTTTGTTTCTTAGTTTGTTTGTTTGTTGTGTGTTTTTTTGGTCATTGTGAAAATACAAATGTAGCGGAGCGGGTATTGGCAATTTTTTTTTTTTTTTTTTTTTAAATATATGGTTTTTTCTTTTTCTTTTATAATTTGATTTGTGACTGACACGCACTGATGCACATCTTTATTTGGAAATTTATATATTTTTTTCTCTTTTTGTATTTACGAGAACGCGACGCGCGCCACTAAAAAACAAACGCGAACATCCTCATACCCAGGAATCTCCGGCAGCCGCGCTAGCTTCGTGATCTAAAAGCATGGCCTGGGAAGACATTTCCGATGGGTGATGTCGGTTCTTTTTCTTTTCACCCCGATTGACTTGAGCATAGACAGGTTCCAGAGGCAAATGAACCCCTCCACTCCCCATTCCGCTAGTCTGATGTAACGTTTAAATTTAATAAAGTAAATGTCAGCCTTATTCCTGATCAGCGCCACCTACCCATAGCGGCGACTTTGAGAACTACTGTAATCGGCAAGCCAATCAGATGTCGCTAAAATCAGGTGACGTCACTGACGGGCAGGCACTCTCGGGGTCTTATCAAAATGACGTCACCAGATTTTAGCGACATCATCTGGTTGGATTGACGATTACAGTAGTTCTCAAAGTCGCCGCTATGGGTAGGTGGCGCTGAACAGGAATAAGGATAATTCCGATTTTAAAATATTGAATAAATTTAAAACGAAACGGTTATATAATTAAAATAATCAAGGGTATATAAACATTCGCAAAATTAAATTAAATTAAGGAAAATCATCCCACAAACTACCATTTTAAACTCTCCAAAATTGTCGTTCATGGGACAAAAGTTGATACATTTTATTTTTATAATTTTAGGGATATACCATATGTTATGTAGGGACGGGGCCTAAATCAAACTTATCTTCCATCCAGCTCAACTGCACATGCGCAAATTTCGTAGCATTATCAGTGCATGAGCACTTCCATTGAATCTACACGTCCTGTCGTGCCACGCGTACAGTCACGTTACATTGCACTATCTCTTCCCCAGAAAATAGTAGCACTACTACTTAAAAATATAATTGTTGACACGCCCCTACATAACGCATTCTACGTCCCTTTGAAAGGACCGGTCATCTATGACGCGCCCGTACATAAAGAATTGTACATCCCTTTGAGGGACCGATCATCTCTGACGCGCCCCTACATACCGTATTGTACGTCCCTTTGAGGGACCGATCATCTTTGACACGTCCCTACATAACGTATTGTACGTCCCTTTGAGGGACCGATCATCTTTGACGCGCCCCTACATAACGTATTGCACATCCCTTAAAAGGGACCGGTCATCTTTGACGCGCCCCTACATAACGTATTGTACGTCCCCTTGAAGGGACCGGTCATCTTTGACGCGCCCCTACATAACGCATTGTACGTCCCTTAAAAGGGACCGGTCATCTTTGACGCGCCCCTACATAACGCATTGTACGTCCCTTAAAAGGGACCGGTCACCTTTGACGCGCCCCTACATAACGTATTGTACGTCCCTTAAAAGGGACCGGTCATCTTTGACGCGCCCCTACATAACGTATTGTACATCCCTTAAAAGGGACCGGTCATCTTTGACGCGCCCCTGCGTAACGCATTGTACAACCCTTAAAAGGGACCGGTCATCTTTGACGCGCCCCTGCGTAACGCATTGTACAACCCTTAAAAGGGACCGGTCATCTTTGACGCGCCCCTGCTTAACGCATTGTACAACCCTTTAAAGGGGCCGGTCATCTTTGACGCGCCCCTACATAACGTATTGCACATCCCTTAAAAGGGACCGGTCATCTTTGACGCGCCCCTACATAACGTATTGTACGTCCCCTTGAAGGGACCGGTCATCTTTGACGCGCCCCTACATAACGCATTGTACGTCCCTTAAAAGGGACCGGTCATCTTTGACGCGCCCCTACATAACGCATTGTACGTCCCTTAAAAGGGACCGGTCATCTTTGACGCGCCCCTACATAACGCATTGTACGTCCCTTAAAAGGGACCGGTCATCTTTGACGCGCCCCTACATAACGTATTGCACGTCCCTTTGAGGGACCGATCATCTTTGACGCGCCCCTACATAACGTATTGCACATCCCTTAAAAGGGACCGGTCATCTTTGACGCGCCTCTACATAACGTATTGTACGTCCCCTTGAAGGGACCGGTCATCTTTGACGCGCCCCTACATAACGCATTGTACGTCCCTTAAAAGGGACCGGTCATCTTTGACGCGCCCCTACATAACGTATTGTACGTCCCTTAAAAGGGACCGGTCATCTTTGACGCGCCCCTACATAACGTATTGCACGTCCCTTAAAAGAGACCGGTCATCTTTGACGCGCCCCTACATAACGTATTGTACGTCCCCTTGAAGGGACCGGTCATCTTTGACGCGCCCCTACATAACGCATTGTACGTCCCTTAAAAGGGACCGGTCATCTTTGACGCGCCCCTACATAACGCATTGTACGTCCCTTAAAAGGGACCGGTCATCTTTGACGCGCCCCTACATAACGCATTGTACGTCCCTTAAAAGGGACCGGTCATCTTTGACGCGCCCCTACATAACGTATTGCACGTCCCTTTGAGGGACCGATCATCTTTGACGCGCCCCTACATAACGTATTGCACATCCCTTAAAAGGGACCGGTCATCTTTGACGCGCCTCTACATAACGTATTGTACGTCCCCTTGAAGGGACCGGTCATCTTTGACGCGCCCCTACATAACGCATTGTACGTCCCTTAAAAGGGACCGGTCATCTTTGACGCGCCCCTACATAACGTATTGTACGTCCCTTAAAAGGGACCGGTCATCTTTGACGCGCCCCTACATAACGTATTGCACGTCCCTTAAAAGAGACCGGTCATCTTTGACGCGCCCCTACATAACGTATTGTACGTCCCCTTGAAGGGACCGGTCATCTTTGACGCGCCCCTGCGTAACGCATTGTACATCCCTTAAAAAGGGACCGGTCATCTTTGACGCGCCCTTACATAACGCATTGTACATCCCTTTAAAGGGACCGGTCCTCTATGACACGCCCCTACAAAACGCATTGTACGTCACTTTAAAAGGACTACTGTTCATCTTTGACGTGCCCCTACATAATGCACTGTACATCCCTTTAAAGGGACCAGTCATCTTTTCTATCTTGTGACATATTGTGTAATTACTGAAAGCTTTATACCACTTTTGATATAATTATCAGCTAGGTTTCGTCACCTCAACCACCCCAACAAAAATACAAATTAAACTTCGGGCCCATCAAGCTGCCGATTGCAAGGGCCGTTGACTCAAGTCAAAGATATGTTGTGCCCTAGTCTATAGTCAACTTTTATCCCATTTATTTAATCATCACAACACTAACTACCAAGTATCACAACACAATAAGAATAAAGTCCAATCGAAGTACAAAAATTACCGAAAAACAAACAACACTATAATATACACACTGACAAAAACCAGAAGAAGAAAAAGCCAAGCATAATGAGAATGAGAAAAAAAAAGGAGATATAGATTTTTACGAACCCACCCTTTCGATCGGTTTTAATAGAGTTTTTTGGTTAATTCCGATGAGAACTAATGAAGAAGAGATGTGCAGGGGGGATAAAGGTATGAAGAAGATATTGTTTTTTTACGGGTTTTTGTAACGATGGTTGGTTTTTTTATGTCAAAATGGGTGGGGTGTTTTTTTTTTGGGATAAAATTTATAATACTTTGAACAATTTATATTTACAATTTGGTACAAAAAAAAGGATGAATTAATTAATTAATTAATTAAAGTGGGATGGATTACGGAAAAACGAATAATTGGAGACAAAGGGTTCGAAGGAAAAAAAAAGGCTTCAAAGTCTCGTTAGTTAGTTACTAATTGAAAGTTACTAATTACGAAAGTAAAACCAAAAAGAAAACGAAGTATTTTTTTGTTAGAAAGCCAGGATAAAGGGGGGAGGGCGGGTTATTTATTTATTTTTTTTTTTTTCTAGTTGCCGTGATGTGATCTTCGCTAAAAGCCGTGTGGTGGAGGTGGCTACGGAATCGTTTATTTGTAAAGTAAAAAGAAACAAAGAGAAATAGAAAAAGAAAAAAGAAAAGAGAAAGGCAGATGTGAATGAGCTTTTTGTAGGAGGTTAGTAGTGAAAAAGCTAAGCTAGCGTTTCTCCATTTTTGTTACGACTTATGAGAGCCCTACAGTTATGTTATTGAGCGTCAAAAGCTTCGTTATTTTTTTAATTTTTTCTAATATTTCAAAGTTTCTATCTATTCTAACTACGACGATCTATAGCTATTTTGATGCTTAATTTAATGAAGAAGCTACTAAAAATTATAACATTCTTTAATACTTACAGGTCCAGGAGGAAAAATAGGCACGCCACCTATGGGAGGTCTGTGTAAAGGTTGAGTAGATTGAAGAATCTCGTGACCTCCCATATCACTTAAAGGCATTTCATCCGCATTCTTAGGGAGAAAAGATTAAAAAAAAGAACACAATATGGATTAGGAAAGTTCTTGAGAAGCCAATGGCCCTCGGAAACCCGCGGGCCCCGCTAACGCAGGGTTCATATAACTTTTGGAAAACAAAAGTTGAAATTTCCCTGAGATTTCCAGGTTTTTCCCCCACATACTTCCCTAAATTTTCCAGAGTTAGTGTAATGCTATTCCTATGGAGGGGGTTGTTTGTTTACGTTTTGCTTAATTACTCGGCCCTGTTTGTCATAGCCCTAAGTTTTTAGTATAGTTGGATGGGGGACAAATTGGACTATAACGTACTCAAAGGACATCCCCGTATCTCTATTAGAACCAGAGTTATGAGCCTCCAAAGTATAGCGTAATGTTAGTCCTATGGAGGGGATGTTCACGAACATTTTGCTTAATTACTTGGACCCTGTTTGTCGTAGCCGTACGTTTTTAGTATGGTTAGATGGGGGATAAAGAGGACTATAACATACTCAAAGGGCATCCCCGTATCTCTAGTAGAACCAGAGTTATGAGCCTCCAAAGTTTAGTGTAATGTTAATCCTATGGAGGGGGGTATGTTTATGAACGTTTTGCTTAATTACTCCACCCCTGTTTGACGCAAATTTCCCTGATTTCCCTGAATTTTACTAAAAAAAAAATCGAAATTTCCCTGAATTTTCCATGAGGTTTTTGTCAACTATTTATTTCCCTGATTTTTCCCGGTTTTCCCGGTCTTCCAGGTTTGTATGAACCCTGTAACGGCCCTCGGAAAGCGGCGGTCCCCCGTAAAGTGTCTAAAGATTGTGTGTTAAGCAACCTTACCTGCCCATAGTAACCGGGTCCCATAGGGCCTCCTCCCATATGTTGATGATGCTGGTTTGACATATCATGATGCTGTCCCAGAGAGTTGTTTTGATCCCTCGTTCCTCCTCTTGGAAGTGTCCTATCTTCGTATTTTGTGCCACCTTGAGTACTGATAGGCCTATTTAGAGTGTTATTGGCGCTGGAAGCCGGTGAGGAGGAGGAGGAATTAGCTCCTCCTGCTCCTTTGCCCCCCGCGAAATTGGCCGCGTTTCTATTGGCGCTCATCATGGAACGACTGACAAAATGTGACTCCTTCCAGCCGGCTTTCTTGTAAACGTCCCTTAGCTCTTGATGTTGCCACATGTTATAAAGCAACTGAAACGTAAAAGGCAATTGCAATTGTTGATCACGTTCTTCTAGTCAATATACGCTTGCTTTTCAGCGTTAATTAACGCACTTGTGATGCAAATTTCACAACTCTAGGCGAATATCTGCCTCTTTGTTTCATCAAGTAAGTCAGTCTTTGAACGCCTCGAGCTTCCAACAAGGAATGAGCAAAATCGCAGTTTTTAACAATCACTTCATTAAGAGTTGCTAAAACAGCGGCGATCGTGTCGTCAGAAGTTCCAGCGTCATGTTGAGGGTCACCATTAGGTAGCTTCTTCACCAAATCGTCCATGGCGTGCTTACCTAAAATAAAATCAATCATTAAAGGGAGGGTGAAGTTTCTATAGAAAATCAAGTGATTTTTTTATCGATTCTTCTACTAATTTTGAGACCAGTCTGCATAGTGAAACATTCAGGAAATACTGACTCCGAATGATTTTAAAATTATTTCAAATTAGGTTCAGATTTTAAGGATAATTTTAAAGAAGCCCCTCTGACCAATCGCGTAACGCCCTGCCTTTTTGTTAACAAAATTCTCGTGGCACGCATGCTCCGTGTCGAATGAAATTTATCACGAGATTTGATAAAATTAGGCGCGCGACGTGACAATCGTGGCGCGAGGCATGGAGTCCTGTCACGAGAATTTTGTCAATAAAAAGGCAGGGCGTTACGCCATTGGTCGGAGGGGCTTATTTAAAATTATCCTTAAAATCTGAACCTAATTTGAATTTTGAAATCATTCGGAGCTGGTATTTCCTGAATGTTTCACTATGCGGACTGGTCTCAAAATTAGTAGAAGAATCGATAAAAAATCACTTGATTTTCTACTTCACCCTCCGGGGGGCACAACGAATCGTCGGTTTTAGGGGTTATTACAAATTGAAATTACCAATAAGCTCTTTATTCCGGTGATCCATGGCTAAATTCCTTAAAGCAGTTGCGACAGCGCAAACTACCCTATCAACTTCCATTCTAAGTAACTCCACGAGTATAGGCAATCCCTTTTCCTTTCGAACAGCGGCTCTTACATCCACACTTGGTTGCCAATAACAAGCTGCCAAATTCTGAATAGCTCCAGCCGCCGCTTCTAAAGTTTCGGGGTTGGAACATTCCGAAAGAAGAGCCAAATACGGTTGAACAACTTCCGGTTGCCAAAGAAGTTCCATGCCTCTAGGAGGATCCGATCTTGGTCTTGAAGGTGTATTACTGGCACCACCCAAAGGCCCACCAGAAGCCCCAGCCCCCGAAGGCGAGGCTGGGCCCTCTTTTCTATTATTTTGTTTATCGCTAGACGAAGCATTCTGTTGCATTTCTTTCTTCTTCTTGCTAGCTCCGAAACATCCTAAATTGTCACCAACAGCTGTTAAAAAGTACACGTAATACCCGAAAGCATTTTAAGATTTTTGCGGACACCACACAAGCTTTAAAGGGAGGGTGAAGAAGAAAATCAAGGGATTTTTTATCGATTCTTCTACTAATTATAAGACCAGTCTGCATAGTGAAACATTCAGGAAATACTTCAGAATGATTTTAAAATTCAAATTAGGTTCAGATTTTAAGGATAATTTTAAAGAAGGTCCTCCGACCAATCGCGTAACGCCCTGCCTTTTTGTTAACAAAATTCTCGTGGCATGCTCCATGTCTCGCGCCACGATTGTCACGTCGCGCGCCTAATTTTATCAAATCTCGTGATAAATTTCATTCAACACGTAACATGCGTGCCACGAGAATTTTGTTAATAAAAAGGCAGGGCGTTACGCGATTGGTCGGAGGGGCTTCTTTAAAATTATCCTTAAAATCTGAACCTAATTTGAAATAATTTTAAAATCATTCGGAGCCGGTATTTCCTGAATGTTTCACTATTTGCAGACTGGTCTTATAATTAGTAGAAGAATCGATAAAAAAAAAAATCACTTGATTTTCTACTTCACCCTCCCTTTAAACATCCCAAACTAACCTTTCAAACCAGCCACTGCCCTTGACTGGGGACTCGTCGCGGTGGAAGAAGGTGGAGCGTGTCTGTCATAATCAGGGTCTTCCACTTCTTGGCACCTATACGAAAGATTTCTCAGGATACAAATACAATTCTCGACGCTCTTGTTGTCCATATCATTCTTTCCAATGGCGGCTCTGACTAAATGTAACAAAGCGTCCACCAATCCTTCGCACTCCCTCAGTTTTCTTCTCGCGTATTCACCGGCCGAACTAACATTACGTAATACTCCGCTAGCATTTCGAAATACGGTAGACCAATATATTTCTTGACCTTTCATAGCACCAGATACTTGATGAACGTCATTAGGGTCCCTGTGTCGATCCCAGCCAGATTGCGGGATTATTATGTGGTTAACTAAGACACTAAGCGCATCGTCGATTATTGTTCTTTTTAAGTCCTAAGACAAATAAGACAAAATGGTAGCGGGTCAATAATGATGACTTAAAGGGAGGGTGAAGTAGAAAATCAAGTGATTTTTTTTATCGATTCTTCTACTAATTATAAGACCAGTCTGCATAGTCAAACATTCAGGAAATACCAGCTCCGAATGATTTTAAAATTATTTCAAATTAGGTTCAGATTTTAAGGATAATTTTAAAGAAGGTCCTCCGACCAATCGCGTAACGCCCTGCCTTTTTGTTAACAAAATTCTCGTGGCACGCATGCTCCGTGTCGAATGAAATTTATCACGAGATTTGATAAAATTAGGCGCGCGACGTGACAATCGTGGCGCGAGACACGGAACGTGCCACGAGAATTTTGTTAACAAAAAGGCAGGGCGTTACGCGATTGGTCGGAAGTCCTTCTTTAAAATTATCCTTAAAATCTGAACCTAATTTGAATTTTAAAATCATTCGGAGCTGGTATTTCCTGAATGTTTCACTATTTGCAGACTGGTCTTACAATTAGTAGAAGAATCGATAAAAAAATCACTTGATTTTCTACTTCACCCTCCCTTTAAAGACTTTACAAAGGGACTAACTAAGCATGCGCAACGTACTTCGCACGATGATAAATTCCATAGAATTCCCGTTACTAACTCTCGAATTTCATTATCAGGTGTTTTTCTCAGTAGCCTCACTAACGTAGGGATGCCTCCAGCACTTCTAAAAGCTCGCTGAAATGAGGTGTAAGATGTCGAATTCATTAAAGTTTCACCACCACAGGTTAGTAGCGGACATCCTTCAAATAAGATGGCGTTTTTTAATTACTTTGTTTTCATCGTTCTGCCTTCCATACGAAAGATTCCTCAAAGCCCCGCAAGCGTTTCTTTGAATTTCAGGAATTTCTTGATTAACTAGTTCTATAAGTGGAGGAATTCCTCCTAGAGCGCGTGTCTTTTGTTTCATGATGTCATCCATGAAACAAAGATGCTGCAAATAAGCAGCAGCATTTGCCCTAACTACATTATTAGGGTGACCCAAAAATTCTATGACTTCGTGGAGATCAGGATCTCGCCACCTTACATCTAACAACATTAAAATTCGTTAACGGGAATTTAATATTTATCTTCAAAAGATGCAGGGTTCATACAACTTTTGGAAAACCTATTTCCCTGATATTTCCAGGTTTTTCCCCATATACTTAGCTGAATTTTCCAGGTTTTTCCCGTTAACGGAGGAGGGGGGGGGAAATAGGGCTATAACATACTCTAAGGGCATCCCGCTATCTCTGGTTCTAGAGTTACGAGCCTCCAAAGATTAGTGTAATGTTAATCCTATGGAGGGAATGTTCACGAACATTTTGCTTAATTACTCGGCCCCTGTTTGTCGTAGCCGTAAGGTTTTAGTATGGTTGGATGGGGGATAAAGAGGACTATAACATACTCAAAGGGCATCCCCGTATCTCTATTAGAACCAGAGTTATGAGCCTCCAAAGTGTAGTGTAATGTTAATCCTATGGAGAGGATGTTTACAAATATTTTCCTTAATTACTCGGCCCCTGTTTGACACAAATTTCCCTGATTTTTACTAAAAATTCGAAATTTCCCTGAGTTTACCCTGAATTATACTCAAAATTCTAAATTTCCCTAAGTTTACCCTGAATTTTACTCAAAATTCGAAATTTCCCTGAGTTTTCCCTGAGGTTTTTCTCAACTATTTATTTCCCTGATTTTTCCAGGTTTTCCCGGTTTTCCAGGTTTGTATGAACCCTGAGATGCTATTGCTTACCTCTGTTTTCCCCTTCTCCCATGTGATCAAAGTCTAAGGGATGAGGGGAGTGTCGTGGCTGCGTGTTTAGAGGATGTTGAAGAAGCTGCGAAGGAATCGAAGCTTCTTCGGGTGGAAGTAAACTGGAATTGTCGTTATAAACTGTAGGAGGCGATCCTGGATGTTGAGCAGTGCCATAAGTAACGTTGGGTCTGGAATTTGCTTGCTGATTTTGGGGATGATCATCATAGCTTGGACGGCGATCGAGGTATCCTTGCGGAGGAGCTACTTCAAAAGGGGAATATGTCGGTAGACCAGTCGAGGTTGGCGGGGTCATTTGGGGACCAGTGGTGTAACCATAAGGTGCTAATGAATGAATGAAGGAAGGCAGTTAAGACCACTTTGTCTCTCGTTCTCCGAGAAAAACTTACAAAACATATCACCAGGAGCTGGAGAAGGGCTTGGGTGGTATAGAGAGCTTCTATGAAGACTTCCTGATCCCATTGGAGGTACCATGTCATCATAGCCTTGCGTCGGTGGCATTCCTAAATTATCCACATTCCTAGGAGCTTGAGGTACGGCTCTCCTAGGTGGTGGTGATTCGGAAGTACCGGATGGCGGTGAAGGTGGCTGCGTTGGATAATCTTGGTAGTCTCGGTAATCACCAGGATATTTAGGATGATGAGGTGGAGCACCACCAGGGTGAGGACTATAATAATCGTAACTCCTTGGACTTCCAATGTTAGGACCAGCTGGCGAAGGGGTTGAACCATAATGAGACGAACTATAATCTCCCGGGCCATAAGCGTGAGCTGGTACTTGTCCTCCTGGACTAGGAGGTCGACCTAAGTCACGAACACAAACTTCTAGAACTTAACAGTTCACGATGGAGGTGG
This sequence comes from Phalangium opilio, assembly GCA_019434445.1. NCBI lineage: Eukaryota > Metazoa > Arthropoda > Arachnida > Opiliones > Phalangiidae > Phalangium > Phalangium opilio. The sequence goes on from JAEQBA010002966.1 coordinate 43,373, forward strand.
GGAAAAAAATAATACCAGAGTCATAAGTGCCGTAATCGAGTCCTCCTGAACCAGTGTAAGGATAAGTTCCATAATCACCACCGGGTACAGCCGGACCACCGCCCACGCTTCCATAAATAGAGCCAGGAGGCGGATAATCTATGGGCAAGCCATCGGGCCCAATGTGCCGGACTTCCCTGGTAGTGATTACTTTCGTGACTGTTTTAACTTGCTGCGTCTTTGTTTGAGCCGTACTGCGGCTGATAAGCTGAGCGTTTTCAGACATTCCTCCCCCTACTGACAACTGGGATGAGCTTGGCGAAATATCCGCTCCACCACCGCCTAAACTGCCTTCGTCAATATTGTTATGACCATTCGTGGTGGTTAACATCTGGTAGCTAACACTGTAGGATTCTTGAGGCGCCACATCTTGGCTTTGGCTAAAGAATTAAAAATAACCAGGCAGATTTTGAATGGGAGTAAAGAGAAACTGCTCAGATTGTACTGGTGAAAAATTGTCAAGCCACAGTTACTATATGGTTACACCAACGTCAAATTTAAATTTTTCACACTCAAACATAGCCAACACTTCATGCGCTCGAAGAAGGGTACCTTGATTCACCCTTAACAGTATTAACAGACAGAAACTGGGAAGTCTGAAAAAAAATCCTCGATCCGCCTAAAGAAACTGTAAGGACATGTTGTGGATCTGTTTATAAAACAATGCAATTTCCTCAAATAAAGCAAGACCCTTAACTGTTCATCTTGCTATCTACACTTAATAATAGACCACTTCGACGTAACAAGAGGGAAAGACAGAGGTGTAAAACTTTGCCTTCCATCCCACTTTTAAGCGCCTGCGCTGTAGGCCTGGGGATCATAAGAATGCGTAGAGACGCCTAGTATACCCTCTTTTTTTACATTGAAAGGGTCTATAGGGCCACTAAGTTAACCGTTATTTTACTAGATATCCCGGGCCTACTTGTTACTGTTATCATTTGCATTGCTTTTTTCGCGACGGGATGCAATCGTCCAGGGTAAACTCGGATCAGCGGGTCCCTTTAAGACAGCACTTAATTCTTACATTAAACAAAGACAAAAAAGTCACAAAACATTTAGGCTTTGCCTTAAGTCGAGCATGTCAACTGGTTGGTGCTGAAAATTAGATGAGACAAAAAAAAACATGGTTTATGGGTTTTATGATTGATGAATAACGTAGAACCAAAAGTATATAGATATAAGAACAAAAAGTACACTTCATCAACAATTCCCTGCCTTTGGCTGTAGACATGTAAACTGCGATGCAAACTATACCCTCCGCTCAACAACCTACTGGATCTAACCAAGAAGTGATATCTAGTTTATTAGGGAGAAGGTATAAGTTGCCTTGATACTCGCACGCCATAGTCCCAGTCCCCCTTTCAAAATACAAGGGGGGACGTAAAAGGAGGCCGGACTATTTCGCTACACTCTCCTCAGTCGGAAAATACGGAATTTTCGTCATTCGCGTCGTGCTAACGTGAGTTTTCAAGAACCAATGAGATGCTGGTTGTAATTTAGAGGCGGGGATTAACTCTGGACCTACTATACGTTTGGACTGGAGATAAAGCTGGAAATGTGGCGAATTTATACCTTCTCCCTAGTAAACCAGATATCACTTCTTGATCTAACCAATCAGGAAAGACCTTCTACTTGGAAAGTAGTACGTGATGCTGGCGATTCAAACGTTAATTTTCGGTACTAGAGCTAGCGCCTACTACATTATAAGCCTATTCACGGGCTTGCTCCCTGTGCCACGGTCGGGAAGGAAATCATACACAGCGGGGGGGGGGGAATAGTCGACACTACTCTGGGTAGGGATAAAGGAGGCTGGGCTTCTCATATTACACGTCGCCTGCAAGTTTCAACAAAGTGTACTTTTTGTTTTTATATCTAACAACTTTTGGTAGCACTAACATCCGCAGTTCATTTCTGTGAAAGAATTTTTTCCAAAAGCCAAAAATCACAACAAAACACTCGACAAAACTAAGCATTAATGTAAGTTATTATGATAGGCTGATCAAATGCTGGGACTTGAAAGAGAAATTATTTAAAATAGATTTACAGAGTGATGGAAATGTATCAGGCAAATGTAATTGAACACGCAACTTTTCAAGATGGTATTGAATTTCAAAAAAAAAAAAATTTCACAAAAACAATTGAGCGCAAAAAGAGGTGGGTAGATTCTTTCTTGGCCAATAATTTTTCCCACCAACTTTGAAAAAGAGTTTCATTTTTTTTTTTATGCGAGTGCGTACGTGTGGCCAGTTACGGAATTGTTGGAACTTACATGTAGTGTCGAATATCGGTTCCTTGATCGGGGTAATACAGTCTAAATGAAAGTAAATGAGAGATGATGAAATATGATATATACCAACGTTCCTGACTTCCTACGCACAAAAATGAACGTTGTAAAAAGTATTTTGACATCGAAATTGAAAAACAATCAGGGGTAATTTCATAATTTGTTAAAATGGATTGATTGACGATGTTTAAGACACCCAATCCAGAACAAAAAAAAAAACATTTTAACACTTTTCCATATAACGTTAAATCTATATTGTTTTGGTACTTTCTCCTCAACTGGATAAATGTATTTAAAGTTTAGTAAAATACCAGTGAAAAAAATTATAGCTTAACCATCAAACTAACATTTTGGCAACAGTGATAAGGATTATAAAGGTTTTAGAACGGGTTAATACATTTTATTGCCAGCCAAAACATTTTAGTTTGAAGTATTTTAAAGGAAAGTTAAGGTAACGTAACATTATACCTCAAAAGAACGGACTTTTTATAAATATAAATGGAAAAATATTAAATGAAATAAATGATCTCTTATTACAATATGATAATTAGCATTTAAGTATTCTTAAAAACAATCAAGGACTACTGCGCCACCCGCCATTGATTTAGTGGGCGTCTGTTAGCCTGAACCCTTACCTCTCTCAGCCTGTGAGAATTCAACCAATCACGTAGGGGTAAGAGGCTCAGTTTAGCAGACGCCCACTAAACCAATGGCGGATGGCGCAGCAGTCCTTGATTGTTTTTAAGACTAATTAAAAGCTAATTATTTTGCAATAAGAGATATTTAATTTTTTTATATAAATATTTATAAAAAGGCCGTTCTTTTAAGGTATAGTTATAAAAAGGCCGTTCTTTTAAGGTATAATGTTATGTTACCAGACATTTTCCTTTAAATCTGATTATTTATCATAAAGTTAGTCAAAACTACACTAAAATTAATTACTTTGGTTGAAGCTTTTGATTAATTTTAAAAGAATGCCATGCTAAGCTAGGATTATATCAAAAAAAGCGTAAAAACTTAGCGAGAATGAGGCTAATGGGATGGAGTTACGTAATTAATAATTATTCATATTTTGTTACATTTCTATCATTATTTAGTTGACTCTGGAGGAAATGACGAGTGAATGACTAACCTTTGGACTTCTTCCAAACGCTCAATTCTAGTTCTTTCTTCTTCAACTGTCGATTCTGTTTTACGGTTGATGATGCTATTACACAGCGGCAGGCGGTTAGCGGAAAAGCCAGGCGGAAAGGAGGGTTAAAAAAAGGGGAAAGCAGCTCAGGATGGTACGTGGGGAAATAGAGTCAAAAATAGCTTTTCTTTTTTTCTTTATTTTTTTGGTAATGATTAATTAGCGGCTAAGCTAGCATTAAATTAAAGAGTTGGGATTATGTAAAAAACGCACATGCAAGGTACAAAAATGGGCATGGGAGGAATATACTACACTTTGTGACTAACTAGCGTTTAATTAATCAAATTAACACGGTGCGTGATTGATTGATTTAATTTTTTAATTGATTTGATTTTTAAGTGATGATTATGATAAAAAAAATATAAAAGGTTGAATATACTTAGCGCGTGAACCAATAATGGTGAAGTATAGAATTTAATAATATATGGACTTACAGATGATGGGTATCGGCCATACTGAGCGGAGGATTTGACTTGGTTTTTCTTAAAATACTATCGACACTTCTGCTGAGAGGCGAAATGTTGTAGAAATTAAAAAATTCTTCTTTTTCCAAAGACTTGCTCTTAAATTTTGATAAATTACCAAAACTTCCAAGCTCTTGATTGCTCTTGTACTGAAAATATAACGGTAAACGTTTATCCTTAATTGTTATTGCGTAACAGCTAGATTTAACTACTGAATCATCAATTAAGTACTAATTAATTTAGAGAAATATTAGTAACAAGAATTATATGATCATAAAGATCGTAATCAATTTCACAGAACGAACTAAGAGACAAATGAATTTGTTTCTATGTTCGATGTCTTGTACAATTCTAACAAAAAAAAACTATGATAGCTTTCACCAAGAAGTGATATCTAGTTTATTAGGGAGAAGGTGTAAGATGCCTTTGTATTCGCGCGCCATAGTCCAAGTCCCCCTTTCAAAATACAAGGGGGGACGTAAAAGGAGGCTGTGCTATTTCACTACACTCTCCTCAGTCGGAAAATATGACTGTAATTTTCGTCATTCGCGTAGATTGCGCTGACGTGAGTTTTCAAGAACCAATGAGATGATTGCTGGTTGTAATTTAGAGGCGGCGGGGATTGACTCCGGACCTACTATACGTTTGGACTGGAGATAAAGCTGGAAATGTGGAGGCGAATTTAAACCTTCTCCCTTGTAAACTAGATATCGCTTCTTGCTTTCACTAAAGGGGCTATAGAAAATTCCTACCACTATCTTAGTTTAAAATTCAGTGCAGTGTTGTCAGACAGAGCAAAAAACCCTTAAGTGTAAACTACCGATAGTGTCTATAGATTACCCTGTTGTTCTACTGACCCCCCCCCCCCTTTTCAAGATTCAAATGTTTCACCTCTATTTTATCTTCTTTTTTTTGTGGTCATTGCAAAGGAATACGCAAACCATTTATAAATGAAAAACAAGCAAACCTAAAACTATGGGGATTATGGATTTATTTCCAATACTCTTGACAATAAAACGAAATGTAAAAGGTTTCAATTCTCATTCTTATATTTTGCCATAACTAGTAATTTGTGTTTAAACTTTAACCCCAATGAATTTACCATTTTGATTATCACTTGCATGCCTGAAGCCAAGACAGGGTTTGTACGAAATTTTTACTTTGAAAATCCCTGACTTTTCCAGGTTATCCCTGACCAAATTTTGCCAATATCCCTGACCATTTTAAGGTGTTTACCAGAGCCCACTTCATAATTACACCTGTCTCGTATTTAGCATTGCTCGAAGCATGGTTTGATATACCAAACGAAATCCCTGACATATCCCCGACTCTTTAGGAAAAATTTTTAAATCCCTGACTTTTCCCCCTAATTTTCATATCCCTGACTTATCCAGGTTCCGTACGAACCCTGCAAGATGGCTGACTCTGATTTGGCCTACATAAACCATTTTCAAATTAAGGTGGGATATGAACAGTGGAGAAACTAGTCTCCACCCCCAAACATCTAATTATGTTCTTCATGGAAACTAGGGGCTGTTGGAACCGTTAGCTTCTACTATTCATCTACAGCATTGCAACGGAAACTGTCAAAGCGAACCCTAATGGTTTTCTCCATGATTACTTGGGGATAAGACAACAACCTAACCTCTATAGTTTTCATGGTGTACTATGTCATGTTCAAAGTGACGAGGGAGGGGGGAGTTTGACCAGTTTGTATTAGGTTACCTTCATATAGCCTCAAATTTTACCAACATTTTAACATTATAATTAAAATTTAACGAATAAAATTACTTTCACCATACTTACTTTTTCTAATTGATTATGAACGCACCTTCTCTCTATTTCCAAAGCTTTAGAAAGTTCTTCGAAATAAGCTTCCTAAGCAATTAAAAATTTGACGAAAGATATAACGTTTATAAGGAAAATTTACGCAATAAACGTAGTAAAGCGTAACGTTTAACATACTTGTTCTTTAACAGATCGTAGAACAGAGATAGCTGTTGCATTAGCGAGATATAACTGAAATGTAGAGTAGCTTGAACGCCATTTATCATCAGAACAATATTCCGAAACCTTTCTAGTGCGAAATTCACCAGTTGGCATGTTTAATTCACAAAACTCATTTTCCTAAGTTTTACGCTCCCGTGCACAACTGCACTGGAACACAGTCTAACTGTAACTGTAAGCGTTCCTATGCAGAATAAAAGATATAAACTGTGAGAATTACGTAATAAAAGTATACTTAAATGATTTTAAGAAGCCTAGTTCAAGTATAACGTAAATGGAATGGACTCTACTATCAAATATCTCCTCAACTACACAAAATTCATCAACATAAGTTTTACGCTCCCGTGCACAACTGCACTGGAACACAGTCTAACTGTAACTGTAAGCGTTCCTATGCATAATAAATAATATAAACTGTGAGAATTAACGTAATAAACGTAGACTTAATGATTTTAAGAAGCCAAGTTCAAGTATAACGTAAATGGACTACTGTCAAATATCTCAACTATACAAAATTCATCAACATGACTAGTTCAAGCAATATGGAAACGAAGGTAAAGGCCACGAAATAAACCACTGAATTTAATAATTAATAAATATTTTGCTATTTATTAATCATACACGAAAATAAGATTAAGAAAACATGGCCTAGCCTTACGTTACGCTATTTCATGGAAGTTCATGCAGTAAAAACTGTATATGCTAGGGAGGCAGAGGCTTAGGAAAGGTCAAAAATTTCAACCTAAGCCTTGGCAAAATACGGAACTAATTTAGGGCTAATCGAAATCGGCTGCATCGTCTTGTATTAATTTCCAGTTAAAAAACTTACCCATTCAATGCCATAAAAAATATCCGGGTAATTTGCAGTTTAAACACGATAAACGATAAATATTTTTGTAAAAGTTCTTATCAATCAATTATTTTTTCTAGCAGTTTCCACCATTTTCTCACAAAACGATTTTTTATCACAGTCCCGTAGATTCGAAAAATGCCAACAAATCGCCTTCTCCTCTCACTCCTCTGCCCCGAACTTTGATAGGAAGCGCGGCAACTTGGAAAGCCTCAATTTGGCCCAAGGGTCAAAATTTCAAGGGGGAGGGGAAGAGAGGCCGCGCCTGTTTCTCGCCCTTGTCAAAGGCTCATGGCCTTTTTCCGGGGATTTGACCACTCAAAGTAATTTATTACCGGGACTCCCCATTGTATTCCAGACTTCATTAAAGTTTATTTGGCTTCTGTTTCAGACATTATAGACTGAAGTACGCGTGAAATTTGAATAATTGTGTCGTGTCACACGAGTTTTTAAAAATTTATTTTAATTTATTAATTCGTTGTTTTACATGATAATAGTGATTAAGAATAAGATAAAAACCTTAATAAATGCATGATGACCTCTGTAACTCTCCCCCCCCCCAAAAAAAGGGCATCCCACTCCCAGTCTCTCCACTCTGCTCCCATGGGCCAAAGGTTAATAGGTGCCGGTGCGTGATCGAGTGGGCTATTATGTTTACCTACGTTCACACTTCACACTTCGGGGTTCCGGCCCTCTGACGTATTTCGCTCCCCCATTAATGGGCGGGGTTACAACTCACCTTATCATGGGATAATCCAATATATATGGAATAGGGACTTGGCAGTACTACGTCATGCAACGTCAGACTACCTTTCACTAGCGCTAAAAAACATACCAGGAGGAGGGGCTTATATTCTGGAGCTTTGATTCTGTTAAAAAAACATACCATAATGGCGCTGGGGGCGGAGTTAAGCCCGAATTGCCAAGTCCCTATTACTAATTTCCACTTGCAGTAAATCCCCAGCTCCCAGTACCTCAAATAAAACATTCTTTCAATAATTAAAAAATAAATAAAAACTGATTAAACACATTTAAAAAAATAGGAAATTAAATAATTGAGATGCCGAATTAAATACTTACGCTGAAAATTTTAGTAATTATTAACAATTTAATAACAATTAAAGATTACATAAATTTTAAACCTTACAATTGGGTAGGTTAGTATATCAGGGTTCATACGAAATTTCCAAAGCCAATTTCCCTGATATTTCCAGGTTTTCCAGAGTACTTCTTATAAATTTCCAGGTGCATTTTTTACATTGGAGGAGTGTTATAATTTCAAATAGGGTAACCAGACTATACCTACAACCATATGTTTACCATTCTTTGTTAGCTTATAATAGAGTAGTGGCACTACATGTTAATTTCTCATAGAACATAACGTAACCAAAGGCAGGGAGGTGCCATTACTCTATAGACAGGACCAAAATACAGAATTCCATACACAGAAGAAATATATTTCTCTCCTCTGAGACAACTAACATCGATTTTTTTCGTGCACCAAATTAGATTATGGGTCCCACTGAAGTGTATTTGTTTCACTTTATTTAATTTCCCTGATTTTTTGAAAAAAAAAATTAATTTTCCCTGATTTTTCGAAGAAATTTTTATTTTCCCTGATATTTCCCTGATTTTTTTCCTCTACACCAATTTCCCTGATATTTCCAGGTTTTCCCTGTTTTCCATGTTCGTATGAACCCTGTATATCATGGTAGTGACGTCAACATTAACCCCCCTCCCCCCCCCCCATGATTCTCCGTCCGACAAATATTTAAAATCTTATATGATCAAATCTGATAGACATTTGGTACTTGATTTGATTATTTTAATTAAATTATAATTATTATTATTAAAATATATATAATTATGATAGTTGCTTCTTTTAAAAAGTGCTTTTTTATTATTTTAATAAAATTTGAAGATCCTAAAAAAATTAATTTAGACTTTTAAGTACACGGAACCTCCGACATCTCATACTTATTTTTAATTTAAACTAAATATTAAACTTAGAAATTTACAATTGGAAGTGTATATTATTATTATTATTATTTAAAACTTTAAAAACACCGGGTTCACATAATTTGTTAATTTTTTTATTTTTTTTTCTTTCTAAATAATTTCTAAACATCTGTATATAAAAGTAACAAAATTATTAACTCTTAATCTAATTTACTAATTACAATCAATCTCTCAACCGTGATTATTGAATTTAAAAAAAATCATTAAAATTATTGCAAAAATGGAATTCGTTAATTTGACACCTACAATTTTTTGGGCATCATAAGTTACGTAATATCATTAAGTCTGACACTAAATAAAATTATTTTACGCGTTAAAGCAAATGGCGACTAATGTGACGCCCCTAACGTAATTGGCTACACACTAATTTTACCTTGTCAAGGGCAGGAACCAATTAGAAATCATCCACAAGGGGCGGAGTTAAAACTAACATTTGATAAGCTTAGAGGGTCAATTAACTCCGCCCTTCGACTATGTGGCATTTGTTTAAACTAAACCACAGCCGAGACTTCAATTTATTTGGGATTATATTAGAAGTGTGAAAGTCCTATCTTTTTAAGTTACGAGTCCGAGTCCTGGAAAAGTGAGCTCGTCGGGTCCAACTTCCCAGGGCTCTTTGAGCCTTTTGAGTCCTTAAAACATGGTTTCGAGTCCAAAATTCTAAATCGAGTCTAATTCAAGCCCAAATTCTTCAACTCTAATAGAGTAATTTTAGGCCTTGGCCAAGGACTTGGGAGCTGGGTACCAGTTCGAGTCCTAGATAAACAAGTTTAGAGTCCGAGTACTCGGGCTCTTAACTCGAAGAGTAATTTTAGTCCTTGGCCAAGGACTTGGGGGCTGGTTACTCGTTCGAGTCCTAGATAAACAAGTTTAGAGTCAGAGTACTCGGGCTCTAACTCGAAGAGTAATTTTAAGCCTTGGCCAAGGACTGGGGGGCCGGGTACCCGTTGGAGTCCTAGATAAACAAGTTTAGAGTCCGAGTACTCGGGCTCTAACTCGAAGAGTAATTTTAGGCCTTGGCCAAGGACTTGGGGGGCCGGGTACCAGTTCGAATCCTAGATAAACAAGTTTAGAGTCCGAGTACTCGGGCTCCTACTCGAGTACTCGTCATTTTCGAGTACCCGCACAGCAATTTCATCATGATTATTACTTGCAATAAATCTTCTAGAATATCTACTATAATAATTTTGATTTTGCTATCATACTTACTGATATCACCTTATACTTATGATTAAATCAAACTTTAAATGAAAAACAAAGGAAATGTGAACACGAATCCTTCACATTGCCTTAACTAATTTGTTTTCACTGGTGATCAGGCACTTTTTCGATGTTAATATTTAATTTATATAAACTAATATAATTGGCTATCGATTAAGACCTTCGGAAAAATTTATTTTCTCACTATAACGAGCCATGACAAACATGACAACGACACCAATAATGATACCGAGATTTTGTAGACCAAAGACTCTGATCATCTCTAAGGTACCTTTTTCACTGGCACTTTCGAGAGCTTCACTCAGTTCATTGACCTTTAATTATAAGAGATTTAAAAAAAGTTATATATTAAATAATTTTGACATAACTGATATTGATGGTATGTGTAGGCCCTGCGTGTTATCTCTTTATCGCTTACCATATCAACCAAAGATATGTAAAGGAACATGCCTCCCGCAAAGGCGAAAATATATTGCCCGCTATCAGAGAAATCACCCAAAATGATGCCAAATATTAAACCTATATAACACGTGCAAGCTGATAGGAAATTGTACATCAAGGCTTGTTTCATCGTCATACCAGCTGACAATAAAACCGCAAAATCCCCTAAAGAAACAATTAAAACTGATGTAACATTCATGATAATACATAAAGCATTCCACGTTCCTAGCAAAGTGAACAGTGGTGTGCGAGTCCCGTTTTTTTCGGTTTTGCGTCGAGTACTCGAAAGCTACTCGAACCTTTCTCGAGTGTCTCATTGTTGTTATCGAGTATCAGGGCGAGTACTCGGCTCGTTATAAGCCTTGGATTCGAGTATTTAAGAATTTCAAAAGCTACTCTAACCGTTCTCTAGTATCTCATTGTTGTTATCGAGTATCGGGTAGAGTACTCGGCTCATTATAAGCCTTGGATTCGAGTATTTAAGAAGTGTAAAAGCTACTCGAACCTTTTTCGAGTATCTCATTGTTGTTATAGAGTATCGGGAAGAGTACTCGGCTCATTATAAGCCTTGGATTCGAGTATTTAAGAAGTGTAAAAGCTACTCGAACCTTTTTCGAGTATCTCATTGTTGTTATAGAGTATCGGGAAGAGTACTCGGCCCGTTATAAGCCTTGAATTCGAGTATTTGTCGAGTATTTAAGAAGTTAAAAAGCTACTCGAACCTTTCTCAAGTATCTCATTGTTGTTATCGAGTATCGGGTCGAGTACTCGGCTCGTTATAAGCCTAGTATTCGACTATTTGTCGAGCATTCAAGAACTTAAAAAGCTACTAGACCCTTTTTCTCGAGTATTTCAATACGTTATTATCGAGTATCGGGTCGAGTACTCGGCTCATTATAAGCCTTAGATTCGAGTATTTAAGAAGTTAAAAAGCTACTCGAACCTTTCTCGTATCGGGTCGAGTACTCGGCCCGTTAAAAAGCCTTGGATTCGAGTATTTAAGAAGTTAAAAAGCTACTCGAACCTTTCTCGAGTATTTCAATATGTTATTATCGAGTATCGGGTCGAGTACTCGGCCCGTTAAAAACCTTGGATTCGAGTATTTAAGAAGTTAAAAAGCTACTCGAACCTTTCTCGAGTATTTCAATATGTTATTATCGAGTATCGGGTAGAGTACTCGGCTCATTATAAGCCTTGGATTCGAGTATTTAAGAAGTTTAAAAGCTACTCGAACCTTTTCCGAGTATCTCATTGTTGTAATAGAGTATCGGGAAGAGTACTCGGCCCGTTATAAGCCTTGAATTCGAGTATTTAAGAAGTTTAAAAGCTACTCGACCCTTTCTCGAGTATTTCAATACGTTATTATCGAGAATCGGGTCGAGTACTCGGCCCGTTATAAGCCTTGGATTCGAGTATTTAAGAAGTTAAAAAGCTACTCGAACCTTCCTCAAGCATCTCAATATGTTTTTATCGAGTCTCGAGTCGAGTACTACTCGAACTTAACGAGTACTCGCACACCACTGAAAGTGAATCCCCGTTTCTGCACCTTAAAGGGATGCTTTCTCTTCTCAATTCAAGCCCATATATTCATGAAAAGGTTCAAAACAGTTGTAATATAAAACGTTTTACCTAATTCATGAGGAAATTCCTCACAAATGACCGCAACTGATATGCTAATTCCCGAGAGAATACTATCGGAGAAAGCAGCTCCCATTGAAAGCCCATCGATAAAATTATGAAGTCCATCCCCAAATATAATCATCCAAGCGACTGTCGCTATTTCTTGTTTGCCAGTAGTGGCATTAGTCGTTGGGAAATGATTATGTCCATGATGAGTGTGATTATTATTTTGAGGAGGTAAACAAACCTACATTAATTATTTTTAAAAAACAAACAAATTAGATTACAATAAACAAACGGAAAATATTAATTTATTTAATTACTTGAGTATCTGGATCTTGTTCGACAATTTGATCGTTAATTTTTTTCATTTCACCATCAACTAATATTTCCGGCGTGTTGTTGCCATCGTGATTAACTTTATCACCCCCATTACTTGATAAATCAGAGGGTGATAGCGTTAAAGAAGCGGTGTCAACATTACGCAAGGTTTTTTTAAGCTTTCGTTTCTAAAAGTTTGATGAAAAAAAAATGTATTTAAAAATGACGCGAAACAATTAATTTATAAATCTTAATTAAATTATAAAATTGGACCTGTTTGCGTTGAATTATGATTTTCATGCATCTCTCCATTATGAAAAAAACGTATATCCCCACAAATATTATTAAAGATTTCCATAAATAGTCATGATATATGTCTTGTCCCTGGAGTCCAAATGCCTATTGTAAAAATATACAAAAATTTACATGTATAATACAAGGGAATACTGATAATGTGTAATTAAATATTAGTTAGTTAAATACTTGTACAAGTATTAACGTAACATGCGATTTTAAGAGCAAGTTATACACAAGGTTTGACGCATAAATATTATATTGTTATATGATAAGTTCATAAGATATGTTCCATAAGTTTGTCATTGGTTACCGAGAGTGGCGTGGGTGAAACGTCATAGATTCTCGTTGGTGAGGCGCTGTCAAAGGTTTATTACAGACTAAATAGGAAGATGGACTTCAAAATCGAGTGTAGTCAATTCTCGCTTGTCGTTCTCGAACTAGCTCGAGCTGTAAGTCTATAGCATTACGAAGTATAGGTAGTGTCATACTTATGGAAAATATCTTATAAACTTACGCTCACAATAAGTCTCAAGCATTACGAAGTATAGGTAGTGTAGTACGTCTAACCAAAAATCCCCACTTAATTCCCCGACATAAAAGTATTATAATAATGACAACACAAAAAACTCCGTTTACTATTTGTTTAATTAGTGCATTTTGCAACTATAGGCTTTAATTTACGCATATTGTTTACTTAAAAAAATTAAACACTAAGTATACGTCTTTGCTTGAATCAACTTAAAAAATAATCTGCTACTTTTTCAAATTTGCATTATCAACCACATCACGACGACATTCGCTGATCTAAGAAAGTACTTTTTCATTTTTAGATATTTTCTTATCTTTGCTGATTGTAAAGTCGGCTAGCTCTGGCAGCCAAGAGATTATTTAAGGCAATTTAAAAGTTATTAGAGAACTACCGAATGTATAAGTTGTTTATCCTTATCAATTTTTATGATTAAGTGCATGCAAGAAGTGATATCTAGTTTATTAGGGAGAAGGTATAAATTCGCCACATTTCCAGCTTTATCTCCAGTCCAAACCCGTAGGTCCGGAATCAATCCCCGCCGCCTCTAAATTACAACCAGCATCTCATTGGTTCTTGAAAACTCACGTCAGCGCGACGCGAATGACGAAAATTACAGTCATATTTTCCGACTGAGGAGAGACGAAATAGCCCGGCCTCCTTTTACGTCCCCCCTTGTATTTTGAAAGGGGGAGTGGGACTATGGAGCGCGAATACTCTCAGGCATCTTATACCTTCTCCCTAATAAACTAGATATCACTTCTTGGTGCTGGCTTGATATAAAATAAACTATATAGTTAGGAACAAAACTTGTCGCGTAGCTGCTCTGATTTCATATAACAATTATTACAAGTTTTTATAATAATAATAATAGCTCTAAAACCAGAGACCAATATATAAAAAAACTAATAAAGTTTAAATGTTCTTAACCAGGTCAAATTACAAAAAAATAAATTGATATATCAGCATAGTTATTAGAGTAAATCGCAGCTACATTTTGCTAGGATAGAAATGCCATGGTCCATTTTAATCTCGCTGACCATATAAAGGGTTAAACCATAAGTTCATAAGATATATTCCATAAGTTTGTCACTAGTTACTGAGAGCTTGTCATGAAGTGACGTAGGTCATAGATTCACGTAAAACGACGACCATAAGATATATTCCATAAGTTTGTCACTAGTTACTGAGAGCTTGTCATGAAGTGACGTAGGTGAAACGTCATAGATTCTCGTAAGGCACAGTATAGACTAAATAGGAAGATGGACTGCAAAGCCGGGTGTATAGAGCTATTTCAGTGGGTCAAAAATTTCGTCTGCTACGAAAATTGGGCCTGCCTTTGAGTGTAGGGCGGACATATTGTGAGGGTTTTCACTATGGGCAAATAGCATTGGTGACGTAGCCATTACCCCCTCTGAAATAGCTCTATAGTCAATTCTCGCGTCGTTCTCGAACTATTCGGGCTGTAACTCTCTAGCATTACGAAGTATAGGACGTGTCATACTTATGGATGGAACATAGCTTATAAACTTATGGTTAAACTCATATAACTCTACCCTGACTAAAAAAAGTCCCCTAAAAATTTTAGAATAGCGATTAATTGAAACTTTGTTTTTGTACAAGATTTCTACTGTAAATCTTGCCAATCGAGTTTCTAGATAATTATGGGTTTAGAACTATAGATAAAATTCAGAACAAATCTTAACACGGATTATTGGTTAGCCAAATTAGACGCATAAGGTAGGCCTATATAATAAAAACTTGAATATAAAATTGGGCTATACTTGGGTCAACTTTGGCTTTTTTCTAATAGAAAAAATAATGGTCACCAGTGACCAGTAATTCTAAAGACATAATGGTACAAAATGTTACAAAGTAACAGAACCAGATCGTGTAGATTGAAGGGCCACTAGTATACAATTAACATCAATTATCTCCAAGAAGACATCTTTATTTAAAGGAAAGGTTTAACTGACATAACATTATACGTTAAAAGAACGGCCTTTTTCTAAATATATAGGGAAAAACAAGAAAAAAGTAAACGATCTCTTACAACAAAATAATTAGCATTTATATAGTCTTAAAAACAATCAAGGACTACTGAGCCATTCGCCATTGGTTTAGTGGAGTCTGCTAGCCCGAACCATGACCTCATCCTTACCTCTCTCAGCCTGTGAGAATTCAACCAATCCCGTAGGGGTATGTGGTTCGATTTAGCAGACGCCACTAAACCAATGGCGGATGGCGCAGTAGTCCTCGTTTTTAAGACTAATTAAATGCTAATTATTTAGTAATAAGAGACCATTTATTTCATTTTAATATTTTTCCTTTTATATTTATAAAAAGGCCGTTCTTTTAAGGTATAACCAAGAAGTGATATCTAGTTTATTAGGGAGAAGGTATAAATTCGCCACATTTCCAGCTTTATCTCCAGTCCAAACGTATAGTAGGTCCGGAGTTAATCCCCGCCTCTAAATTACAACCAGCATCTCATTGGTTCTTGAAAACTCACGTCAGCGCGACGCGAATGACGAAAATTACAGTCATATTTTCCGACTGAGGAGAGGCGAAATAGCCCGGCCTGCTCTTTCGTCCCCCCCCCCTTTTGTTTTGAAAGGGGGACTGGGACTATGGCGCGTGAATACTTAATCATCTTATACCTTCTCCCTAATAAACTACACTATCACTTCTTGGTATAACAATTTATGTTATCTGAAATACACCTTTAATTCTTAATAAGAAGGGGAGTTTTTTTTCTTCAGGATTTAGTTAGTAGCTGTATCTCTCAAAAAATTTTCTCCGATTAGTTTCCCTTAATTTTCGCTTTAAAATTCAGTCAAATACAATTAAATTCTGATTGCTTTAGTGATATACACATCCGTTAATAAAAATGTCACCTGCCAAGTGAAAACCCAAGACGCGCGCAGTATTTGCATAAACACCTACACAAACAAAACTGTTTGTCATCAAATAGGCCAATCTATAAACTACTTTCGCATGAGGGAAGATCGCCCTTAATCTCTGCTTTTTCCCCCGCCCACATAAAGATTTTATGTTTTGTAAAGGCCTATATTTCTCAAAATATATTAAATAGCCTTGGAATGTATCATGTATGATCAACTGAACGCCATTCCTTTCATTTAAAAATCTATATTCAGATATTTACAGTTTCGTAACGTTAATTACCTTAGGATCTCGTAATGATTGTTCTTATTAAACTTTTAATTAATTAGACTGATAAAAAATCAGTTCATGAGATATGTTCCATAAGTTTGTCACTGGTAACCAACTGGAGCTTGTCATGAAGTGACATAGGTTATAGATTCGAGGTAAAGCGACGCCTGGTGCATGAGGCGCTGTCAAAGGCTTAGTACAGACTAAGTATAAGATGGATTGCAAAGCAGAGTGTAGTCAATTCTCGCTCGTCGTTCTCGAACTAGCTCTCAGTCTCTAACATTATGAAGTATAGAGAGCTTTCAGATGAGATAGTAGTACGTCATACCCTCCCAAGTCTTATCGCTGTTCTGGTAGCCATATTGGTGGTGGTCTCAGCTTCATTCCTGCTTTAAACCCACCAATATGTCAGCGTAAATTATGTCACGAGACTCAGCTCCTCCTCCAACTGAAAGCTCTCGATAGGGAGTGTCAAACTTATGGAACATATCTTATAAACTTATGACGGCGCTGCGAAATGGTAGAAGAGCATGTGATTGCGGTCTAATTATTGTTTACACTGCAATGATTGTAAACATTATCTACTTCTTTATCGGCGTTCTAGATTTTTAAAGAGATACCTGAAAGTATCCTAAATAAAGAACTTTATCTACATCGCAATTTCACACAAACAACCATCGGATTACGAATTTTATCTCGTGTTCAGTTCTATCCTATTTAACGAGGTGTAAATGCCCTTACGAAAATATTTTTCTAGTAAAACATTACGCAAAACCCAATAACAAATAACAGAAGGGGATAATAGAAGAAGGATGACACTCTGTATTCTCTTAATAATTTAGTTATGCAACATAATTCTTCCCAGACAGCCCTTTTTAGTTTGCTCTACTGCGCTCATGAAACTAAATTCAGATACGCATCGCACCGTGCTAGGGTGAATTCTAGAACTGTTTGGTATACTAAATCCCCAGTCAGCAATCAATTAACAAACAAACCTTGATTGTCTTGGCGTGGGACAAAAATCTACAAGCACATGCGTCTTGACAAATAGTTAAAGGGGCTTGCCGGAGCTGTTGGGGTGAAGGGGGAGGTCAAACTGTTGGTTAGCATAATGCTTCCACGCCCACCGCGACGGTGGCGCCATTCCTTATGGTCAAAGGGCTGGGTGTTTCCCCCTGAAGTAAGGGCGGTCTCCCCCCCCCCCAACAGCGCTGGTGAGCCCCTTAAAGCGCTAATAGAGTAATGATGAGGGAACTATTTATCGCGTATGTGATTCGGTTTAGTAACCTTGCTATAATAATTGTAAAATGATGTTGGCAAGAATCATGTGACAATATCCTCCCGTTTTGTGGTGGGTACACTTCTCTCGAAGAGAAGTATTATATACTTCTGCTAATATTTATATTTCGCATCCCTTATCCGAAATTACCATAGTCAGGGTAAAAAAATGCCCTGATATTAGTTTAAATTTCACATTGCACAACAAAATGTTGTTATAATAATAATAATAATAATAATGTTGTTCAATAATTTTTGGCGAAAACAGTTGACAACATGGAATTCCCCAGAAAAATAAGAGTAAAAGTACGTCAGACTTGCCTGAGGAATAAGATGAAATAGAGCGCTGGCTGACAAACTTCCAACGGCGAGTCCTTCGAAAAGAACTAATACAGTGTGATAGACCGATTTACTCAAAAAAGGGAGTAAAGCCACTCCCACCAAAGAACAGCAACTGACGACAGTCACGAAGAGAAAACCAAAACCCCAAACTAAAAATAAAAAA
Organism: Phalangium opilio; assembly: GCA_019434445.1. NCBI lineage: Eukaryota > Metazoa > Arthropoda > Arachnida > Opiliones > Phalangiidae > Phalangium > Phalangium opilio. Next base: position 61,611 of record JAEQBA010002966.1, read on the forward strand.
GAGTAAAATAAATAGATCATGAAGATTTGCAATTTGAAATGACGAGAAATAAAGTACTTAGTAGCTTCATAAGTTTATAAGATATGTTCCATAAGTTTGTCACTAGTTACAAACTGGAGCTTATAAAACGACGTCTGGTGAGGCGCTGTCAAAGTATTACTACAGACTAAATACAGGGTTCATACAACTTTTGGAAAACAAATTTCCCTGAGATTTCCAGGTTTTTCCCATATATGGAGTATCCTATGGAGAAAATGTTTACGAAAGAGGGGGGGGGGGATAAAGAGGGCTATAATATACTCAAAGGACATCCCCGTATCTCTAGTAGAACCAGAGTTATGAGCCTCCAAAGTTTAGTGTAATGTTAATCCTATGGAGGGAATGTTCACGAACATTTTGCTTAATTAATCGGCCCCTGTACCCTGTTTGACGCAAATTTCCCTGAATTTTACTAAAAATTCGAAATTTCCCTGAGGTTTTTGTCAACTATTTATTTCCCTGATTTTTCCAGGCTTTGTATGAACCCTGAAATAGGCAGATGGACTTTAAAACCGAGTGTAGTCAATTCTCGCTTGTCGTTCTCGAACTAGCTCTCAGACTCTCTAGCATTAGGAAGCATAGAAAGTGTCATACTTATGGAACATATCACTTATAAACTTATGGTAGTTTAGATAGGATATGAAAATGTACTTGAAAGCTTTATCACAATATTTGAATAAGTTGAGAATAATATAGGTGTGTTTTTATGTAAAAACAAATTCACCATGATTGTCAATCGTAACCTTACTAGAACACATGTGTATTGCTTCGCTGTCATTTTCAGCCCACAATTTTGTTTGTAACTGTATTATTTCTCAGAACACTAAGCCTAGCTGCAATACCCTGTATATGTATACGTCTAGGTTTTTCCATGCAGTTCTAGATAAACTATACCTTCAAAAAAAATAATTGCATATATAGTTACCAGCAGAGGGATCAGGTCTTGTCCGCGATGATGTACTAGGTTCGTTAATGCCACCAGGTAATTCGGTGGTTTCATATATTTCCGCTTGATTATTCAAATTTTCAGGTTGGATCTTTGAACAAGATTCCCTTTGATTTTGGAAGAGCATTAGAGGACATATTCGAGCGATAGCTTGAGAAACGGATAATTCTTTTTGAGTTTGGCTATAGTTTTCCAAGATTTTTAATAATTGATTTGATGAGAGACACTGAATGAAAAAAATAACCAATTCTTAATTAAACTTAGGAACTAATTGACCAATAATTATTTAAAATAACTTAACTTACTTCTCTATTAAACACAATGTCACATAACGAATTAAAATCCCAGAGGGTATCACCACCAGGCTCGGGGTTTTTGGGGTAACGAAGATTGCACCATGTTTTGAAAGTTGATAAATCACCTTTTTCACTAGTAGTTATATTGAAGGATTTTTTATACACTTTGTCTAATGAGCTTAAGATTTCGACGAATGCCTTATTATAATCGGAAAAACCCCCTTCACTACCCGCTGGAAAGACGGTAACCCCCAATTTACCGGGAAACGAATTATCTTGTCCTTCAAATCCTTGATCTAAACTAGAATATTTGTAGAGGGCTATTTCAGAGAGAAATTCCGCGCCTTCTAACGAATCTAATAATTTCGGGGCCACCACGTTTTTGGGCGAGGAAGAGTCAACTTTGTTGTCACCGTTCGTCGCCAATTCATTCTGGCATTGTCCAATTAAATTAAATAAATTAATTACTACGATACCTAAAAACACTGTCCGCAAACGGCTTTGACATGATTTTTGCGTAAAGGTACTGGTTTTCAAGTTTTTAGCCATCGTGTAGATACGTTACTGTTAACACAAAGTCTGAAACTTAATTATATTAACTGGCTTTCCAGGTTACACATCGTTCGTGTGAATGGGAACAGGTCACGAGTTAAAAAGGTTATAAAACCAAGGGATTAAAACTGGCCTACTACTTTACCTAGGCCTAATGCGACTTTGATGAGAAGTATGGATGAAGCCGCGTAGTTTAGTAAATGGTAAAACGACTACCTAATTTTTTAATTAAACAATAACTTGTAAATTTGTAATAAAACTAAAGTTGCAATAAACCCTATATTGGGCTTACACGCGCGACTAGAAATTGGCGCGAATTACCACGGCCACAAATACGCACAACCGTTTCGCGCAATATTCCTCGCGCGAATGTCAGACTCAACTCAGCCGACAGAAGGACAGCGCGCGTAAAGCTGTAAACCGAAGCCACGTTCCACTACGATTCTTCGAAACAACCGAGAAAGTATACGTAATACATTTTAGTTTTACCTCTGTCGTATTTGCGAAACTACTACTTTCGTCCAATTGGATTGGATATAATGCAAAGAGATTTTCTTGAATTATAAAAGCATTCCCAATAATACCAGAAGTATATAAAACCCGCCTCTAATACTAATAATAAAAGTTGTTTATTAGAATCAAAAATAATTATTTGTCTGTAAAACACGGTTTTCTTAAGGGGGAGTTTCATGACCCCGACTGGAAGTTATAGAGTGCTGTTTAAAATTAAAAACTGACATTTACAAGAGATAGTGGCCCATATCTTGACATAAGTAAAGAGCTCACGTTTCTTTAAGATCTTTCAATCATGAAAATTTTAAATTGGAGGTTATCTATGCCTATATTTCATATTTGATAAATTTTGTAAGTGAAGCAGGGAGCGTATGGGAGAAACCTCAAAAAGTGGTCGTCCCTGAGCTTAAAAATCATGGTTTTCAAAAGAGTTTAAATCACCACTTTTACTTAGTTTCGACTGAAAATACATGTTATCAGGCGGGAGCTGACGCAACTTCACGCGCTTAATAAGAACTCCTTTTCTCAAAACTCTATGAACAAAACTAGTTTTGCATCGATGATTGAATGATTGGCTCGTATTTGGAAAAAGGTTCCGCGTTATAGAAGTTTTTATTAATATGATAGCCCTATTTATTTTCAAATTACCAAGAAAGTTATGGCTAGCAGGGCAGTATTTCTGAATAATTTTTCTCGCACTTCTACTTTTTTTCACTTTTTTCTTTTTGGTTTGACATAAAATCATCCAGCATTGGTTGTTATCGTTAGTATTTGAACTAAATCATTAACCACGGCAGACTGGTCAAACATTATTTCCAAATTAAAGCCTTTTGGTTCCAAGTGGTACCAACTTTTCATTAAAGCAAGAAGGCCATTATTACAATCAATATTTCAATCGACTTAATTAATTAAATATGTTTAAATTGTCCAATTATCTTAAGTGTTTAAAGTTTTGTACGTAAAGTATTTTATGGAAGGCCATTTAAACCATTACTTGCATTTTTTATTGAGATACGTTTTTTCTTAATCAAAAAAAACTATAATAATTGGGTGGGTAGTGTAAAGTTGATAATCGATAAAACCATTTTTACCTGTATTTTTTACTCCTTTTAATCAAGGTCGAATAATAATTTATGACGGGAAAAACATACTAGGAAAATGAATGTTTAAATTTAGCGCCCAAGACTCCCGCCACCCGTATTCAGTTCAGTCTGATTCCAAGATTTAAGAACCGTACTGAACTGACGTAATACATGGTCAAAAAATAGGGCTAGAAGAATACCGGGCTTAGACTGAGAGGATTTAAAATTTAAAAAAATATGATTTATAATGTCTGATCGAGAATTAGTTTGCTCAAAATAAAGTCTAATGATCGGGTAATGTGTCCTTCAAGCTCTATTTTTTTACCTTTTCATCAGAATAAATATAGGTAACATATAAATTAAATTAAACCAAACAACTTTTAGGCGGTAACTTAAAGCTAAGCCTTTGCGACCCCGTAAGGGCTAACAGTAACAACTACCAACGCCTACCGGTTTTTCCTGAGAGGTGAATCAGGTGATTAGAAAAAATACTTGAGGCCAATTATTTTCGGCTAACGTGTAAAATTTGAAGCCTTTCGAGCAAAGCCGAGCCAGTTTTAAACCTAAAATATTTCACTAAACATTAGCCGCACTTCTAGGCCTACTTTCACTTTCATAGATGTAGCTATGCGTAATTACACATGCACCATGCTTGGTTTAGTGGTTTATCACGTAACAAACGAGAGAAATTTTGTTCCTACAGTATTAGACCAAGTTCTAACGGCAAAAAAACATGGGAAAGATTTTGTCGAAAATATTTGGAAACAAGGAAATGCGCATTTTGATGTTAGGTCTAGATGCAGCGGGAAAGACAAGTACGATTCCTTATAAAACTTTACGCTCTTGACATAATGACATATCCTGATCTAATTTCATTCAATCTTTAGCTATACTCTATAAATTAAAACTTGGTCAATCAGTGACAACCATTCCAACAGTAGGCTTTAACGTGGAAACTGTCACGTATAAAAATGTCAAATTTAACGTTTGGGTATGTATACGCCCGCCATCTTAATCCGTCTTCTTACTTAAAAGAAAATTAACTAATTAACCTTATCGTTTTTAGGATGTAGGAGGCCAAGACAAAATTCGCCCACTTTGGAGGCATTACTACACAGGGACTCAGGGGTTAATCTTCGTTGTCGATTGCGCAGACAGAGATCGTATTGATGAAGCCAGGCAAGAACTACATAGAATAATAAATGACAGGGAAATGCGAGATGCAATTATCTTGGTTTTTGCCAACAAACAGGATTTACCCGAAGGTAATAAATACTTAAAGGGAGGGTGAAGTAGAAAATCAAGTGATTTTTTATTGATTCTTCTACTAATTATAAGACCAGTCTCCATAGTGAAACATTCAGGAAATACCAGCTCCGACTGATTTTAAAATTCAAATTAGGTTCAGATTTTAAGGATAATTTTAAATAAGCCCCTCCGACCAATTGCGTAACGCCCTGCCTTTTTATTAACAAAATTCTCGTGGCACGCATGCTCCGTGTCGAATGAAATTTGTCACGAGATTTGATAAAATTCGCTCGCGACGTGACAATCGTGGCGCGAGACACGGAACGTGCCACGAGAAATTTGTTAATAAAAAGGCATGGCGTTACGCGATTGGTCGGAGGTCCTTCTTTAAAATTATCCTTAAAATCTGAACCTGATTTGAATTTTAAAATCATTCGGAGCTGGTATTTCCTGAATGTTTCACTATGCAGACTGGTCTTATAATTAGTAGAAGAATCAATAAAAAATCACTTGATTTTCTACTTCACCCTCCCTTTAAATATATTCATAAAATAAAACCACACCTATTAAAAAACAAAAAATTCCTTTAGCCATGAAACCGCACGAAATCCAAGAAAAATTGGGACTGACCCGTATTCGCGATCGCAATTGGTACGTTCAACCATCATGTGCCACCGCTGGAGACGGACTTTATGAAGGGTTAACATGGTTGACCTCGAATCATAAATCCTGAAAAACACAAAAAAATATTATTATTACAAACACACCTTTTAAAAAAAAAATGATAAACATAAACTGAAGCCAATTCTGCCCTAAATGTGTGTGTGCTACAAAAAAACGAGAAAAGTCCATTTCAAAAATTAAAAAACAAAAAAGAGAGAAAACTGCTTAGAAAAGATATATATTACATCTATTATCCGCCAATGACATGAAAAAATATTTGAAACAAAAAAAAATAAAAGAAAAACCTTTTAAAATATTACTACCGCCCTTTTCACCATTCCTATCTTTGCCTTGGAATAAATAAACAAAATATATTGGCCTTTCGTTTAAAACTTTAAAATATTCTTAAAAATTTTTAGAAATGGATGAAAAACAAAAATAAAATTGTCAATAGCTTGTTACTACTTAGAAAATAAGGAAAAAAACAAATCGCTAGGGAAACTTTAGGAGAAAATAAATAAATAAATATACTTCTTTTAAATTAATTAGTAAACAATTAAACATGTATTGGTAAATAAAAATCTATTTGTAACGAGTCTTAAAAAGAAAAAAAAGGGAAGGGTTATCAGCTAGACTTAATAGTTAATTTAATACTTTAGTTATTTTATATCCCTGTGAAGTTATTTATTTTTAACTGCGAAACAATTTAAAGAAAATAGTATACGCTACGTACGCTCTAGCTTGGACTACGGATTACAAATAGTTTTTAATTACCCTTACACGCAAGATTAGGGATAAACTAGGCCTAGAAACTATGTTTTTTTTTTTTACTTATGGTTGCGTTTCTCACTAAAAGGGAAGGGGTATGAGAGTTTTGCCTATATATTTGTATGTCTGCGTAATGAAACAAAAGAACGAACGCGTGGCTGAGTCAAAAATAAACCTTTTCTTGTTTTGACTAAAAAAGAAAATAAAATTTAAAATCACAAAAACGTAACGTAAACCGTGAATGACGACGTTCATTTTTTAAAATTATATTTAAATATTAAAAGAAAATCAACTTAAAAAGAAATTACTTTTTTTTTTGGGAGACATTTCGTATTTTACTTCTGATACTTCACGCCCCCACAAATGTAACGTAACTGATTTGCCGTAAAAGCAATATAAGGTTACAATATATATTGATGAGTAGTTTTTCAGTTTCAAAAAAATAAATAAAAAGAAATATCATCCGATAAAAATTGAAAAGAAGTGTAAATAATTCCAAAAAAAAAAAAAATTGCATTTGATGTAAAGGTATAATATTGTATAGCTCTAGTTAAAAGAAAATCATTTAATATTTAAAAAAAAAAACAAAAAGAAGGAAAGAAGAAGCCTCTTAATTTTAATCTAAACTATGATTTTGTTTAAATATTAAAAGAAAAATTGTCAAAATTTTTCTTTTATTTTGGTCTTGATTAGAGACTATTTGTAAATTTTTGTTTTTGTACTGAAGTTATTAATTATAGATTTTTCATACAATTTTTTTAATTATTTATATTTTTTTGATATTTTTATCATTTAGCGAAAAGGAGTTAAAATGTTTCCCCCACATTTATGTCCAGCTCAAGCCTCCAAGCATAGCGTCGTCGAGCGCGTGATCGAGTGGGCTATGGTCGAAGTTATGTACTAATGAATAGGGAGCTAACAACTGGCTAGGGGAAGAGATAGTCTGACGTCACTCAGCCCCTCTCTGGTTGGCATTTTTGCGTGTAGAATACTGTTAGGGGGGATGAAACTCCAGTAAGAGATAGAAGGGTGTGACGTTTCAGGGTCAGAACTGTTAGCTCCCTATTAGGCGGGAAATATGTCAAAACTATTAAGGCAAGTTTAGGAAAAGTAATATCCTATCATAAAGAAATTTAAATTGGAAGATAGTTTAATAGAAGGAAAATTTATTTCCGCTCCTATTTGCAAAAAGAAAAAAAAAATGGTTAAAAAGCATCTAGCCAAAGATTCTCATCTACGTTATTTTCACTGTAGATATAACATTGTGTATTCATACGTCTCAGTCTTTCCCATGTGGACTTTTGGACTTGAAAATCTATAGGTCTGTCTGCGCATAGCCCACTCAATCACGCAATCGACAACGCGAGCCAAAGCATCTGGCAGAAAAAGCTACCTCCTCCCATAGAATTTAATGTTAATTTTGGGTTTCTTTGAATAATCTTCAAAAGTTGCGCTTATACATGTAAATCGAATTCTTTGAACGGGCTTGTATTATAGCGCGAGCAGCTCGCGTCGTGTTCCGCGTGATCGAGTGGGCCAGGGCTGCAACGCGGCTTCGCAAACAAACAACCGGCTTGGGTATCTAAGCCACGCCTACAAAACTAATTTCTCGATGTAGTGGAGCGTTGCCTACGTTAATCAAGGCCTGTGCGCGGCGCCGATTTTTATTTTTATTTTGGCAATTTAAGTTGCCAAATTCTCTCACCTGAGGCTCTATTAGCTGGATCTGAGGCGCTAATACCTGGACCTAAATAATTTGAAATGTTCATTTTCTCGCGCTTAGAATTTTAAATACTCATTTTTGCACGCGTTTTGGTCCAGTTATCAATGAAATCTCGCGGTAAAATAGGGAGAAAATAAGAAGTCGTGTTTCTTAAAAGTCCCACCCTTCGATACTACCGTGCACAGGCCTTGATTAACGTAGGCAACGAGTGGAGGGTAGAGGTTTGGTTAGGCCTAGCTGGCTTTGTGGTTGAAGTTGTTTGTGTGTTAAAATTTTCCTCTCGTTTTCGTCTACTCCTTAACCTCTGTTTAAAACTAATATATATGAAATAATCACAATGACCGGATTAAGAAGTAATTAGTGGTGAGTATATCTTTGTATTATTGGTGGTTTTTTAATTTTATTGAAGGAAAATGGAATTTTGTTAAGCCTAATGTACAGTATCTTTGTCAATTTAAAACCTTTCCATAAAACTAGTTTCGTAGTATAGAAGTATATCACTAAATGTTTCGTGTTTTCGATTGGAATATGAAAGAAATATAACGAATTTATTCGTTTACTGCTGGGTGTATATTTATAACTTTCTGATAATGTAAACATGATTTTGCTCATGTATAACCAAACAAGAGTGTCTAACAGTCTAACTTCGTAAATGTCAGGGTGTCAATCATTTATTTTGGTTCTGAGATCAAAAAACTTTGTTTTATTTGACTATGATAGCTTTTCTATTCTATTCTATGGAAGAGAAGGGTATGCAAGAAGAGTCTCGTTATAATCAGATGATGCAAATGGCTAATAGAGCAAAAGGAGTTTCAAGCCCTGGGATGGTTACACCACCTCCACCCGGTCGAGGACCTAGTCCCAATGTTCAAATGAATCAACCAGGATCAGGAACACCAAGTCCCGGAATGATGGGACCACCAACCCCTCAAGGATCTAATGTTATGAACCCACAGCCATCATCACCCCACCAACAACAGCAGCAGCAACATAATCCACAACAACATAATCCGCACAATCAACAACAACAAATTCATCATCCACACCAGCAACCCCCTCAGCAACAACATTTGGGACCTCCCCATCAGTCTCATATGCCTCCCCATCAACAGACTCATCATTCTGGACATAATCAAGGAAATCAACAAGGTCCCCCTCATCCATCGGCTATTGGCCAACATCAGCAACATCACCTTCACCCGCAAATGCAACCCCAGCATCAACAAGGGCCCCATCAGCCACCTACCCATCAACCGCCTCACCCTCATATGCCACCTCATCACCCCCAGCAACATCAACAACCACCAAATCAACAGCAACATCCTCCTCCTACCCATCCAAACCAACACCCGCAAGGAAATCACCCTCAAGGGCCTCATAATGCGCCTCATCAATCTGGACATCCACAGGGACATCCTCAAGGACATCCCCAGACTCATCCGATGCCTCATTCGCATCCACAACAGGGACATCAAACGGCACATCCTCCACCTCCTCATAACCAACCAAACCATCCCCAGGGTCATCTTCAAAGTCATCAGCCTCCCCAGAATCATCACCAGCCACCACCCCAAGGAGGGCCTCCGAATCAAGCTTCTCCGCACCACCCTCAAATGCAGCATCATGGAAGCGCTCCACCATCTACAATGCCCTATGGAACTCATCCTCAAATGATGTATCAGGGTGGTGGGAACAACCCTCCAGGGCCATACCATCCTGGAACTCATCCACCCGTGAATTCTGGTGGGCATATGAGTGGGAATCATATGGTACCACCTCAAAATATGCCCAACCAACCATCAGCCCCAGATGGTGATCCTACAAACCATCCTAATTATCCTACCCCTGACGCTATGGGTCAAACAAATGGCCCTCCAGGATCGAAATCGTCGGCTCTAAGCCCTCCTCAAATGCAACAGTTGAAGGCACAAATTATGGCTTATCGTTTGTTGGCTAGAAATCAACCTCTACCTGAACATTTATCTCTCGCTGTCCAAGGCAAAAGACTAATGGGGACTCCCTATGGTATTAGACCACCTTCGAGGCATCCCCATCAAACTCCTCCACCTCCAACGCAGCAACCATTACCACAGACACAAGTACCACCAATGTCTCAGTCATCTCCTCAGCCACCTATTCAACAACCCCCACTCCAGCAACAAAATATGTCAAGTTCTCCTGTATTAACCCCTCCTGTTTGCAAACAACCTCCAACCACGCCCGCTGCAGCCATGATGCAAATGCAACAACACAAACAGAATAGATTGACTCCTATTGCCAAACCTCAAGGCATTGATCCAGTTGAGATTCTAAAAGAGAGAGAAAATCGTCTGGTAGCGAGAATTGCTCTTCGAATTGAAGAGTTAAGTAATTTGCCCGCAGCCATACCAGATGATCTAAAAACTAAGGCTACCCTAGAACTAAGGGCACTCAGATTGCTGAATTTCCAAAGACAATTACGAACGGAAGTGGTACAATGTATGAGACGAGACACTGTCATGGAAACTTCTTTAAACCCGAAACTCTACAAAAGAACGAAGAGACAGGGATTGAGAGAAGCTAGGATTACCGAGAAACTGGAAAAGCAACAGAAGCTGGAACAAGAGCGTAAACGAAGACAAAAGCACCAAGAATATCTCAACGCTGTCATGCAACATGGCAAAGATTTCCGAGAATATCATCGTAATATGATCGCGAAGATCGCCAAAGTCAATAAGGCTGTTATCACGTACCACGCCAATACTGAAAGGGAGCAAAAGAAGGAACAAGAAAGGATCGAAAAGGAACGTATGAGACGCTTGATGGCAGAGGATGAAGAAGGTTACAGGAAACTTATTGATCAAAAGAAAGATAAACGTTTGGCTTTCTTACTTTCCCAAACTGACGAGTACATTGATAACTTGACCAACATGGTCAAACAACACAAGGTGGAACAGCGTAAAAAGAATAAAAAGAACAAACCTTCCAAAGATAAAAAGAAGAAAAAAGGTGAGGAAGCCGAGCCGGCCGAAGGAGCCCCCAAGGACGCTCCAGGCGCTACTGCCGGACCTTCTGGACAACAAGTGGCTACTCCGAGTACGTCGGTAGCCGAGCCGGTTGAAAATATCGACGAAACTTCCCAACAGAGTACGGGCGAACACAGAGTCAATGTTATCGAAACTGCCACTGGCAAGATGTTGACCGCAAAAGACGGCGCTCCGTTGGCTAGTCAGTTGGAAGCTTGGCTGGAAATGAATCCGGGTTACGAAGTGGCTCCTAGAGATAATCCAGACTCCGAGGATGGTTCTTCCTCGGAAGGTGAAGAAGAGGAAGTCGTAGAAGAGGAGGTAGAAGAAGTTCAAGAGCCTGAAAAACCAAAAACTGAGGGCGATAAGAAAGAAGAAGTTGATGATGAATACAAGAAGCAAGAAGGCTACCGCAACTATTATAACATAGCTCACGCTGTTAGAGAAGAAGTGAAGGAACAAGCTAGCATATTAATCAATGGAACTTTGAAAGAGTACCAAGTGAAGGGCTTGGAATGGTTGGTGTCCCTATTCAACAACAATTTAAACGGAATTCTAGCCGACGAAATGGGTTTAGGAAAAACTATCCAAACCATCGGGCTTATAACCTATTTGATGGAAAAAAAGCGGGTCAATGGGCCGTATTTGATCATTGTCCCCCTTTCTACCCTCTCAAATTGGATGCTCGAATTCGATCGGTGGGCACCATCCGTCATCAAGGTCGCCTATAAAGGCTCTCCTAACGTCCGAAGACAATTATCTGCCCAAATGAAAAGCAGCAAATTTAATGTGCTTTTAACCACGTACGAATACGTAATAAAAGACAAAGCGATTCTTGCTAAGCTTAGATGGAAATATATGATTATTGACGAAGGCCACAGGATGAAAAACCATCACTGCAAACTCACTCAAGTATTAAACACGCATTACGTGGCCCCCCATAGATTGCTACTTACCGGAACCCCTTTGCAAAACAAGTTGCCCGAGCTATGGGCGTTGCTGAATTTCTTGCTTCCTAGTATTTTCAAATGCTGCAACACTTTCGAACAGTGGTTCAATGCTCCATTCGCCACCACCGGGGAAAAAGTGGAACTGAACGAAGAAGAAACTATTCTCATCATTCGTCGTCTCCACAAGGTCTTGCGACCTTTCCTCCTAAGGAGATTGAAAAAGGAAGTAGAGTCCCAACTCCCAGAGAAGGTGGAGTACGTCGTCAAATGCGACATGTCCGCCCTACAGAGATTGCTCTATCGTCATATGCAAACCAAAGGAGTTCTATTAACCGATGGTTCCGAAAAAGATAAGAAAGGAAAAGGCGGCACTAAAACTTTGATGAACACAATCATGCAATTAAGAAAGATTTGCAATCATCCCTTTATGTTTCAACATATCGAAGAAGCATTCGCTGAATTTTTGGGCTATGACACCACCGGGATTGTTCAAGGACCCGATTTATTCCGCGCCTCAGGAAAATTTGAACTCTTGGATCGTATTTTACCCAAATTGAGAGAAACGGGCCATCGTATTCTCCTCTTTTGTCAAATGACAACTTTGATGACCATTATGGAAGACTATTTAAACTACAGAGGCTTCATTTACCTACGTCTTGATGGTACAACCAAATCAGAAGATAGAGGTCTTTTATTGGAGAAGTTCAACGACAAAGATTCTACATACTTTCTGTTCTTGCTAAGTACAAGAGCTGGCGGCTTAGGTTTAAATCTTCAAGCCGCTGACACCGTCATCATCTTTGATTCAGATTGGAATCCTCACCAGGATTTGCAAGCTCAAGACAGAGCGCATCGTATCGGTCAACAAAACGAAGTTAGAGTCTTGCGACTAGTTACTGTCAACTCTGTAGAAGAAAGAATTTTGGCCGCTGCCAAATATAAGTTGAACTTGGATGAAAAAGTCATCCAAGCTGGTATGTTCGACCAGAAATCAACTGGTACTGAAAGAAGACAATTTTTACAAGCCATCCTCGCGCAAGATGAAGTTGACGAAGAAGAAGAAAATGAAGTTCCAGATGATGAAACCATCAACCAAATGATTGCCAGAAACGAAGATGAATTTGAGCTTTTCCAGGTATAATATTCTAAGACTCGAATTTCAACCGAGGTTGGAGCGTCTAATTTTTGTACTTTTTCCAGAAAATGGACTTAGACCGGCGCCGCGAAGAAGCCAGAAACCCTAAACGTAAACCCAGATTGATGGAAGAAGATGAACTCCCAAGTTGGTTGGTGAAAGACGACGCTGAAGTCGAACGTCTAACCAACGAAGAGGAAGAAGACAAGCTATTCGGACGAGGTTCTCGACAGAGAAAGGAAGTTGATTATTCTGACAGCCTCACTGACAAACAATGGATGAAAGCCATCGAGGATGGAAATCTGGAAGAAGTCGAAACGACTAAACGGAAACGTAGAGGTGGTCCATTAACCCCTCCTGGTCCTTCAAGTTCTTCAGAAAGATCCCTCAGCATGGCTAGCAGCAGTGGAATGGGTAAAGGAAAACGTAAGAGAGACTTGGAAGATGAGAAACCGGTAAAGAAGAAACGAGGAAGACCTCCTGTCGAAAAGCTAATACCCAATCCCCCAAACCTAACGAAACAAATGAAGAAACTAATTGATATAGTTGTTAACTACAAAGATAGCGATGGTAGGGTCCTCAGTGACCCTTTCCTTTTACTACCATCAAAGCGAGAGCTTCCAGATTATTACGAAATCATCAAAAAGCCAATGGATATGAAGAAAATCAAGGTATGGCATGATAACTTTGCAACCAAAAATTAAATTACCCAATGTTACAAAGTCACTTCAATCTTTCTTTCCTCAGCAACGCATCAGAGAGCATAGGTACCGCAAACTGGACCATCTGGAGGAAGATTTTATGACTCTTTGCAAAAATGCCCAGACTTATAACGTGGAAGGTTCCTTAATCTATGAAGATTCAATCGTACTGCAGTCTGTCTTCACCAGTGCTCGTGAAAGAATTGAAAACAGCGAAGGCGGAGATTTGGATTTGGAATTAGAGGACAGTGACTCGGCTTCGGTCATAAATAACCCCCTAGAAGACAAAGAGGTAAGAGTCAAATAATTTTAACTGCGGCTGTTTAAAAGAAATAGGGTCCATAATTAGCGCTCTTCTCTCATTTGTCGCCATTAAAAAAAAAATGAGAAAAATGTGTTGTTTTTATGAAGGGCGATGATGGGGAACAACAAGATGATGAGGATGAAGATTGTCAAGGGGTTAGGGTCAAAATTAAATTCCCCAAGAAAGTAAGCAAAGGTTTCGCCTTAAATGCCCGTTATCTCTTCCAAAAATTATTTTTTTTTATCTTTTTTATGACTTACGGTGATGGTGGTAGTTTTAAGAGCTTGAAATATTGACTTGGTTTTAAGTTCAGTGTTAACAAAAGTTAATCAATCCTTCTTCGAAGAACAATACGCGGTTCTTTATGTTCATATTAAGCTAAAATGACGAAAATACCTTCAAAGAACGATTGATTTATCACCGTTTCAAGGGAGAAAGAACAACTAACACATTGTATTCAAATCTGTTTCTCAAATAGAGGAAAACCCGGAAAGGACGTACGGTTAAGCGGTATGTCAGTGACGACGATGAATCGGAGGAAAGTGATGGAGCTTAATCACTGTAACCAATTAGAATTAATGTAAAATCCAAGTTTTTATAATTTACTTATTATTTATCAGGTTTACTTACTGTTCGGTACCAACGTAAAATTTCAATCCCATAATATTGTACATCCCATTGCTATACAATATAACATTACGTAACCCCTATATGCTATTCAAATATTTGGGCTAAAGATATAATTAGTTACCCGTCTTGGATAAAAATACCTATTTTGATTTTGCACTTTTTAATAAATATTAATAACAGTAGTATAATACTATAATTATTTAAGTTTTTGTCGCTTGGTTTATTTAACTATTGTACAATTTACTCGTAGTAAATAAAATGAATATCATGAAACGGTTCTGATCCTATTTCGGAAGATAAGTGATTTATATGCTTGACAAATGACATGGTATCCTTATCACGGTAAACCAACGCCAGCGTGTTGTCTGCCGGTGTCACAGTCAATAACTGTATCGATATAGACATGCAATTGACATTTTATATGATAGCATCTTATTTCTCAACATAGGTCTATGGTATACAGTGGTGTGCGAGTATTGTGCAGAGTACTCGTCTTGATAACATATTGAAATACTCTAGAAGCTTTTGAATTTCTTAAAGGGAGGGTGAAGTAGAAAATCAAGTGATTTTTATCGATTCTTCTACAAATTATAAGACCAGACTGCATAGTGAAACATCCAGGAAATATCTCCGAATGATTTTAAAGATAATTTTAAATAAGGACCTCCGACCAATCGCGTGACGCCCTGCCTTCTTATTAACAAAATTCTCGTGGCACGCTTCGTGTCTCACGTCGCGCGCAAATTTTATGAAATCACACGATAAATTTCATTCGACACGGAACGTGGCAACAAGAATTTTGTTAATAAAAAGGCAGGGCGTTACGCGATTGGTCGGAGGGGCTTATTTCAAGTTATCCTTAAAATCTGAACCTAATTTGAATTTTAGAATCATTCTGAAGTATTTCCTGAATGTTTCACTATGCAGACTGGTCTTATAATTAGTAGCATAAAGACATTATCTCTCTATAAGGGCCCAAGATTCTATGTTACGGTTGAAATGTATGTATGTCCGATTTGGTCAGCCATCCGTCTCATCTCAAGTAGTATAATAATTGTATAGCCTAAACAGAGGCCGAGCGAATTCGCTGCAGAGTAGCCCGGCATTGAACATTTTTCCCTCCTTCAAAGATTTCTCACGACAGCGCTTCGTGATTTTTACTAAGCGCGAATTTTCCTCTTGTGTCTGAGAGAGCTGGGGGGTTCTGGAAATTCTCTTACTTATTTTTTCCCCTCAGTCCTTTTATCGCCTACCCGCCTGTTTTAGTTTGATTCCCAACCGCCTGGGAGCGTTATCTCAGAGCTCGCGTCAAGACCACGACCGGCTTAGGATATCGGTCGTGGCTGATTTTGAAAATTATTTTTCTCTTCCGCGAATTTCACGAAAAATTCGCAAGGAGCCCCTATACAAAATCTACGTCACATCTAGATGTTTTTGCTAATAGATGCGCTTGGGCCCTTAGAGATATGATGTCCTTATGTTATTAGTAGTAGAATCTATAAAAAAATCACTTGATTTTCTACTCCACCCTCCCTTTAAATACTCGATAGCAGACTATGTGCTCATAAGCCTTTATTTTGAAAATACCTTCTTTAATGTTTAATTGATCACTAATAATCTTTTGAACTAGTTAGGTATTTGATAATTGAACATCTTAACGTTATTTTCTAGAAATAAATATTTGGTACTCGATAAATACTCCAAAAATAAAAATTAAAAATGTTTTTAACCTAATCTAAATACTCGAAACAATTTTTGATACTCGGCTCGATACTCAATATGAAATTATTTTTGATACTCGGACTCAGCTAAAAACCGAAAAAACGGGACTCTCACACCACTGATTGTACCCATGGATTAACTAACGCTAGGGATTGTTCACTAACTGGGTTTCCCATGTATTGCTATCGCCAACTACATGTTCCGAATTATTCCTTGATTCCCCTCTTCATTCCCCCAGTTTATTGGACCAAAACGGATGTAGATATAGCGCCATATCTCGGCAAAATAAATCGTTTTTGCCCACTTTAGGCAGTATTTCAATTTTGACGTCATAGATCACGTGATATTTGGTCCAATTTTCTTATAACTTCCTGTTAGGGATAGTAGCTGCTGCTAGGGGGCGTTTGGAACATGCATGCGTTATCTTTTTGGGGGAACGAACTATCCCTAGCGTTAGTTAATCCATGTTGTACCCATCAGAGCATCCAGGACAGTTACAATGTACCTACTGTATTTTTATATAAATTATAGGTAAATTCTCACCTCTTCATCCTCTCCTCTAGCAACGTACGACGTGAACCCTCCATAATCAACTTTCCAATCTCCAACATTGAAAAATATTTTTGCATCCAACGCAGCCTTCTCTTGATCACTTTGCTGATCACTGAGTAGCGTGTAGTTTCCATTATTCCAAGCTTGGACTGCCATTCTGCATTTAGGTTCGCCACCAGCTTCTTCGGATTGTTCATTTTTTCCTTTATGAGCAGCCATCAAGGGGTGTAAACTTAATCCAGTTAAATTGGAGAGAATTAAGAACATGGCTTCCGATCGGAGTAGTTCCAGGCACTCTTTAACTATATCGGGTAAAGCTGGATCTTTGATGTCTAATTCCAAGATATTACGTTGATTTACTGGGCCACGTTTATTCCATGTCAGATTAGAAGACTTAAGGCACTCTTGTAGTTGAATAAATTTATCCTCCTTTAAAAATTCAATTAACTGTATTTCCGATTCCTCTTCAAACTTTTCTTGGATTTCCATTTGAATTTCTTCTTTCAAGTACGTTGGATTAATCCACGAATAAATTACTTCTTCCTGCGCGTAATATCAGAGATATAGCAAAATATTTGGGTGGATTCCAGCGTTGCCAGACGTACGATAATTATAGTACAATGCGAAAATTTTAAGAGTTTTTTTCGAAGCGTACGATAATTTTGAGGCTGTACTATATAGTACGCTAAATTCGATAATTCGGCTTAGGCGTACGGTAATTGTACGATAATTTTGAATTCAGCGGGAAATTGAACTAATCTGGTCAGAAAAGTCTCGCTCGGGGTAGAAAAAGGCGAAATGGGAGGCAGCGAATCATGTTCATCCCATAGTAATAATACACTTAAGACCAAAGGCAGGATGTGAGAAACGCTTGGAGACGTTATTACCCTATCTCCTTATGACCCTTGTACTGAATTTAGTGTAAATTCAAGGTGAATCAGAACGCCCGCATAGGTTTTACCGCTATTTTGGAGGCGCTCAGAGCGTACGATAATTTTGATTGAAAATCGATAATTTTTTGGCTTTGGTAAGATAATTTGGTAATTTTTATCTGGCAACGCTGGTGGATTCTGAATTAACGTGCCTCGACAAAACCTGGTTCGTGAAGTTCAACTGGAATATTTGCATCAACCTTATCGATATCAACATTTCTTGAATTAGCATGGAACCAGCCACTTATAGATAATCGACATTTCTCATCTGACAAAATCTCTGATACTTGATGAAATGATTTTGGAGAAACTTCGAAAAATACAAAACTGTTCCACGTAGGAACTAATGATCTAACAATTTCCTTAGGCGCCTTATTTTCTAAGAAAAAAAAAGTTTGATACCATTTAATTCAATTCGATGTAATATCCACAAGTTTGGCTCAATTTACCTGAATTAAATAAATCAAGAGTTCCCCCATCCTCTATTTTCCAATTTTGGGGGACTAAATAATATATATACGCTATTTTACGACTTTCAAGCTGATCATCGTGACATAACAGAATGTCTGTGGATTCGTACCGCGCGCATGACATATCAATTGAGTTATTCAATTCTAGCCCTGTTATATCTCGAAGATATTCTAGGAAATTGCCATAAAGTAACTCCCTTATGGCAGTGATATGGGGATCTTTAGAGGTTTGAAGATCATCAGACTAAAAATGGGCGCATTATAAGTTCATGACATACACCTTTAAATTTTTATACTGTATCCGGCAAGCGGAAACTAGGCGTGATACTAACCTGGTGAAATTTAAAGAGGTCATTATTCTTCTCTTTAAAATCCAAAGCATTTAAGGATTCTTTCAAATTTTCAAGAAATTCATTATTTGATATAAAATTAGGTAGTACGTAACAAGTAAATGGTTTTTTTATAATTTCAGCTCCACATTCTGTATAAAAATTATTTAATAAACTGTCAGGAAAAAGATGCCTCGTCACAAAGCTAAATTCAACTTAAAATAAGAACCAAGTTCGAAAATTGCACATGGCAATAGAGCTATCTCAGAAGCCATAGTGTGACGTCACCCATGCTATTTTCCCATAGAACCAAAGCGGTACCAAACATGGCCGCCCACTGCCAAAGCTAAGCCATGACGTTTAACGTGGGCACTTGCGTCACAACGAAAATGAATCTTATTCTTGGATGGGAATGGGATAAACATGTATTTCGTATAGAAGCTTAAGCTTCATGGATATACCACTCACCTTAAAACACGCACCACATTTATTCGTCTGAAATGGCGCGAACTGGTTTGTGACGTAGAATTTGAAGCAAATAGAGCTATCTCAGTAGCCTTAGTGTGACGTCACCTATGCTATTTGCCCATAGAACCAAAGTGGTACCAAACATGGCCGCCCACTGCCAAAGCTAAGCTCGTGACGTTTTACTTAGGCACTGACGTCACAA
This sequence comes from Phalangium opilio, assembly GCA_019434445.1. NCBI lineage: Eukaryota > Metazoa > Arthropoda > Arachnida > Opiliones > Phalangiidae > Phalangium > Phalangium opilio. The sequence continues at coordinate 80,841 of JAEQBA010002966.1, forward strand.
CTGAGATAGCTCTATTCAGAGAAGTAGGGGTGAGACTGAGTTGCACGCGTGCCGAGAGAAAAAGAAAGTTTTCCTACGTCATCAGCGAGCTTGTACCCCTACCCGCGCGAATTTTTATGACATAAATGTGGACAAAATCGAATTGCCTCACCGAAGGCTACAGTGATATATCCATGAAGAGTAAGCTTCAACACTAAATCCATGGTAACTATAAAGACAACTGAGCCAAGGCTTAGCTTACCCAATTTAACAGAATCGCCCTCTAATGAGAATTGCTTTTTAAACGCAGTTTTGACGCTTTCATCATTATAAACAGGATTTAAGTTTATTAACTCTTTCGATGACTTGAATTTCTTTCGTGATTGTTTTTCACTCATTTTAAAATTAAATTACAAAAATCTTAACGATTGACAACAATTTGAAACCAACGACATGTGCTTGATCGTCCCAAAACCAATAAGCAGACGATAGTAATACCTTTGCAATTATTCATTGGCTGGCGGCCGGTAGATAGTGACAAGGATGAAGCTAGCAATCAGCCACCATGGAGCAATATTAAAGGAACTTTAGTTCAGACTTCGAGAAAATTACTCCATGAATAAAAGCCAATAAAAGAGCATTTGTTTCTAGTTTCTTGCAACACAGGCTACACAGCCCATTGTGCCTGTAAAAGAGAAAACATGGAGGAGAAAAAGAGGTTGTTGGAAATTGGAATAGAAACACAAATTCTGCTCCAGTCTCCATTAACATCTTGGCATGACGAAGAGTACTGACAGTGGCGGGAGTTATGAATAAATATTGACGCTGTGGAGTTTGAGCGTTTTTTTTAAATCTGAAAATTATGTGAAACTAGGCCAACGGCAAACCTATTTGAGTAATTCACAATAAATGTAGCTTTACAGGTAGAGTACGTTTTAGGCCAACATTAACAACCTTTTCCAATCTTGAGCGATTTGAAATAAAAAAGTAAATAAAACACATATTCAAATCAAGGGCGTTTTTCACACCATTCAATGACCTTTAATGACTGGTACATTAATATCTAATTAGGGTAAATTAAACTGGAAGTTAAGTAATATGTCAAGACGAGTTTCTAAACTGTTATATTGTTTCATGCGTTTATTCAGGTTCCTCTTTAATTTGGATTCTCAAACGAGGATATGAAAAAACACCAAATTCTGCGAGTTGCTCTGCAGTTAACCTTTTCAATACAAGACGCGAAGCTCGCAATTTAAATTATTTGAATGAACATATTTTTCCGTTGTGTTTAACCAACGAATCTTTGGTGAAAAACACGGTTTTGCATTCGTGGCAAATATGTTTTTCGTCTTCTTCAAAAGATATTCCAGCAATCTCAGAGAATTCGAAGGGTTTAACATGAGAGTGCAGAGCCAATTTATGTCGCTTCAGATTGAAACTATATTTGAAGGCCTTTTCGCATTTCGTACATTTAAAAAGTCTTTCATCGCTATGCACCCGTTTGACGTGTAGGTTTAATGCCTTTCCCACTATGAAGGTTTTGTCACACTGGTCACAAAAAACTTGTCTTTCACTCTCGTGAACATCAACTTTGTGACGATTTAAAGCAGCTTTGGTCTTAAGCCTTACGTCACATAAGTCGCACTGAAATGATTTTGTAATGATATGAACTCTCCTTTTGTGTTGGCTTAAGCGTAGGTTAGTTTTGAAAGAACTTTCGCACTGTTCGCACTTTAATGGTCTGCCTTCCAGGTGCGTACCCTTGTGTATATATAGTAGTGTTCGTACGGGGTAAAAATTTTATCGGGGTCGGGGGCAGGTTATTCCCAAAAAAAACAAGACGGGGTCGGGGTCGGGGTAAGACATCGCATGCTGAAAAATTTTGGAAAAATGATAAAAAAAATCGTTAAATTTCTGGGTGTTTGGAAAGAAGCTTTATTTTCGTATCGCGCTTAGCTAGTGACTCTTAGCTAGTAGGCAAGAAACTGTAAAAAAGCCCAATAAATTCCGACTTTCCGAGCTACGCAGCTACGATTCCCACGAAAGACCACTGACATTGCAAAATACGGGGGAGGGCCGCCGATCCACGAGAGGGAGGATGGTGAACTTTGGAATTTTAGTGACTGTTTTTACTGTATTTTGTTTGTTATTAGTTACCCCCTTGCCCTTTCTTTCATAAAGGAGAAGCGGAGCACTTATTTGAGACGAATGAGATGATTGTTTTTGGCGCAGGACAAAAATAATTTGCTAAAAATAACCTAACCAAAATCTAACCCCGAAAAAAACCCCGACTACATTTTACATGTTAGGTACCGGGGTCGGGGTCGGGGGAAAAAGTCGGGGTCCCCGTACGAACTCTAATATATAGGTTCAAACTCCTTTTGAAAGATTTATCACATCTTTCGCATTTGTACGCCCTGTCTGTACGATGAATTTCTTCGTGTCTACGTAGAGCCGCTTTACTTTTGAAACAATTATTGCAAACTTCACATTTAAATGGTCGATCCAAAGAATGAACCAATTTGTGACTCCACAACAAACTCAATGTTTTAAAGGCTTTATCGCATTCTGAACATTCGAAATTATTTTCGGACGTGTGCAATTTCTTGTGAAGATACAAGTGACGTTCTGACTTGTAATGAGAGCCGCACACGTTGCATTCGAAAGGACGCTTCGACAAATGTACGACATTATGCACTTCTAAAGTTTCTTTGCGTTTGAAGGCCATCTGACACACTTGGCATTTAAATGGACGAACGGAAGAGTGTCTGACTTCATGTCGTGTCAAATGTTGTTTGCGTTTGAAGGTCATCTGACACACTTGGCTTGCACCACCATTTAAATGGACGAACGGAAGAGTGTCTGACTTCATGTCGTATCAAATGTTGTTTGCGTTTGAAGGTCATCTGACACACTTGGCATTTAAATGGACGAACGGAAGAGTGTCTGACTTCATGTCGTGTCAAATGTTGTTTGCGTTTGAAGGTCATCTGACACACTTGGCATTTAAATGGACGAATGGAAGAGTGTGTAATCTTATGGTAAACTAATAGCGATCGTGCATTAAATGACTTCTCGCAGGTGTCACATTTGAAAGGCTTCTCGGCTTGGTCCATTAGTTTGTCACTCGCTAAAGCAGATTTACTACCAACTGGAGCATAACTTTTTTGACGTCTATTAGGCATTTCTTCCAATTTCCTGGCGCAACCTTTCTCAGTTTCCCTGAACTTCCTAGAACTTTTCCAGTGTCTTCCGTAGGCGCATGGCCAGGAACTGCTTCCATAGCAGTGCTAGGCTCATCATCTTCCTCCTTAATGATGATTGGCCATTTCACCTCATAGTTTGAAGGTGTTACCTGACCCGAGTCGGGCCCCTCAGTTTTTATGAATTTCACTGGAGTAAACATTTTTCGTCTTACTGAATCTGAAAATGAAATGAAGAAAAAGTCATTTCGAGATAAAACTTACGACTTTCAATAGACAAAATCCAAGACTTGTAGGTATAATTAGTTTTGATTGGTCCATATTTTTAACATTATAGCGTTGGAACAATTCGTTTCATATCATGTCTAAAAATAGGCACGTCTACTGAAACTGAAAGTACAAAGAGGACGAAGTTTTAGTTGATTGCGCTGAGAAGCGGAAGTTAAACAAAAAAACTTTCCTGGATGGACAGTGGACTTTCTTCTAGACTTAACTAAAAAACAGTATAGTTTATTGAAGACTTTACTAAAATCTAATGGGCGAACGGCAATTTTCGTCAAATGTGGATTTTTTGTTTCAGTTTTGGTGGTTTGTATTTGCACAAAGACTACGGCAATCGAATTTCAATAATTCAAAATAAATTTACTAGTTTAACAGGTTAACCTTGAAATTAACCTTTTCTCTAAATTAGAAGGATTTAGAAAAATGAAAAATCCTATTGACGCTATTCAACGATCTTTAATGAGCCAAAGCATATTATTATTTAGTACATTAATATCTAATTGGGGTAAATTAAATGGGAAGTTAAGTAATATGTCAAGACGAATTTCCAAAATGTTATTGTTTTATAATGCGTTTATTCAGGTTCCTCTTTGATTTGGATTCTTAAACGAGGATATGAAAAAACGCCAAATTCTGCGAGTTGCTCTGCAGTTAACCTTTTCAATACAACACGCGAAGCTCGCAATTTAAATTTTTTGAATGAACATCTTTTTCCGTTGTGTTTAACCATTGAATCTTTGGTGAAAAACACGGTTTTGCATTCGTGGCAAATGTATTTTTCGTCTTCTTCAAAAGATATTCCAGCAATCTCAGAACATTCGTGACTACGTAGTGAGACTTTACTTTTGAAACCACTTTTGCAAATGTCGCATTTATAGGGTCGGTCCATAGAATCAACGCATTTATGGTTCTTAAGCATACTCAAGGTTTTAAAGACTTTATCGCATTCGGAACACTTGAAATTCTTCTCGGAAGTGTGCAATTTCTTGTGAAGATTCAAGCGATGCTTTGATTTGAAACGAAAGCCGCACACGTTGCATTTGAAAGCACGCTTCGACAAATGTACGACTTTATGCTCCTCCAAATCGGTTTTGCGTTTGAAGGTCATCTGACACACTTCACATTTAAATGGACGAATGGAAGAGTGTTTGACCTCGTGTTGTGTCAAAGTTTCTTTGCGTTTGAAGGCCTCCTGACACACTTGGCATTTAAACGGACGAACGGAAGAGTGTTTGACTTTATGTTGTGTCAAAGCACCTTTGTGTTTGAAGGCCATCTGACACACTTGGCATTTAAATGGACGAACGGAAGAGTGTTTGACCTCGTGTCGTGTCAAAGCACTTTTGTGTTTGAAGGCCACCTGACACACTTGGCATTTAAACGGACGAATGGAAGAGTGTTTGACTTTATGTTGTGTCAAAGCACCTTTGTGTTTGAAGGCCATCTGACACACTTGGCATTTAAACGGACGAATGGAAGAGTGTTTGACTTTATGTTGTGTCAAAGCACCTTTGTGTTTGAAGGCCAGCTGACACACTTGGCATTTAAATGGACGATCCGACGAGTGTGTAATCTTATGGTAATCTAATAGCGATCTTGCATTAAATGACTTCTCGCAGGAGTCACATTTGAAAGGTTTCTCGGCTTGGTCCATTAGTGTGCCACTCGCTAAAGCAGATTTACTACCAACTGGACCTTTACTTTTTTGACGTCTATTAGGCTTTTCTTTCCTGGTGCAACCTTTCTCAGTCTCCCCATCAGTTCTCTTTTTTCCTTGACCTTTTCCAGTGTTTTCCGTTGGCGCATGGACAGGAACTGTTTCCGTAGCAGTGCTAGGCTCATCATCTTCCTCCTTAATGATGATTGGCCATTTCACCTCATAGTTTGAAGGTGTCACCTGACCCGAGTCTGGCAACTCAGTTTTTATGAACTTCACTGAAGGAAACATTTTGCGCTGTTCGTTTCTTGAATTATGTGCCATTTCTAAAAGAAAGAATCTTAAGTGCTTATGATTATAAAGGGTATATGGGTGTACAATTGTTAAATTGTGTGATGATGAAGTCAAAATTGATGTAGCTACTTTCAGATCTTTAGATTTGTGACGATAAATTCTCTTAATTTTCACTAGAAAATCTTGAATTATCATAAGTATAATTGTGGTCTCAGGTATAACAATATATTTTCCTCAAAAATGGAACAAAGAGGAGATTCGACTGAATTGACGCTGGCAGTTTACGTTACCGTCCGGTAGAGGCATGACAGAAGCTAGCGCATCGGGTGCATCAATTTTTCCTATCGGGATTTCGAATTAGTTTACTTTGAAATCAACTTGTCACTGTTATCTTTGTTGGTTTAAAGAAAACCATTCCCCTTACAACTTGATACTTGACACACTCTTTTAAAATTCATATTTCATACATTCATAACGGCAATTCGCGTGACACGTGCAATGGACTGCCAACAACTCCAACGGTGACAGTACAAATAACGTCTGCTAAATCGCCAGGCTCCCGACTTCGGATATAGCCCACTAGATCCACGCTCACGGACGCAAGCTCGCCTGCTCGCGCTATAGTAATCGAGTGGGCTATAGTTCGGAGAAGTGAAACCTTGGAGCAGAAACTAGAATGGAAGATTCTATCATGGAAGAAGAAGGGTGTAATGGAATGGTGAGGTGAATAGGCAGACGGCCACGCGAAATGTAGGGTCACGTGGGAAAACTCTCCTCTCCTCTCGGCACTAGCTGTAACTCGATTACTGCTTTGCGCAATATTGGCGCGCAAGCCACCTCCTTGCGCGCACAGAGAGAGGGATACACTGTTTAGATCCGCTCTCTACCGCCTCTACTACTGCGCAGAAGCTTTCAACGTTGGTGATAAACTCGGGAAGGAGGGGATGAAAAGAGGGAAGTTACGATTTTTCAACGCGCTCTCTTTAACACTATAGGACCCTTCCACCAGGCTGGGAAATAAGGATATTTTTTAAACTAGTCCTTTGGACCAGTGACCCCCTAGTGTCTGAAATAATTTACTGGTCTCCGGACTGGTCCCAGCCTTTGCTCTCCAATAGATTTGCAATTAATAAACTGGTCCCGAGGACCAGTAACCCCCACTTCTTGAATTAAAAAACTAGTCCAAGCAATTAATAAACTGGTTTTGGACCAGAGGAAGTGTGCTATTTCCCAGCCTGCCTTCCACACCCTTCTTCCATGATTCTATCTTCTACTCCGGTACTATTTTCTCTTTCTAGATTATTAAAATCACGTGACTCATTGAGAGTGCCGAGAGCTTTGCATGAATATTCACCACGCGGTTTTTAAACGGCCTAGTGAATCTGAGAATGAAATAAAGAAAGCCATTTTAAAATGAAACTTTTGATTTTTAATAGATAAAATCCAATATTTGTTGGTGTAATTAGTTTTGATTGTTCTATATTTTGAACATTATAGCGTTAGAATAATTCTTTCCACATTATGTCTAAAAATATATGCACGTCTACTGAAACTGAGAGTATAAAGATGGCGAAGTTTTTAACTGTAATTGTTTCATTACGCGTTTATTCATGTTCCTCTTTGATTTGGATTCTTAAACGAGGATATGAAAAAACGCCAAATTCTGCGAGTTGCTCTGCAGTTAACCTTTTCAATACAACACGCGAAGCTCGCAATTTAAATTTTTTGAATGAACATCGTTTTCCGTTGTGTTTAACCAATGAATCTTTGGTGAAAAACACGGTTTTGCATTCGTGGCAAATATATTTTTCGTCTTTTTCAAAAGATATTCCAGCCATCTCAGAACACTCATGACTACGCAGTGAGACTTTACTTTTGAAACCACTTTTGCAAACTTCACATTTAAATGGTCGATCCAAAGAATGAACCAATTTGTGACTCTTCAACAAAGTCAATGTTTTAAAGACTTCATCGCATTCGGGACATTTGAAATTCTTTCCGGACGTGTGCAATCTCATGTGAAAAAACAAGGGACCCTTTGATTTATAACGAGAGCCGCATACGTTGCATTTGAAGGGTCGGTCCAAAGAATGAACCAATTTGTGACGGTTTAACATACTCGATGTTTTATATGCTTTATCGCATTCGGAACACTTGAAATTCTTTTCGGAAGTGTGCAATTTGTTGTGCGTATGCAAGCGGTGCTTTGATTTGAAACGAGAGCCGCACACGTTGCATTTGAAAGGACGCTTCGACAAATGTACGACATTATGCTCCTCCAAATCGGTTTTGCGTTTGAAGGTCATCTGACACACTTCACATTTAAATGGACGAACGGAAGAGTGTTTGACTTTATGTTGTGTCAAAGCTTCTTTGCGTTTAAAGGCCACCTGACACACTTGGCATTTAAACGGACGAATGGAAGAGTGTTTGCCCTCGTGTCGTGTTAAAGTTTCTTTGCGTTTGAAGGCCATCAGACACACTTGACATTTAAACGGACGAATGGAAGAGTGTTTGACTTTATGTTGTGTCAAAGCACCTTTGTTTTTGAAGGCCACCTTACACACTTGGCATTTAAACGGACGAATGGAAGTGTGTTTGACTTTATGTTGTGTCAAATCACTTTTGTGTTTGAAGGCCATCTGACACACTTGACATTTAAATGGACGAACGGAAGAGTGTTTGACTTTATGTCGTGTCAAAGCACTTTTGTGTTTGAAGGCCATCTGACACACTTGGCATTTAAACGGACGAATGGAAGAGTGTTTGACTTTATGTTGTGTCAAATGTCGTTTGTGTTTGAAGGCCATCTGACAGACTTGACATTTAAATGGACGGTCCGACGAGTGTGTAATCTTATGGTAACTTAATCCCGATCTTGCATTAAATGACTTCTCGCAGGTGTCACATTTAAAAGGCTTCTCGGCTTGGTCCATTAGTGTGTCACTCGCTATAGCAGATTTACTACCAACTGAACCTATACTTTTTTGACGTCTATTAGGCTTTTCTTTCCTGGTGCAACCTTTCTCAGTTTCCCTGTCAGTGATCTTCTTTCCAAGACCTTTTCCAGTGTTTTCTGTAGGCGCATGGACTGGAACTGTTTCCGTAGCAGTGCTAGGCTCATCATCTTCCTCCTTAATGATGATTGGCCATTTCACTAGATAGTTTGAAGATGAAACCTGATCCGAGTCGGGCCCCTCAGTTTTTATGAATTTCACTGGAGTAAACATTTTTCGTCTTACTGAATCTGAAAATGAAATGAAGAAAAAGTCATTTTGAGTTAAAACGTTTGATTTTAATAGACAAAATCCAAGATTTGTAGGTATAATTAGTTTTGATTGGTCCATATTTTTAACATTATAGCGTTGGAACAATTCGTTTCATATTATGTCTAAAAAATGCACGTCTACTGAAACTGAAAGTATAAAGAGGACGAAGTTGTAAAGTCGATTGCGCTGAGAAGCGGAAGTTAAACAAAAAAACCTTTCATGGATGGTCAGTGGACTTTCAAGACCTAAAAATCAGTATAGTTTATAATTTTCGTCAAATGTGGATTGTTTGTTTCAGTTTTGGTGGTTTTTATTTGCACAAAGACTACAGCAATCGAATTTCAATAATTCAAAATAAATTTACTAGTTTTACAGGTTAACCTTAAAATTAACCTTTTCTCTAAATTAGAAGGATTTAGAAAAATGAAAAATCCTATTGACGCTATTCAACGATCTTTAATGAGCCAAAGCATATTATTATTTAGTACATTAATATCTAATTAGGGTAAATTAAACGGGAAGTTAAGTAATATGTCAAGACGAATTTCCAAAATGTTATTGTTTTATCATGCGTTTATTCAGGTTCCTCTTTGATTTGGATTCTCATACGAGGATATGAAAAAACACCAAAGTTTTCGAGTTGCTCTGCAGTTAACCTTTTCAATACAACACGCGAAGCTCGCAATTGAAATTTTTTGAATGAACATCGTTTTCCGTTGTGTTTAACCAATGAATCTTTGGTGAAAAACACGGTTTTACATTCGTGGCAAATATATTTTTCGTCTTCTTCAAAAGATATTCCATCAATCTCAGAACACTCGTGACTACGTAGTGAGACTTTACTTTTGAAACCACTTTTGCAAATATCGCATTTATAGCGTTGGTCCAAAGAATGAACGCATTTATGGTTCTTAAGCATACTCAAGGTTTTAAAGACTTCATCGCATTCGGAACACTTGAAATTCTTCTCGGAAGTGTGCAATTTCTTGTGAAGATTCAAGCGATGCTTTGATTTGAAACGAGAGCCGCACACGTTGCATTTGAAAGCACGCTTCGACAAATGTACGACTTTATGCTCCTCCAAATCGGTTTTGCGTTTGAAGGTCATCTGACACACTTCACATTTAAATGGACGAATGGAAGAGTGTTTGACCTCGTGTTGTGTCAAAGTTTCTTTGCGTTTGAAGGCCTCCTGACACACTTGGCATTTAAACGGACGAATGGAAGAGTGTTTGACCTCGTGTCGTGTTAAAGCTTCTTTGCGTTTGAAGGCCATCAGACACACTTGACATTTAAATGGAAGAACGGAAGAGTGTTTGACCTCGTGTCGCGTCAAAGCACGTTTCTGTTTGAAGGCCATCTGACACACTTGGCATTTAAACGGACGAATGGAAGAGTGTTTGACCTCGTGTTGTGTCAAAGTTTCTTTGCGTTTGAAGGCCTCCTGACACACTTGGCATTTAAACGGACGAATGGAAGAGTGTTTGACCTCGTGTCGTGTTAAAGCTTCTTTGCGTTTGAAGGCCATCAGACACACTTGACATTTAAATGGACGAACGGAAGAGTGTTTGACCTCGTGTCGCGTCAAAGCACGTTTCTGTTTGAAGGCCATCTGACACACTTGGCATTTAAACGGACGAATGGAAGAGTGTTTGACCTCGTGTTGTGTCAAAGTTTCTTTGAGTTTGAAGGCCACCTGACACACTTGGCATTTAAACGGACGAATGGAAGAGTGTTTGACTTTATGTTGTGTCAAAGCACCTTTGTGTTTGAAGGCCATCTGACACACTTGGCATTTAAATGGACGAATGGAAGAGTGTTTGACTTTATGTTGTGTCAAATGTTGTTTGTGTTTGAAGGCCAGCTGACACACTTGACATTTAAATGGACGATCCGACGAGTGTGTAATCTTATGGTAATCTAATAGCGATCTTGCATTAAATGACTTCTCGCAGGTGTCACATTTAAAAGGCTTCTCGGCTTGGTCCATTAGTGTGCCACTCGCTAAAGCAGATTTACTACCAACTGGACCTTTACTTTTTTGACGTCTATTAGGCTTTTCTTTCCTGGTGCAACCTTTCTCAGTCTCCCCATCAGTTCTCTTTTTTCCTTGACCTTTTCCAGTGTTTTCCGTTGGCGCATGGACAGGAACTGTTTCCGTAGCAGTGCTAGGCTCATCATCTTCCTCCTTAATGATGATTGGCCATTTCACCTCATAGTTTGAAGGTGTCACCTGACCCGAGTCTGGCAACTCAGTTTTTATGAACTTCACTGAAGGAAACATTTTGCGCTGTTCGTTTCTTGAATTATGTGCCATTTCTAAAAGAAAGAATCTTAAGTGCTTATGATTATAAAGGGTATATGGGTGTACAATTGTTAAATTGTGTGATGATGAAGTCAAAATTGATGTAGCTACTTTCAGATCTTTAGATTTGTGACGATAAATTCTCTTTAGTTAATTTTCACTAGAAAATCTTGAATTATCATAAGTATAATTGTGGTCTCAGGTATAACAATATATTTTCCTCAAAAATGGAACAAAGAGGAGATTCGACTGAATTGACGCTGGCAGTTTACGTTACCGTCCGGTAGAGGCATGACAGAAGCTAGCGCATCGGGTGCATCAATTTTTCCTATCGGGATTTCGAATTAGTTTACTTTGAAATCAACTTGTCACTGTTATCTTTGTTGGTTTAAAGAAAACCATTCCCCTTACTCTACTAACTTGACACTTGACACACTCTTTTAAAATTCATATTTCACACATTCATAACGGCAATTCGCCTGACACGTGCAATGGACCGCCAACAACTCCAACGGTGACAGAGTACAAATAACGTCTGCTAAATCGCCAGGCTCCCGACCATAGACATTAGAATACTATAATAAGCGGTGAAACATTGGAGCAGAAACTAGAATGGAAGATTCTATCTTCTACTCCGGTACTATTTTCTCTTTCTGGATTATTAAAATCACGTGACTCATTAGGAGTGGCGAGAGCTTTGCATGAATATTCACCACGCGGTTTTTAAGCGGCCTAGGGAATCTGAGAATGAAATAAAGAAAGCCATTTTAAAATGAAACTTTTGATTTTTAATAGACAAAATCCAATATTTGTTGGTGTAATTAGTTTTGATTGTTCTATATTTTGAACATTATAGCGTTAGAATAATTCTTTCCACATTATTTCTAAAAATATATGCACGTCTACAGAAACTGACAGTATAAAGATGGCGAAGTTTTTAATTGTAATTGTTTCATTACGCGTTTATTCATGTTCCTCTTTGATTTGGATTCTTAAACGAGGATATGAAAAAACGCCAAATTCTGCGAGTTGCTCTGCAGTTAACCTTTTCAATACAACACGCGAAGCTCGCAATTTAAATTTTTTGAATGAACATCGTTTTCCGTTGTGTTTAACCAATGAATCTTTGGTGAAAAACACGGTTTTGCATTCGTGGCAAATATATTTTTCGTCTTTTTCAAAAAATATTCCAGCAATCTCAGAACACTCATGACTACGCAGTGAGACTTTACTTTTGAAACCACTTTTGCAAACTTCACATTTAAATGGTCGATCCAAAGAATGAACCAATTTGTGACTCTTCAACAAAGTCAATGTTTTAAAGACTTCATCGCATTCGGGACATTTGAAATTCTTTCCGGACGTGTGCAATCTCATGTGAAAAAACAAGGGACCCTTTGATTTATAACGAGAGCCGCATACGTTGCATTTGAAGGGTCGGTCCAAAGAATGAACCAATTTGTGACGGTTTAACATACTCGATGTTTTATATGCTTTATCGCATTCGGAACACTTGAAATTCTTTTCGGAAGTGTGCAATTTGTTGTGCGTATGCAAGCGGTGCTTTGATTTGAAACGAGAGCCGCACACGTTGCATTTGAAAGGACGCTTCGACAAATGTACGACATTATGCTCCTCCAAATCGGTTTTGCGTTTGAAGGTCATCTGACACACTTCACATTTAAATGGACGAACGGAAGAGTGTTTGACTTTATGTTGTGTCAAAGCTTCTTTGCGTTTAAAGGCCACCTGACACACTTGGCATTTAAACGGACGAATGGAAGAGTGTTTGCCCTCGTGTCGTGTTAAAGTTTCTTTGCGTTTGAAGGCCATCAGACACACTTGACATTTAAACGGACGAATGGAAGAGTGTTTGAGGTTATGTTGTGTCAAAGCACCTTTGTTTTTGAAGGCCACCTTACACACTTGGCATTTAAACGGACGAATGGAAGTGTGTTTGACTTTATGTTGTGTCAAATCACTTTTGTGTTTGAAGGCCATCTGACACACTTGACATTTAAATGGACGAACGGAAGAGTGTTTGACTTTATGTTGTGTCAAATGTCGTTTGTGTTTGAAGGCCATCTGACAGACTTGACATTTAAATGGACGGTCCGACGAGTGTGTAATCTTATGGTAACTTAATCCCGATCTTGCATTAAATGACTTCTCGCAGGTGTCACATTTAAAAGGCTTCTCGGCTTGGTCCATTAGTGTGTCACTCGCTAAAGCAGATTTACTACCAACTGAACCTTTACTTTTTTGACGTCTATTAGGCTTTTCTTTCCTGGTGCAACCTTTCTCAGTTTCCCCGTCAGTGATCTTCTTTCCAAGACCTTTTCCAGTGTTTTCTGTAGGCGCATGGACTGGAACTGTTTCCGTAGCAGTGCTAGGCTCATCATCTTCCTCCTTAATGATGATTGGCCATTTCACTAGATAGTTTGAAGATGAAACCTGATCCGAGTCGGGCCCCTCAGTTTTATGAATTTCACTGGAGTAAACATTTTTCGTCTTACTGAATCTGAAAATGAAATGAAGAAAAAGTCATTTTGAGTTAAAACGTTTGATTTTAATAGACAAAATCCAAGATTTGTAGGTATAATTAGTTTTGATTGGTCCATATTTTTAACATTATAGCGTTGGAACAATTCGTTTCATATTATGTCTAAAAAATGCACGTCTACTGAAACTGAAAGTATAAAGAGGACGAAGTTGTAAAGTCGATTGCGCTGAGAAGCGGAAGTTAAACAAAAAAAACTTTCATGGATGGTCAGTGGACTTTCAAGACCTAAAAATCAGTATAGTCACAAGTAGAATAATCTTACACCAAGTTCCTATGTAAGATTTTTTGCCGTAGCCTCTGTGTCTGAAAGTTCTGACGTTAAGCTTTTTAAAGTTCCCAACGGAGCTCGCGTGAATGAAGAGATAAAATCTCTAAAATATCGGCCACGACCGAGAACGAGCTTTTGAAGCAGCGCTCCACAGCGGTGGAGAGTGAAGTTAAACAGGCGGGGTTAATTTTTTTATCCGAGTAAGTTCAAGCATGGAGGGTTCATCCAAATGCACGGTGTTTGCGTTTTTTATAGCAACGGTGTATCGTGTGGAGTGCAAACGTTTTTAAAGAGGGTGATTAATTCGACATAATTAGAAGCCGACGGAATTATATTTTTCTGGCACGGAAATACTCTGAGTTTGTTTTGAGAGCCCTTTATCCATTTCTAAATTAATACATTTAAACCTAACTTGCTTCGCCATAACGTAAACTCCGATCGCCTAAGATATACGCGAGCGGATCTACGTCTCTATTGGCCGAAAAGCTCAACACAAGTTTCGTAAAAATTCGTACCTTTTTAAGGGGGGTGAAATTTTTTTAGTGAGACCCAGCTTTCCGCGGCTGATGTTAGTTGGCGCCGAGAAAAAATGTTAGTAGAGAAAAACTTTGGGTGTTCAACTACCATTTACTCTACAGTAAATACATTCGGCCTAGCCTTGGGATACCAGATTTTAGGAACATTCGAGATGAGACGTTCGTTAGAGATAACCTGACACACATTACCCTCATTCCTAGGCTGGAAAGCTATGTCCTTTTAGATCATCTCCTTTTGGTATAGTTTATAATTTTCGTCAAATGTGGATTGTTTGTTTCAGTTTTGGTGGTTTTTATTTGCACAAAGACTACAGCAATCGAATTTCAATAATTCAAAATAAATTTACTAGTTTTACAGGTTAACCTTAAAATTAACCTTTTCTCTAAATTAGAAGGATTTAGAAAAATGAAAAATCCTATTGACGCTATTCAACGATCTTTAATGAGCCAAAGCATATTATTATTTAGTACATTAATATCTAATTGGGGTAAATTAAATGGGAAGTTAAGTAATATGTCAAGACGAAGTTCCAAAATGTTATTGTTTGATCATGCGTTTATTCAGGTTCCTCTTTGATTTGGATTCTCATACGAGGATATGAAAAAACACCAAAGTTTTCGAGTTGCTCTGCAGTTAACCTTTTCAATACAACACGCGAAGCTCGCAATTTAAATTTTTTGAAGGAACATCTTTTTCCGTTGTGTTTGACCAACGAATCTTTGGTGAAAAACACGGTTTTGCATTCGTGGCAAATGTATTTTTCGTCTTCTTCTAAAGGTATTCCAGCAATCTCAGAACACTCGTGACTACGTAGTGAGACTTTACTTTTGAAACCACTTTTGCAAATATCGCATTTATAGCGTTGGTCCAAAGAATGAACCAATTTGTGACGGTTTAACTTACTCGATGTTTTAAATGCTTTATCGCATTCGGAACACTTGAAATTCTTTTCGGAAGTGTCCCATTTGTTGTGCGTATGCAAGTGGTGCTTTGATTTGTATCGAGAGCCGCACACGTTGCATTTGAAGGGACGCTTTGTCAAATGTACGGCTTGATGACGGTCCAAGTCGATTTTGCGTTTGAAGGTCATCTGACACACTTCACATTTAAATGGACGAACGGAAGAGTGTTTCATTTTATGTTCCGACAAAGCACGTTTGAGTTTGAAGGCCACCTGACACACTTGACATTTAAATGGACGAAAGGAAGAGTGTTTGACTTTATGTTGTGTCAAAACACCTTTGTGTTTGAAGGCCATCTGACACACTTGACATTTAAATGGACGAATGGAAGAGTGTTTGACTTTATGTCGTGTCAAAGCACCTTTTAATTTGAAGGCCATCTGACAGACTTGACATTTAAATGGTCGATCCAATGAATGAACCAATTTGTGATCCCTTAACGAACTCGGTGTTTTAAATGCTTTATCGCAATCGGAACACTTGAAATTCTTTTCGGACGTATGGTATTTCTTGTGACTATGCAAGTCAATCTTTGACTTGTAACGAGACCCGCACACGTTGCATTTGAAGGGACGCTTCGTCAAATGTACGATATTATGACGGTCCAAGTTGATTTTGCGTTTGAAGGCCATCTGACAGACTTGACATTTAAATGGACGGTCCGACGAGTGTGTAATCTTATGGTAAGCTAATAGCGATGGTGCATTAAATGACTTCTCGCAGGAGTCACATTTAAAAGGCTTCTCGGCTTGGTCCGTTAGTGTGCCACTCGCTAAAGCAGATTTACTACCAACTGGAGCTTTACTTTTTTGACGTCTATAAGGCTTTTCTTTCAATTTCCTGGCGCAAACTTTCTCAGTCTCCCCATCAGTTCTCTTCTTTCCAAGACCTTTTCCAGTGTTTTCTGTAGTCACATGGACTGGAACTGTTTCCGTAGCAGTGCTAGGCTCATCATCTTCCTCCTTAATAATTATTGGCCATTTCACTAGATAGTTTGAAGATGAAACCTGATCCGAGTCGGGCCCCTCAGTTTTTATGAATTTCACTGGAGTAAACATTTTTCGTCTTACTGAATCAGAAAATTAAATGAAGAAAAAGTCATTTTGAGAAGAAACTTATAACTTTTAATAGACGGAGTGGGTACAATTAGTTTTGACTACTCTATATTTTGAACCTCATAGCGTTTGATAGTTCTCTATTTTCAAATTATGTCTAAAAATATGGGCGTCTACTGAAAATGAGAACAAAAAGAGGCGGACGTTTTAAATCGATTTCTTCCAGAAGCGGAAGTTAAAAAAAAAAACCTTCATGAGTGGGTCAGTGGACTTTCTAGACGCGCTATTCAACCTCACCAACCCTTTGGCTGCATCCTTCAACCTACATTGTATCAAAGTATTGATCGCCTTCTAAACAAGGAAGCCTAAAGGATAAAACGGATTTCTGTCGCTTCCTTTACATTTTGATTTAGCCCATCCCTTTTGCCTACAGCGTCTGTCAGGCTAGCCTTTTTCAAGCCAAAATACGATCTTTCGGTCGCTTGAATTCGATGGGAAGCAAATAAAAACGAAGTACTCATCATGACCAAAGTGAATTTGCAAGAAATATGAGGCAGAGATTGGTGATATTGAATTTTGGTTTCAACTATCAGAAAAGCTGCAACTGGAACTGAAGAGTTTTTAATCCCTTAACCTTTACTTTCCTCTACACCAATATTGTAAATTTCTAATATGAAAAAAAAAAAAACGTCCTTTCGGTGGCAGTTTGCCTTATAAGCAATCCACGCGACACTTTCATCCCCAGTAGTCGAATTTTGGTGTCTATAAAACAGATCAAACCATTGAGAACCTAGGATAGGAGAGAAACATTCAACGTCAGCCCCCCCCCCTTTTCAAAAGCGGTGCTCGGTATCAGAGTTCCCCACATGCGCAATCAGTGCAGCAGAGAGAAAAAAAATCAGAGAATTTTGTCCTCTAAGCGTATGTCTTTTCGTATTTACCCTTTTTGAATTTCTTTCTAAACGGAGCAAGTGAAGCCTTGCTCCTAGGCTGTGCGCCGAGATAGGTGCGTGTGAGAGAGATATCGGGCTGTGCCGTTATAGTGCCCTTCCCCCTTCTATCTTTGACTCTCCTTATACGTGCTCCTGGTCTGACTGAGTGAAAAGCGTCATAAAACATTGGGGTCTACAACATTTATTTACGGTGATTTGGGTATACATACTTTGCCCCCCTAAAACACAAGGAAATAGTCACAGAAGAACGTTATTGAAAATTTGAACCTTCATCTTGAAGTGTACTATTAAATGGGTAGAAGTGTGCGTACTTTGCATGGTAATGTAAAGCTAATTACTCCCCATGTGTTAAGGTCCGTCGTACCGAGCGCGAGCCTTAGGTACCTTATGATCATAGTGTAAGCGGACCTTTACTATTTCCCTGTTTTAGGGGCCAAACAAAGTTTGGCAGCCAATAGCTCTGTGACTAATTGAATGTCGTAGACCCCATGTTCTTTGACTCAAAGAATGGAACACTTAATTTATGACAGACTTATTGGAAACACCCTGTATAATACCGTTTTGTTTATCAGACAGAGTAATTTATAGTAATTTATAGCTTCGTGGTAATTGACTTCTTGTACTGTACAATCGATATAAGAACAGACAAAACGAACGAATGAAAATTAAAAAAAAAAAATTAAACCAGGAGGACTGACTAGTAAAGAAAGCTTTTTATATCAGAGAAGTTTGGCTAGAGATCAAAGCGAGCCCCCTGGAGTCTAGCTCTACTACTGTACGCCATACATGTTGTTGGGGTTATTGGCGGCGCCAACAAACTAACACTCGTTCTCATTTTGTGTCATTGAACCTTTCGCGTGTCCACCGTTGGCTCCGAGACATCGAGGCAGGCTGGCTACTGGACAAAATGAATAAAACCTCTACATTAATGTAACTCTCTTTTCAGCAAGAATGAATTACAATAGCAGTAGGCCACAATGATGTAAAGGCGTTCAGTCTAGATTATAATTTGATATCGCTTAATGTCCAGATGTTTAAGTCCGTGTATAGCATCATTAAACAATGGAATAGTATCTCCAGACCCACAATCTTTCGTTAAATATATAGAAACGGGGTTATATCTTAATTTATATATACACGATTTGGGTGAATAAGGGGTCATTGAAAAAACAGAAGCAGTTTTGGGACAATTCTAAGTTACGTAGCCTCTGTATCCCCATCTACGGCAACGAAGTCCTCCCAGCAGGAAGAATTGAGGTAAGATGGGCGACCTGCAGCACTGAAACTCTCCCAGTTTACCTCACGCAGCCCCTATACTTCGGTAGGCGATTGTTAAATCCTGCTACGTAGTGCCATTGTATTTGTATAAGAGCTAGCTTCTAATTTTAAGACACAGGGGGCGTTCTTTACAATTCCGTACTGTACGACCCTACCTAAACCCTTGCCTAAAAGCTGAGGATGTTTTGAGTACTTCGATGCAGTAGGTGGGGGTACGGAGGCAACGTTACATGGTACGAAAACGTCAAGGATGCCCCTGTGTCTTGAAAATAGAAGCTAATTCATGAGAGCTAGCTTCTATTTTTAAATGGCGCTACGAGGCAGCACTTATACCCTACCTTAAGACAGAGGTACTTTGGGAGATTTTCATTGCGGCACATGGCCCACGAATATTTCTACTCCATTTCACCTCTCCTCCAAGTTCTTAGGTCGTTTCGCGAGAAAATGGAAACACGAGGGAAAGATAAAAATATTAAGGCCTTTGGGAATTTGTGCAAGCATACTTTCAATCGCGTTTTTAAACATCTTTAAAGTTTGATAACGAATTGTTGTATTAAACCACGACATAGTGATTGAGTAATTTCATTACCTCAGCGAAATGAACAATAAATAGTTAATCACTGCTGAGAATACAATTCAATTAACTTTGATTAATGCAATTTAATAATATCGTCTTTGTAGAGTCCAAGTGACTTTGGAAAACTGAAATTTCAATTACAAAATTCGTTTCAGTTATATCCTACCTCCTACGTATATTATTCAATTTATATAGTTCAAAGGTCAATTTTCCAGCGTTTTACCCAACACAATCGACTGTATCTGGCTTGAACTTTACTAAGGGCATTATGAAGGCAATCTTCCCACCACGCTTTAATCCCAAAGGAAGATTTAGAAACAGAGAAGGTCTTCACACCAACGATAAACTCAAAAGAATTATAAGATATATTCCATTTCTCTAGCCAAAATGGGAAGAATATCCTTCAGAACAAGTGGAAGAAAATAACGCGTCCAAACACAACGAACCTTTGATTTGTAAGGATATTCTTAACCATCACAAAAACAAAGAAAAATTAAACAATAGTTCGTCCTCTGAGACACAAAACATGACACACTTTATGCCATATTACCATGAGTTTAAAAGATATGTTAAATAAGTATGACACTACATATACTTCGTAATGCTGGAGACTTACTGAGAGCTAGAAGGAGAACGACGCGAGAATTGACTACACTCGGTTTTGCAGGTTCCAACATTCATCGTTTTATTCTCACCATAAGTTTATAAAATATGCTCCATAAGAAAGACACTACCTATACTTCGTAATGCTAGAGACTTACAACTCGAGCTAGTTCGAGCACGACGGAAGCGAGAATTGACTACACTCGGTTAATTTTGCAGTCCATCTTCCTATTTAGTCTGTACTAAGCCTTTGGCAGTACCTTACCAGGTGTCGCTTTACAAGAATCTACGACCTACGTCACTTCATAAAAAGCTCTCAGCAGGCCTCACCAGGCGTCGCTTTACGAGAATCTATGACGTTTCACCTACGTCACTTAAGCTCTCAGTAACCAGTGACAAACTTATGGAACCTATCTTAAGAACTTATGGAATTACCCATGATTTAGAAAAAGAAAAATCGAAAAGTAACAGAAACATTTATGACTGACAGTAGAAGGTAAGCTTCTACTACTCTTGCTATATTTTCTCCTAGTCTCTGCTCTCATTGTGCGCGTATAATTAGGTATAGCGTAATTAATCCTACAAACGAAAGACAACAGAATCATGAACAAAACAAAATAAAAAATCCCAAAACGTGGGTGTGTGTGCAACGCGTAGGATGACCCTTTCTACCCGGAACTATCATTAGTATAAAGCTTAAGGAAGAAGCTGTAGACTCAACAGCCTCAAGGGATACGTGATGGTCTTCTCGGAGTATATCGCAAGCACGCAGCCGGTTTAAGAGGGATATATACAGGGTGTTCCAAAAAGTGTAATGATATAACCGAAGTACAACGTCTTCCATGTGAAATCAATTTAGAGTCGAAAATATATAACTTCTATAATCATAAGTTCATAAGATATGTTCCATAAGTATGACACTTTCTATATTTCTGAGAGCTAGTTCGAGAACGACAAGCGAGAATTGACTACACTCGGTTATAGTTTTGTAGTCCATCTTCCTATTTAGTCTGTACTAAGAAAGGCTTTGACAACGCCCCACCAGGCTTCTCTTTACGAGAATCTATGACCTACGTCACTCAATGACAAGCTCTCAATAGTCAGTGACAAACTTATTGAACATATCTTATGAACTTATGCTATAACATATTGCCCTAAAGGGCTACTGTTTACGAGTTATAATTAGAAGCGTAAAAGTGTTAGCTTTGTCTTTCAGTTTCTACTTTAAATTGAAGGGGCCATCCCTAAAACACTCCGATCATAACTTGTAAATGATGTCCCTTGGGCCAAAATGTCATAGAAGTTAATACACTTTCGACTCAAAATCTATTTCCTATAGAACCATCTCATTGTACTTCGGCCCTACCAACCGTTTATGGAGGAGCAAACACCCTGTATATATACGGCAACAAAGAAGCGGCTATTCCGTATAACTATTCTATTTATATTTATAAGGGTACGTTATCTCACCTCGTCCGCGTGGTGCTTCCATTGTAAAGGCATAAATGAAGTCCGATTAATACGAAACGTTTTGAAGTGAAATCCCGCATACAGCCGTAAACGCAACCTGACGTTGACAAGTAATTAAGGATTTCCTCCACTATCTACGTATATAGATTTAGATCTAATATCCTTTGGGTATTGAGAAATTTCAAGCTTATGTATAGCGATTGAATGATGTTGCTGTCTATTGCAAAAGGTAGTCTTTAGACGAGTTTGATTATACAACAGAAGACCTTGTTCATTGTGACGGAAAACCACTAAATTGGGAGTCCTGAACGAAGATTAGTGTTTTCAGAAATTTTAGGTAAAGTAGATCATTGCTGTATTTACTTGAAGAGAAACCAACGCGCAGTGGCGGAGGGTTTCCTTCAAACTAGTCAAGTGGCAAAACCAGATAGAGCCAGAGTTTACTTCAGGCGGGAGGCTAGCTAACTCGCACTGCCTCTAGCGGTGCTTCATAAAGCCCTATAAAGTTCTCATCACTTTACCGCCACGAGCGTCTCACGTTTTAGAGGGAAAATTCCGATACCGCTACCAGAGGGCCAACCGTTGGTGTGTTATCAAGAATATTCACTTTCGCCAAGTGAAGAATTTGGTTACCTCGATACTTCTAGTCCCTTATCTTACTTCTGGTAATAGGCATGCTCAAGGAAAGATTATTCCAATCCATCGCCATCTTGAATGAAATGGCGGCCGGAATTGTAAAAAAACCTTTATGGAATAAGTGAATCCGAATAACCTTGATTGCGTGTTTTAACCGATTTCACTAATTTTTATAATACTGGTTGCCAATACCTTATAGACGGGCTTTACGACCTTTGCTCTTCGATTTGATTTGACGTCATATTTAAAAATGGCGGCCCGAAAAGTAATAAAAATGTCCCGACGAGTTTATGGGCCTTTGCCACTTGATTATGTAACGATAAAGATTAAATAACAGTTACAGGAAAGAGAAAGTATGTTTATAGGCCTAGTGAAGACTCAAGAGGAATAGTCGGTTTCAAATTTTGGTCAAACTCTAGCGGGTAGAAAACTACTGTTATTGGAAACCGAATGAGAAAAAAAATATTAAGAAATTCGAGAAATTTCGGAGTATTTCCGAAAATATTATGTTTCTATTTCCTCGATTCATTCTATAGTTATTTCCGGAAACGACTGAAAAGTGCATCAAAACGCTGACCTATTATTGACCTACACGTTTATATTTTGGCGCTCAGGTCTTTTTAAGCCACAAGAGAGAAAAAATAGAAGAACAAAAACTTTTATGTCGCGGAGTGTTCCAAATAACTTCCGTGTGTCTCAATGATTAGTAATCTAAGTAATCTCTGGGGTATCGCAAACTGCTACCTACCTACGTTAAATTACCTGGTTCAACATTACCAAGCTTAATTCTAAAATAAACATCAATTAAGACACAAAGTTAACTGCCCTATCAGGCTCAGCTTCTCACTCAACCTCGTCATATAATCTACTATTCGCGCTTATATATTCTTAAGCTGATACTTTCCCTGACGAGGAGTCATTTACATAAATTACGTTTCCTCTGAAGTATATATATATATATACACTTCTTTCGAGAGAAGTGTACCATCCACAAAGCGGGAGGGTAATTGTAAAAGATTTTTCCCAACATCCCTTGACATTTGAAGCAAGGTTATTAAACCGAATCACATACGCGATAAATAGTTCTCTCATCATTACTCTATTAGCTCTTAACTATTTGCCAAGGCGCATGCGCTTGTGGATTTTTGTCCCACGTCAAGACAATCAAGGTTTGTGGGTTGATTGCTGAGTATTTAGTACCAAACAGTTATAGAATTCACCATAGCACGGTGCGATGCCCATCTCTGAACTTAGTTTGATGAGCGGGAGAGTAAACAAAAAGGGTTCATGAACCTGGGAAGAGTTATGTTACATTACTAAAATATTAAGAGTATACAGAGTTTCATCCTTCTTCTAATATCCCCTTCTGGTTTCCCACATCTGAATAGGTCTGACCTTTGAGATAAGCCTTTCTGAGTTGTGATGGAACAAAAACAAATCTTACTCTACTGGATTTAAGTCGATAGCGTGCCCTTTTGCGTGTGAAATTCACTAGCAAGATATATTACAGAAAAGGCAGAAAAACTTAATTCCGTCTGAAAGATAAAGAGAAAAACTAAATTCCTATTTTGATTAAAAAGAAAAAGAAAATCAAGTCTTTCTATTCGGGTCGCTGAGAGGCGTAGGCGGTGGAGGGAGAGAGAGATGACGTACGTCCCAAGATGGAGAGTCCTCTAGAAAAAGAACGTGTTCCATAACAGATACGACTCGCGTGGACAACTTGTTGCCGGGACGAAAAACATTTTCCCCATTCAAACCATAGATTTAACTCGTTGGAAGGGGGACGAGTTTCCAATCGCACTTTACTACATCTTTTTCTCATTTCATAGACCTTTTATTACAGAGGACTGGACCAAGATATCAGTGTGGGTGAGAACGGATGAGTAAAAAATTATTTGAATGTAGGTCATAGACTCCACGTGACGCCAAGATCCAAAGACTCCGTATAGAGTACGACTGGACACATAGTCCTTGACGATCTAAGTTAGTTTAATAGAACCACACCTCTTCTTCGACACATCCCTCTGATTTATTTAAAAATAAATTTTACAAACCAGCCCCTGACTTCTTTTAAGACACTTCATAAGGGGTCATCCCAGAGAAGGCTATACTCGTGCCGCAAATTTGTCTCAAATAAAACTGCACACATTCATTACGAAGGCTAATTAACAGCTTTAGTTAATTAAAGTATTAGTAATTAGTTTATTTCAATAGTTTCTAAATTAAATAATAATTAATTTGAGTTAGATATTATTATCATACTACACCACTTCTGTAAGCTAAAACCGTCTTTAAAAAAATGAGTATTTAATGCACACTATTTAAGGAGTTAGTTTACACTTCCTGTTTAAATCTAAAGCCATTATTCTTTTCCCCCGGTATTAGTTCATTGTCGAACCGATATTGAACGAAGTAAAGTCTCCATCACTGGATGGAAGTAAAGGATCGGAAGAGGACTGAAGAACATCGATTCGGTTCCGACGTTTCCATGGCAATTGGCTCTGACCTCATAAGACGAAACGCGCGGGGGAGTATTACAGTACAGCTAGAGGAAGACGCTTCGCCGACTATAGAGTAAAGACCGTAAGGAGTTGGATAGCGAGGGGGGAAAAAGAGGGGAGAGAATTCGAGACGTCTAAAACGCGTAGGATGAATTTCACTCCAGGGTACAAAATTGTGATAACGGAATCGAAGTTGCGTGCTAAGAATAGCTCGAACAGAAAAGGGTAGATTCCACCGACAAAAATACCATGGCCATAGAAATTTGATGGCAGACGAAACAAACAAAGCCTTAAACTAAAGAGAGATTTGTTTTTCTTTCAACTTTTGATTTCGTTCCATTTTCAAGTCTTAACTCTCAAAAATTTTGAAATGAAACTTGAAGATACTGTACAACCAGGGATAGATTTAATTTTAGAAGTAGGAATGAAGAACAGAGTATTTTGGGCGCGCGTCAAAGTCCCGAACCCCCTTCCACGGTTAGGGGGGTATGAGAGAAGTGGCGGGTCACAGCGACAGAGGTAAAAAGTAATTACGTATTTTTCTCCATCCCCGTCAGCAACGTCATCAAAACGTAGTTTAAATGAGCCAATAAGATAATTTAAACTTTTCGTTACGTGTTGGAGGGAGGGGCTCTATACTGGGCTATGAGTCGGACTGAAGTAAATACTAACCGTTCTCCATTCCCGCTTCTAAGAGTAAATTTGTCCCTGGTACAACCCTTCAAATTTCCAAAGGAGGGTGGAAATTATTTGAAATACGTCACAGACACCACGTGACACTAAGACCCAATGACTCCGTATTGAGTGGGACTAGACGCCTTGTCATTGGCGAACTAAATTTATTTATTTGAACCACTCCTCTCTTAGGTCACGAGCCTCTGACGTATTTTTTTTAAATAAATTTAAAAACCCGCCGCTGCCTTCTCTGGAGTCCCCTTAAAGGGAAGGCAAAACGATTAAGTCAATCGGAGCTCAAAGCCAAAGACTCGGTTGTAATCAACTGAAACAATGGATTTTGGTTTAAATAGAGCCAGACAAATTTCAACCGATTCGACTATCATTTGGTTCAATGGCTCATTAAATTCTTAAGAAAAGCTGAAGAGGTTAAGAAGCCATATAATACAATAGAGGAGTTCTTTATCATTGGCGAATTACCTTCCGTAAAAGACATATCATTATTGGTTGAAAAAAATCGTCTGCTTTAACTGTATAACCTCCATAGAGGCGGGGAGTGATATTTAGACAAAGGTAACCACGTATCTACCAAGAAACCAAATGCCGGAAGTAGCTCAAAAAAAATTAATGAGAACTGAATATAAATGTCTACTTCTAAACGTTTTTAGGGGATAAATGAGTTCTTGGCTTTAGTTTAAATTCATTGACATCTTTGGTAAATGGCAGCTCGACAAGTAATTAGTCAAAACATATTGCCACAGTAATTGTCAATGTTAATTTGACCAATGACCACTCGTCCACTTTAATTACGCGATTGAATTCCTGTTATATTCTTGCTGCTTCGGTAAATTTTTATACGTAAAACAGCAGATTCAAATTGCTCTGAATGGCAATACAGCGTAAGCCCTCTATTCAAAAATGCTGTACAAGTTTGTTAAATAATAAATAAAAACCTATTTCCCCTAAAGGATAAAAAATTCAGAGAGAATATCTAAAAATGGAATATATTGATTAGTTTATTCGTCTTCCCCTTGTTTTGAATAGTATATCGGAGACTAAAAAAAGAACATAAAAGCGAAGCTCCCAAGAAAAAAGAAAGAAAATTCTTTGTGAAAGGCGGAACTTTGGGACTTAAGCTAAATATAGAAATCTTTCTACCCACAACATTACGATACAGCACCCTATAACCCGCGCTGCTACCATTCTAATAAGTTGAGGGATCGGACACGTGTACGCGTTCATTATTAATTAACCATGAGACAAATTAATATTTCGACGTAGAAGCTCGTAACATATTTTCCGTTAGTCTTTCGATGGCAAACACAAGAGAGCGGAGCAGATAGTACTTGAACGTATTTGTTTATCCAGGTCTTCAATCTGGTCTTTGTCATGGAAGACGCAGTAGACATAGGGGACCATTTCAATGTAACGAAGAGGGAAAGACACGGGGGTAAAACAAATGCCTTCCATCTCGCTTTTTGGCGGCTGCGCTGTAGTCTTTTTGTATCATGAGAGTGCGCTGAGACTGATGGCAATGTATCAACCCCCTTGTAAGGCCCAATACTGAGGGTTGCCTACCCCTTGTTTTACATCGAAAAGGTCTATGGTACAGTGATTATACATAGTTTTCCGACTAGGAGGATTGATACCATTTACACCTGGAGGCCAGGCTACTTAGTACTGCACTTTGTCCACCAAGTAGACTGGCTTCCTGTTGTAAATAGTATCAATCCTAGCCTGAAAAACTTAGATGTGGGAGGAGTTTGTACCATATCCATTTATTGACGTCGTCATGGATTAAATATAGAGGAGAGGATACACCCACTTCTCTTAGTTTCACGCGGAGATGGCAAAATAAATATTCCCTGTATCGTTTGTATGGAGTGGTACTGAGAGGGGAGGAGCTACGGAGATGTGACGTCAATATTGATAATCTAAATTTTATGGCCTAAGCTGACGACTTCCAATATGGTCGTCAAAACCGAGGTAAGAAATATGAGGATGTGACGTCACGAGAAAGTTTGTAGTAGCAGACTATTTGCTCCAAGTCCAGTAATTGGGGATTGCAAGTGTCCGACTCCTATCTTTTCATCTTATTTTTGCCCACCTACGCTACGGAAAGGATGCATTTTTTCTTTTTTTCTTTTATACATCTTTCTTTTCTGGTCGGATATTCTCGCCAAAGAATTAATCCGCCGCGGGGGTGGGGGGGGAGAAGCCTCTTCGGGAATCTTTTCATGTATAATAGATTAGAGTCTTTCATTAAGCCTAAGGGTACTTTCGTGTACCCTCTATTATCAGGCTTCAATTGTAAACAACGTCAAACGATAGCCCGCGACTCCCGAGGCTATAAAAAGACCAAGGCTTAGTTCACTGACATTTAACGCCCCCTCCTCAATTTGCCCTTTTCCCTGTTGGATAAAAAAAAACAGCAACCTCTCTGCTATTTTCGATGCAGCTCGAATGTCCGATTTACGTTGACCGCTCCGCTTCACCGTATCCTGAGAGTTTAAGCAAAACCTTGGGTGCTCATAGACCTTTTAGACGTTAAAATAGGGGGCAGGCAACCATCAGTATCGGGGTTGATACATTGCCCACTCTCATGATGATACAAAGAGGCTACAGCGCAGGCGCCAAAAAGCAAGATGGAAGACAAAGTTTTACTCCGATGTCTTTCCCTCTTAGTTGCATCGAAATGGTCTATATATTGCACCATGAATTCATTTATTAAATTTAGTAAATGAATTCATGATTGCACTTGCGAACACTAGAACACAGACTTCTCCCTCGTCTTTAGAACATATGTTAGACCTGGACGGACACCATTGTTACATTGAAATGGTCTAATAATGTTAAAAGGTGCCTTTGAGCATCTTCAAAGGCTAGTTTGCTTAACCTCTCTATTATGGTGTGATCTTTTAGGGTCAACTTTCTAGGTTGTTAGCATTGTGACTATTTCCGATGGGGATAATCTGGTTGTGGGATGCCATTTGAACCAGGAAGAAATCAAGAGAACAATAAATAATTAGTCAAGTAAATTAAGACTCGAAATGAATCTTGACCGTGCACGTGACCTTTTCTTTCTGATATATTAGCTGCCTTTTTGCAACGTATTTTACTTTCAAAATGCCGTCCAGAAAATGATTCAAAGGTTTCTGGTTATTTTTTGTAAATTCTGACCGATTTAAATTAATTTTGTTAACCATAACCCTTAGAATAGTCATTTATACAGGCTGTTTCTGATAAATCTGGCCAGGGATAGATTTAATTTTAGAAGTAGGAATGGAGAACGGTTAGCATTTACTTCAGTCCAACTCAGAGCCCAGTATAGAGCCCCTCCCTCCAACACGTAACGAAAAGTTTAAATTATCTTATTGGCTCACTTAAACTACGATTTGATGACGTTGCTGACGGGGAGGGCAAAAAATACGTAATGCCTTTTTAACTCTGTCGCTATGAACCGACTCTTCTTTCTTTCCGTGGAAGGGGGTCCAGGACTTTGACGCGCGCCCACATTACTCTGTTCTCCATTCGTACTTATAAAATTAAATCTATCCATGTCTGCCATAAACTAAGGGTGATGTTCTTTGGGCGATTATGAGTCGAAAATCTAGTTTATATGACATTAAACCTATATATCGGTATCGGTTTAAACTGGTATCGGACCATCTCTACTATACCATCGCGGCAATATAAAAATTCCATGAGTCACTCCAATGTTTTCTTGACTCGACCTAACAGTCGAATCGTAGATTCAAAAATTTTCCACGATGGAAAACAACTGCCACTAACATTTTAAACGATATCTAAGTAACCTTCACACTGAAATCTGGGATTATCCTTGAACCCAAAAAAGTGGTTTTATAACTCAGTAGGTTTAGGAAAATTGCACGTCAAAACAGACTGTCGCAACGGCTGGCAGGTATAAAAATAACGGTAGAGGCGAAGTGTATGCGTTATCTTATTTATATTAACATCAGAACGCGTAAATATAACATTTATTATTCAGGCAAAACGTATACTTGTTTAAATTAAAAACGGTAAAAACCCTTTCATAGTCGTTTGAATGAATAAGCAGTTTAAAAACTAGAGATACAGTACCCTAAATGCCTTCAACGAACAATACAAGTGTTACAAAGGTTTTGAGTTTTTATTGTGATGACAACAAGTCTCCGAGCATCGTTATTGATAGTTAAACTAACTAATAAATAATGATATATGAAAGTTAATTCCAATAAATAAAGCTACATCACATGGGTATAAATAATTATTTCTGTACAAATAGTAAGAATGTTGGGCTAGTTATATGCAGGGTGTTCCTGATAAGTTTGGCATAAATTAAGGGGTGTTCTTTGGGCGATTTTGAGTCGAAAATGTAACTTCTATCGTCATTTTGCTGTCCGGGCCATAGTTTTCGAGTTGTAATTTGAGTATTTTACGGACGACCCCTTAAATTTAATGAAGAAACTGAACAGCAATGATTTCTAATTTAATTAAGGGGTCATCCCTAAAACACTCAAATCATAACTCGAAAACAGTGGGCCGGACGGCAAAATGGAGATAGAAATTACATTTTCGACTCAAAATTGATTTCCCCCCAAAAAAAACAGATCCCCTTAATTAATGGCACACTTATCAGAAACACCCTGTATAATACTGAAGATCAACTTCACTACAAAACTAGTTTCAGAATCGTAGCTAAAGTGGTTCTTTAAATACAATGAAGTGAGTAGATTTTACAAATAAATCCATAAATCAAGACACTAGACTACAGAAATTTACTGAATTCACTTAGTTCTAGGTAAAAACTTTCCGCAGATAAATATAAATTATATGTTCATATAAGATGAATAGCTATAGAGAATGAAGTATGTTCGAGAAAAGTTAACGCACCTGTTTCCAGAAACACAACAACAGACAACATACACTTTATAGATGAAATGAGACTTCTTGAAGTAAAAAAGATACCGGTTTAATGTGGATATGACTTCGTAGTTAAAGCTTTTGGTTTATTAACTTAAGGCATAAGTTTATAAGATATATTCCATAAGTATGACACTACCTATACTTCGTAATGCTAGAACTTACAGCTCGAGCTAGTTCGAGAACGACAAGCGAGAATTGACTACACTCTGTTAATTTTGCAGTCCATGTTATACTATTTAGTAAATAGTAACAAACTTATGGAACATATCTTAAGAACTTACGTTAAAGGGAATAAAAACCGATACCAACGCGCCAAGTTGGCCATAAATTCCATACTCATTAATTCCAGTGAAGAAGCAAACACCACAAGGGCGAAGCGGCCTTCTTGGGTATTTCCTTGGCGTCATGAAGCACCGCCAGAGGCAGCGCGAGTCAGCTAGCCTACCGCAGACTCAGGCTCCGTCTTGCGTTGCCTCTTGGGTTGGCGCGAAGGAAATAACCTAAGATGGCAGCCTCCCACCTGTGTAATAGTGAATTAGTTTTTATATAAGCTGTCCCAATGAAATATAATTTTTCTCTAGCATAACCGAGCGAGAATAAGCAGAAATACGTCTACAAAAATAAGATTGAATGGAGCAATAAAAAACTTAAAATGTTCAATGGCCGTCAATCAAGATGTATGATCAGCTGAGCTCGATTCTCGCGAAGCATACAGGCCTACTAGCAACCCTCAAGTACCTACGTCAATGGTGATATAACATTTTGACGAAAATATTTACCAAGAAAAACAGTATAAAAACTGTGGTCAAGCGGGTGCCGTTAGGCTTAGCGTGATATTGGTGTCAGCTTTCCGACACGAAGTCACGCGAAGGGAAGTTATACACGTACATTTTGCCGTTACGAAATCGGAGCTTGGACGACCTGGGCAGCTGGGGGTAATCCACCAGTAACACTAAGGCCCTACGGGATTAGTATCTCAACTTTCTCGAGGGATGGAAGTAGTGCAATGTACAGGTACTATAAGATTCTGAAGCAGATTAGGCCCAAAATTGAGACCATATTGGTTCAGCGTGGTAGGGACTAAATGGCTTGGATTTTATAAGGTTTTATCAAGAAGCAATATCTAGTTTACTAGGGAGAAAGTATAAATTCGCCACATTTCCAGCTTTATCTCCAGTCCAAACGTAGGTCCGGGGTTCCCGACTAAAAATCACAACCAGCATCTCATTGGCTCTTTAAAACTTACGTCAGCGCGACACGAATGACGAAAATTACGTATTTTCCGATTGAGGAGAGGCGAATTAGTCCGGCCTCCTTTTATGTCCCCCCTTGTATTTTGAAAGGGGGACTGGGACTATGGTTCGCGAATACTAAGGCATCTTATACCTTCTCCCTAGTAAACTAGTTATCACTTCTTGGTTTTATTACAACCTATCTATCAAGGCACTGGTCCTGACTTTTAAAGGGATTCTTAAATTGACTCAAGAAAGAGTCACTTGGGATATTGGAAAATGGCGTCTTAGACTAAATAAATAATGGAGTTTCGAAACCCCTATCTGTAACATAAAGAATGCATACAGATAATCGGAATAATTGCGGCTCCATATCTCCCTTGCTAATTTCTATGATGAGTTTGTGGGCCGGGCTTGAGAACTTACTATCCGCCATGGCTCATCATAATTCAGACGTCTTTCTAACTGTGATTTCATTGGTTGGTAGCAACGCGAATTCCTAGGCCCGCGTAAAGAGTAAGGTAAAATTCGGCATACATAGTGATTAGGCTATTTTTTCCCACAAAATCTCCCGCCCTACATACGTTGAGGAAATCAGTACACAATGATTTCTTTTAGCTTTATATATCCCTGATAACACGTCTATAACATATCTTTCTTATGATACCGACAATGGGAAGGGTCATATTTATTTTTATATTATTTACTTTTGAATTTACTAATAAAAATATCAGCATTGATAATATTTTTATTCAAATTTCAAAAATTCAAATTATTCAAGGGAAGCCCCTATTCAGGGGCAAAAACATTAATGTATTTCCAATACGCCCCTGTAGAAATGTTTCACCCGCTGCACACCAATGTGCATGTCGAAGACGTTTCATTCCATATTTTCCATTTTACAAACGATACAATAAATCGATTCATTTATAAAAAATAAAAATGAACAAATTAAAAAGAAATTGATTAGGATCACGAATGATCAACACTCATTTGAAAGGACAAAATTATTCAGGTCGCTTCATAGATTAGAGAAGTCAAATTTTAGAGCGAAAGGATATCGCATGTTAACTGTCAATACAACCATAAGTTTACGAGATGCGTTCCATAAGTATGACACTAGCTATACTTCGTAATGCTAGAGACTTACTGGGAGCTAGTTCGAGAACGACAAGCGAGAATTGACTACACTCGGTTAATTTTTTGCAGGACTTCCATCTTCCTATTAAGCCTTTGACAGGGCCTCACCAGGCATCGCTTTACGAGAATCTATGGCCTTCGTCACTTCATGACAAGCTCCATTTTGTAATCAGTGACGAACTTATGGAACTTATCTTATGATACAACTGTAATATTTTTAATATCGAATGGTTAAGCTATGAAATAACGATAATAATCCAAGTCGACACGAGTAAGCGTGAAATACAATTGCACCAGTCACGAAACAGGCAACTGAGACAACTTTACTACCTGACTAGTCAAATAAAACATCTTTTACACGTTAACAGAAGTTAATTACTGAAAGTAATTTCGGCGATATGACGATTTCAAGGATAGGTATATACTGATATGACCCTCATATTTAATTTCCGCTGATTACATAAAGGTTAAAGTGAGTATAAACCATAAAGACCGAAATTTAGAGTGGATAATTACCGTATTTTAACACCATGTTTCAAAAATGTTATGGGATGATAACACTAGTTACTTTGACGCTCGTTTTGGACTACAAAATATTTTAATTGCCTAACACTCCCTTTAAAAAAAGTGTAATCGTTATTCAGGATTTAATATTATCAGTTCTAATTTTCAGAGTATCCTAGGTTTAACAATTTCAAAAGCATCAAATTCAAAACAAGCCAAAGTTTCAAAGAGCTGAAAACTAGGGTTAAGCTACGTCTGACGCTATCAGTTACTTTAGTAACTCGAAAATTTCATTCTCTTCTGTTGACAAGCGTCGTCATATTGTGTTTGATTTGATAAACAGTTCCTCCACAAAATAAAAAAAATGAATTAGAAAAACTCGAAACGTTGGACTCTATCACTCAAGTACTTATCACCCACCTCTCTCTGTCTCTCAAACACGAACTACGTATTAGAGCGTAGTAAGAGACGTCTGACGTCACAGTAGACGTCACGAAACGTGTGAATGGCGGACGGAAGAAGGGGGGAAAAGCAAATCAGATAGGTGGGTGGGTGGGACGAGTGGGAGGCAGCTGTATTAAAACAGTTTTACCCAACACGCGTGCAGTTTCTCTCTACCCCTTCTTGCCTCTAACATCTCTAAAACTTTAATCCTTTTGCTCTCGTTTTCCCGTTGCCACGGTAACGGTCTGTGACGCTGAGAAAGAGGGGGAAGCTGGAGTTTGCAGGGTTTGTTTATCCAAGAAGAGGTTTAAACTATCCGGAAAACTTTATGACACCGCGATGAGGGAGGAGGTTAATTGTATCATATCCCTTTTCTTGTCGGTAGTCTCGTGAGTTTACTAGAGAAGGGATAAATTAGGTAAGATGGATTGGAAATGATGATGGCCGACCTGCGGCACAGGTCCGTAACTCTACCAGTGTACCTAGCGCACGCCCCTACCCTTCGTTCGGTGATTGTCATTGTATTTGTATGTATGTGAGGGGCGTCCTTTACGATTACGTACTGCACGACCCTACCTAAACGCTGTGGATGCTGGGATGACTTCGGTGCCGTTCCATAGGTGGGGTATAAAGGCAACGTTACATGTATTAGGGTTCCACTCCATCTCTCTCTCCTTCAAGACTAGAGTACCGACCCATTTTTCGAAGCATGACCCTTACACAATGTACAAGGGAGACAGCAATATGCTCTTGCTTTTTCCTAGTAATGGACAGCGGTCCAGGGCAGTCAAGAGAGTAGGGGCAAGTCGGTCAGTTTTCCCGGGGCCCCTACCTTCTAGGGGGTCCGTTCCACCTATAGGGCTGTCTTGATGGGGGCCCCCGATTTTCTAATTTCCCTGGGACCCGCAAACTCTCTCAACGGACCTGGTCATGGCTACAATTTAAACCTATGACGTTAAGTCCTAAAAAACCCAAGGATCAAACTAGGAACCTCGTGAAGCTTGGGTCATGTTGACATCAATAAAGGGAAATAGTTAGCTCCTCCTCAAAGTGTCATTTGTATCAGGATGTTTTTGTCCCTTTTCAATCCCAAGTTAACGAAGCTCCCCAAGTTAATATAAAAACCATGGGAAATCCAAACGTTCCAAACAACCTTGACCGAAAAGGCACACCACTGCCGCAGAGAAACGGAAAGCAGCGCTACCAATTTTGTAGTGGACGGAACGCGAATCTCTCTTGAGGTCTGAAACGCTCTCTAACGGTTCTCTAACTTGACGTTCTTCTCTCTTTTTGAAAACGGGGAGACGAGAGAGGCTGCGGGAAGGGTAACTTATGATAAATCCGTCACAGTGAAACGCTGCCCCTTGGTGTAGAACTTCTCGGAAACATTTTCCTCGGAGCGAGGAATCTTCTGGAAGCTTTTTAAAAACCACCGTTTCACAAACACCCGGTCTCAATCGCGCGATTCGAGCGGGCGCGAAGGGACATTCAATTCTAAACAAGTACGGCACCGATCGACAAAAAACCTCTACTCATCATTATATAAAAGGAAAAGCTCTGTTATAGCGGAAACATCAAAACATTTTGGAATTCCAAATTTAAAAAGAAGAAGAAATAAAAAGTAAATAAAAGAATTCGAATCAACAGTCGAGATTTGTTCTTGAGAATTAGCTCGACAGCTTCGTTTTTTTAAACTTCATATTTTAATTAATATTATTCGTTTTAATTTCGAATTAGTTTCTTAATTTTATTTTTTTTTATAGTTTAAATTTTAACTAAACGCTTTTAACTTCGCGTAAAATTGTGAAAAGACTTTTGTTCCTGGAAATTTTCTAATTTCGAAGACTAAAACTGAACTGAGGACATTTTTAATTTCGGACACTTACTAAATATTACGTAATTATGGCCAGAAAAGGGACAGATTCGCCTCATCGGAATGCTAAAAGTACAAATTCATCGCCCAAGAAAATAACGGATTCCGACGAAAAGATTGAATTGACTCTTAAAATTAAAGTAAGTTAACATTTCTGGATTTCTTAGTTTAAAGTTTAAACGAATCACTGTCCTTGAGTGTAATTAAACCTGAAGAGTTATCGGGTTAAATCGAGTGACGGTTATTGGGTGCTCGAGCTGGATTTACATTTGAAGAAAAATCTCTTTAAGACTTGAATTTCGTGCGAGGCTCTGTTCACAGTCCCTTTAATTTAAATTGTCATTAACTTTCTTAAATTAAATTACTTGTTCTCCTTCTTAGTTTTTGTTTATTAGAACTATCGTGCATGTTAATTTTCTAATTGTTTTATTATAATTAGTGATGGGAACAAACCGACATGATATCGGTATCCGTGATTGATATCGCTGTCACTTTTACCGATATATCGGTTAGAGCTTAATTTACCGATTAATAATCGGTTAAAACATCGGTTGATACCGGTTTAATTGAACTAAATAACCGGTTATCTCACCTAGTTTAAATAATCGGTTAAAATCGGTATCGGTTGCAACAAATCGACGTGGTATCGGTATCGGTGACCGATATGGATGGCACATTAACCGATATATCGGTTCGAGCTTAATTTAATCTTGATAATCGGTAAAAATCGGCGGTTTCATTGGGTTAAATAATCGGTTAAAATCGGTATCGGTTGCAACAAATCGACGTGGTATCGGTATCGGTGACCGATATGGATGGCACATTAACCGATATATTGGTTCGAGCTTAATTTAATCTTGATAATCGGTAAAAATCGGCGGTTTCATTGGGTTAAATAATCGGTTAAAATCGGTATCGGTTCCAGTAAAAACTCTACATACGATATCGACTAATTCAACCATCACTAATTGCAATTAACAAAATGAATCCAAATCACACTAGAATTAAACCGATTGACGACACATAAATCCTAGCACTCAATCAACATTACAATTATCAAGGGGAAAAAAAAGAAATTTGTCATTAATGACATGAGAAATTTTTTTCCTGTCTAAATGTTTAACTCGATCGACTTGACCTCGGTCAATAGGTCACTTTGGTGTAGTTATTTAGGTCACCTTGGTAATGTGGGTAATCCTACGAGACGCTCTTAACATTATCAGAGTGTCATTATGTACCACTGAAATAACTGGTACCAAAACAGCTGTTTCGAGAGTGTATTAGCAGGTCATGACATGGAATAATTTCT
This sequence comes from Phalangium opilio, assembly GCA_019434445.1. NCBI lineage: Eukaryota > Metazoa > Arthropoda > Arachnida > Opiliones > Phalangiidae > Phalangium > Phalangium opilio. The sequence goes on from JAEQBA010002966.1 coordinate 117,336, forward strand.
AGTACGTTACACCTAAACGTACTAGCGGCTAATATTACGCAAAATTCCATTAGTTGCTAGGTGCATACAATAATAATAAACATATTGTACCTTTACCAAAGAATATCAATTATTTTTTATGTTTTGGGCTTAAGGAATCATTTGGATTTCTTTTTCTTATATTCAGTATACCATAACTAGGAGTGATGACGTCATTCATGGAAATTACGTCACTTTATGTCGTTGCATAATAATTTCCCCTTTATCTAATTGTTATTCGTTAGAAGCAACATAAAACCCGAGAACGAACCCGAACTCATTTTGGGAAAATTTTCTACGAGCTCCTATTTTTGGTCATAAGCTTTCCAATATGGTGATAACGTGAAGGAATAGGGGGGGGGGAAGAGCGGAGATCATGCCTAGCACTCAAGCTCAATTATATCTTTAAATGTTCTCAAGTCTTAAATGGGTTCCAGCAAATTATATAAAGAAACAAACCATGATTAAACCCCAAGCATAGTGGGTTCACTATGAGCGCTTAAAATTAATTCTGCTCAAAAATATTCAAAGGGGATTTAGAGTTTTCTGAATTTTGCGATAACGGGTTTTTCAAAGGGGATTTTGGCGTTGCTTTCTAAGCCACTTAAAGACTATGACTTATTAAACGGTGTAAAGAGTTTCGTGCAAAATATGCAAAAGCTATTCGTTACACCATTAAATCGTTCGGTTTTGATTGCACCTTTCAAAGTGAAACAAACAAAAAAAAATCAATAAAAGTTTTATCAAATCTTCAGAACAAATAATTAAGTGTTTCAGTCACGTTAGTGTATTATAGCCAGTCTTTTCGTTATAAGTAAACATAAGTGCTTGACCTTACTTGTTTGACCTATAAAATAGATTTGACCTTTGACCTATTTGTCTAAAGATGTTAAATTATTGCTGCAAAATACCAACTGTAATTTGCTGAATTATACTACTGTTTTGTGGGTAATTCTTAGTAATTTAAGTTCTTAATGTAGGTTTTTAGTAGCATAAATACTAAAATGGCGAAAAATTATTATCTTTAAATTTTTAGGCTTCAGAAACCACTGGATTATGACAGCACAATTTTTTCTTACATTTTATCTAATTTTATCATATATTCATAAGATATGTTCCGTAAGTTTGTCACTGGTTACAAACTGGAGCTTGTCATGAAGTGACGTAGGTCATAGATTCGAGGTAAAGCGACGCTTGGTGAGGCGCTGTCAAAGGTTTAGTAATGCAGACTAAATAGGAAGATTGAAGTACTGCAAAATTAACCGAGTGTAGTCAATTCTCGCTTGTTCTCGGACTACCTCGAGTTGTAAGTCTCTAGCATTACGAAGTATAGGAAGTGTCATACTTATGGAACATATCACTTATAAACTTATGTTTTATATAACGTAAAATCGCCTGTTCAGTGTCGAGGTAACTTAAAAATCGGCCTTTTTTTATTTACTGACTCAGACCGATTAGTTATCGAAGGGAGAAGAACTAATCAAAAACAAGCGTAAATTCGATAAAATAAGCGAATATTATTTTTTTTTTATTTGCCTTAACATAACTATTGATAAAATTTTATAGGGACAAAGTATCTGAGTGATGGAACTATTGCTTCAAGGTCTTTTGGGTTCATTGAGAACCATTGGACATATTTCTAGATTAATTAGTGTTATTTGATTGGTTAAGATTCTTTCTAATAAGGCAAAATGGTTATAGATCACGGAAGATTTATCTGTTTGAAAGATTTCTGGTTTTCAAGATTAATTATTTCGATTTATTAGCAAATTTCGACAATATTTTGGGTAAAATTCTCTATGAATAGGTAAACATGTCTTCCTATATTAACAAATAATTTATGAATTACGGATAATAATAGCCCAATTATTAAAGAAATAGCCCAAAAATTCTCAACAATTAGATACAAAATAGCCCAAAATTCTCAACAAATAGATACAAAATAGCCCAAAATTCTCAACAAATAGATACAAAATAGCCCAAAATTCGCAACAGATAGATACAAAATAGCCCAAAATTCTCAACAAATAGATACAAAATAGCCCAAAATTCTCAACAAATAGATACAAAATAGCCCAAAATTCTCAACAAATAGATACAAAATATCCCAAAATTAGTAATTAATGAATAAAAATGGGCCAATAATTTTAGTTGACATAAGACAAGTTTGTTTAGTGTTGTGGTTTAAATTTCAATGCACGGAGATTAAAGTCATAAAAATTCAAGGTCAAACTTTGGTAATTATTTATACTAGTGAATAGAAGCTGAAATAGAAGCTCGATTAAACCAAAATTATTACGCCATAAATATTTCGAAACACTTGTTGCTAATTATCATCACGTGTTATTTTTACCAAACGTTCTGATAAAAGTCTGAAATTTCATCACCCCATTAAACAGTACCCCCCGAGTTACAAGACGGATCTAATTAGGCGATATTTAATTATCCATGTACATTAACAGCGGTGGTTAATCGCACGAGGTTCTGGGGAAAAAACGAGGATTACGATTAAGATTACTTTAATCTTGATCCGCGTTTCAAATCCGGTATTGTAAAATGAAAATAAAAATAAACGCGAGAAAAAAAAATAATAAAGTAGAGTTCATAAAGATTGCGAGAAAATTCATCAACAGCTGTTCAATTAAGACGCGTTAACACGTTTCAATGACGTCAAATTACCCTTGCGATAATGGCAGAGAAAAGGAAGAACATAAAATGGAAAAGCGTGGGAGAGAAAGTTAATATCGAGTATCGTAGTTGATGCCTAGTTGGGTCTCTTTAACGAAATGAGGTTCATTTTAAAGCTCAATTTAATTTGATTAATTTGTATAAATTTTGAAAGATTTCAACGTGAGGGAGACGAGATATAGCCTATTTTACATTACCCCATATCATAAGTTTATCATGCCTCTAAGTACAAAAATACGGGTTACAACTGGGCATCTTCCGCAGGCTACTGTGACGTCAGAACTCGTATAGCGCTAAGATCCGAAGAGAGAAAATTTTGAAATTTCTGTCGCGGTGCAGCCACCAAGCGGTCGAGACGATTACTAAATGGGTCACATGATAAAAAATCATCCAATGGAATAAAGGAGATTTTTACGTTTCGTATAGGCAGGCATTTTACTTACGCAACCCCAAATCCCTCTCTCTCTCGTGGGATAGAGGCGGTTTCAGTCCTGAAACATTCTAAAAGGGATAAAAGAAATGCTAGGCTAGGCAGTACAATTTTGTATTGAAGTTGAGGTGATAAATGATACGGAGAGAGTATAGGGTTTCATTAAAGGGAACCAGACAAACACTATTGCCATAGGAGTAGCAGCCATTTCTCTACTTAGAGGCATTATAAACTTATGCCCATATGTTTAGGAGATAACGTACTTTCCTTCTAAGTTCTATTGGCAATTTAGGACGGTAATTACTAATTACTACATTAAGAATTCAGATTATTAAAATAATTTTAAAGTCTTATGTAAAGGGTTAAGCAGAGATGTAAGTTGGTAATTTACCAAATACAGCTGCAATTTACAGATTCATAGCGCGGTAATTAACTAATTTTGAAGTCATATACGCAAAGATTTGAGTAGGTAATTAATTTAGTATTAGATGCACCAGCAAATTACTGCTTTATATCATGGCAATTAACCCGGTAAATTTCCAATGAATTTGTCATTGATTTTTAGTATTTTGGCACTTGAAACATTTTGGAATTCAACTGTATCGGTACTTAAATTACTATTAAATACTTTCCCCCCCCCTCCAACAAAAATAATAATAAAAAACTACAGTTTATTTTTCCCTAATTTGAATAGATTATTTCTTCTGAAGCCAACCAAAAACTTGTTGACAAAAATGAGTTTCCTTGGAATTTAGTTTATATCATCCATGGTTTACTAGCGCGAGCAGAAGGGGATAATAGAAGAAGGATGACACTCTGTATCCTCTTAATGCTTTATTTACGTATCATGATTCTTCCCAGGCTCATGCACCTTTTTGTTTGCTCTACCGCTCATCAAACTAAGTTCAGATGGGCATCGCACCGTGCTAGGGTGAATTCTACAACTGTTTGGTACTAAATCCCCAGCAATCAACCCACAACCCTTGATTGTCACTTGGGACAAAAATCCACAAGCGCATGCGCCTTGGCAAATAGTTAAGCGCTAATAGAGTAATGATGATGGAATTATTTAAGGCGTACGTGATTCGGTTTAGTAACCTTGCTATAATAAATGTAAAATGATGTTGGGAAGAATCATGTTACAATTAGGTACCCCGCTTTGTGCAGGTGTACACTTCTCTCGAAGAAGAGAAGTATTATATCCTTCTGCTTCTGCTAGCACTTAACTGGTGGGTGCTAGATCCTTCATATTTATTTAATAACCTTGCTATAATAAATATAAAATGGTGTTGGGAAGAATCATGTTACAATTAGGTACCCCCGTTTTGTGCAGGTGTACACTTCTCTCGAAGAAGAGAAGTATTATATACTTCTGCTAGCACTTAACTGGTGGGTGCTAGATCCTTCATATTTATTTAATAACCTTGCTATAATAAATATAAAATGATGTTGGGAAGAATCATGTTACAATTAGGTACCCCCGTTTTGTGCAGGTGTACACTTCTCTCGAAGAAAAGTATTATATACTTCTGCTAGCACTTAACTGGTGGGTGCTAGATCCTTCATATTTATTTAAAAGAAATGGCGTAGGCGTATCGTTATAGATAAATAAAGAGCAAAAAAGCTTACCCTAGACTCTCAGCCAATATCGTTTTGGTTTAAAGATGGGAACTTTTTACGATTCTAGATCACTAAATGTGTTGAGTGTCGAAAGTTATCTGCTGTGGCGAGGATCGGTTTTACGTCTAAGCCTTTGACTGTGAAATCGATTCAATGTCGAATAACGAAACGGAACGGTACATGTAGTATATTTTTTTAACTCTTTCAGCCGCAAGAGACGAGTGAGAGTTTGGTCTGTACTTGTTCTGAATGAATCACAATCTGTTGATCAAATAGAAGAAAAAAACAAAATTTCATTTCGTAAGATTAGGCAAAGAAATCAGAGTTATTTAAGTTTAAAATCGAGTCTAGTCTACGAATTTGGGGTCAAGTTAAATGATGCGATAATGTCGCTTAGATGACTAGACTGAATGACTGATATCAGGGATAGATTTAATTTTAGAAGTATGAATGGAGAACGGTTAGTATTTACTTCAGTCCGACTCATAGCCCAGTATAGAGCCCCTCCCTCCAACACGCAATGAAAGCTTAAATGATCTTATTGGCTCACTTAAACTACGTTTTGATGACGTTGCTGACGGGGACGGAGAAAAATACCTAATTCCTTTTCACCTCTGTCGCTATGACCCGCCTCTTCTTTCACCCCTCCGTCCCGGGGAAGGGGGTCCGGGACTTCGAGCGCGCCCACATTACTCTGTTCTCCATTCCTACTTCTAAAATTAAATCTATCCCTGCTGATATCGATTATTAGTTTTTTTTAAATAGAGATATTTTAAAAATCTCCATGTCGTGATGAAGTCCGTTATCAAAAATTTAATCTGTGGCCTTTAAGGTATTTGAGGAAAAAGGTCACAAAATTCAATGTCTACGGCAAAATTCTATTAACACATTTTTTGCGCGAAGTAAATTTCATCTGTGGCCTAGTTGAGGTATTTGAGGTCAAAGGTCACGAAATAACAATGTATACGGAGATATTCGATCGACACATTTTTCGCCCAAAGTAATTGGTTATAGTTAGTTATTGGTAATAGTTAGTATAGGGCGCTGTCGGTTAGCTGTGGCATAGGGGCTAGCCACCACCCCTCTATGCATTGTAAAGGCGTTAGATAGTAGCGTTTTCCTTTGGGTCCTCGCGGAGCCCTCCCATGGAGGAATAAAACTAGGAGATCCTATTCTTCAAAAACAGTCTTTAACGAAGCTGGAAACTACTACTACCATTTTTATTGCTCCTTGGGAGCGCTCCGCGAGGACCCAAAGGAAAACGCTATAAGTGGCAATAAGTCGCAAGATGACTTGGTCCAATTAGCTAGCTGAACTTAAAATTTTGGAATTTTTACGTAAAACTTGTGCCCAAAAACCTATTTTAAAATATACAATAATAGCAATGTAGCGTGCACGTTATATTTAGTAATCTTTTAAAGGTGGAATTCATAAACGTCGGACGCAACGCAATTAAGTACAGGCGAAGGCAGAGAGTCGTGCTCAAACTTCCTGCCTTTGCCTGTACTAAATTGCGTTGTGTCCCAAGTTTATGAATTTCACCTTTAATCCACTTCGACAGGTGCATAGACAAATCTGGTTATTAGATAAAAGTGAAACCAACACGCAGGGGTAAGGCCGCCATTGGGGTATCCTCCCAGTCGCCAGGAAGCTCCGTCAGAGGCCGTGCGAGTTGGCTAGCTTCCCGCGTGTAATGAACTCGGGCTCCGTCTAGCGGAGCTTTTTGGTGAGAGGGAGGATACCCCAATGGCGGCCTCGCCCCGGTGTGTTAGTCTCTCTGTTTGTAATAAACGAAGTTGTCTGTTATGACAGGAAAAAAATAGAAGCGACACAGAGAATCTTTCTCTTACTAATCTCCACTGTATGTACTTAATTTGTACTCTCCTCATTCCTCATCTCAAGTATCATCACAGAACCATAAAATTTACCGGTTATCCTGGTGATAATTAACACTGAAAAATTCCCGTTTTAAATATACAAAAGAAGTTCGGAACCCAATAAAATGTAAAAGGATTAAAGACGCCGAACTACATTCATTCTTATCGGAATAATCATAAAATTTGAAGTAAAAATAGCGTTCTAAACATTTCTTAATACCCTTTCAAAAACTTCAAAATCCGCAGAATTACAGATAATCTTACTACCGTTAATTATCTTAAGCCTAATCCAAAGTGCTCCATACTTTGAACCTATCTTACAATTACTTCAATAAACACCAATTATTACAATGTGTTTTTAACTTGGGGAATTGAAGCCATGAACCCTATTTAACTAAGTGACAATGTATTTGGTTGGAATTAACTCTGAACACTTCTACACACTTCTGGGGGCTCGCCGGGAATATACCATTTGATATACTTTTCTAGTAAAAGAACATGCCAACTTCTTATGCCAACTAAATTTTTGGCTGTCTCCGCTATGTTTTCTCTGCAGCTCATGCTTCAAGAACGCAAATGGATTGCCAACCAGGCGCTAGCTTTCTTCCTTTCTTTTCTTTTTTCTTTAAGTGATATGGAAAGCATGGACTTTCAATGCCTGCACGGGCAGGAAATTGTTTGAGTTTTTTTAATTTCCACTCCTATGCGAGAGGAGTCAATCAGTGAGCACATATAGAAGTTAGGCTCGTAACGAGAAAACATTCCGTTCCCCTTTCAAAAACGAAAGGTAACAACCACTGGCTGGGTCCTACAGTTCCGCACATGCGCTATCAGCACAACAGAGAGAGAGAAATTTGATTGCAACCACGGATGAAGTGCTCCCTGCTTTAACCGTCTTGTCTTATTTGCCCTTTGAACCACGTGACGTCTGGCTCCTCCATTTTGCGCCCGAGGTATGTGCACGTTATATACAAAATAGACTGTGCCGTTCAAGTTACCCTCCCTCTTCAAAAATGCAATGCATATGTCAAATTGAAGTTACGTATCCTTCTAAAATATTAATGAGGAAACGAGCAAATAAGTTGTGTTCAAGACGATTTTGCTAATTGAAGTATTAAAGAAAATTTGGACAGTTTTCTTCTCTGTGAAGCTTATGAAGTCAGGGGCTAGGGTTTTAAAATGCAGTGCTTGTAGCTTGGACGTCATCTATCTCAAAGTGATCTTGAACACAAAGTTAGGCTTAGGCTGTAAAATGCCAAAAACCGAATGGGTGGGGTTCCTGTCCTGGTTCAAATGGAATGTCAATGAACATTCTTAGCGAGTTTGAGAGGTGAGGAATGAAGGAGAGATATCGAGAGTTGTCCGGATAATGTCAAACTTAAGTTCATCTAATATTAGCCTAGACATTTTGAAAATGGAATAAAACTACAAGGTCAAATAAAATCATCGAAAGTACAACGTATAGATTTCACTGAGAAAAAAAGTAAGTTGAATTTTCTCTTATTCCAAGTTAAATCAACAATGAGCTTGGAGGAAAAGGTGAGATGGAGTCGAAATGTGGGTAGGCTATGTGCGAAAATTAGTCTCCCAGAGTACCTCGCGCACGCTCCATTTAAAATTAGAAGCATTTATTTTAAAACAAATGGGGCCTTCATTGTCCACATTTTCGTACCGTACGACCCCACCAATACGCCCAGTGAGGGAGCTGGGCGGACTGTTGCCGTTCCGTGGATAGGGGTTACAAAGGCTACGTTATAGGGATGTATATTGCTACTCCATCACACTCTTTCCTCTAATCTAAGAGTCAGTAACTCTCATATGCCCCTTAAAGTGGCCCTAGTCCAACATATGATTCGACCTTCGCGAGTTCGGTTCAAAACTCGAGAAAAACTCTCCCTAACCAACAATGTTCACTCATGAGCAAATATAATATATAAAACTTGGTCATCCTTGGCAACATATTTCGGTAGAGAAACGCATACCCCAATCCCTTCTCGGCTTATACTTGTATCATTTCAAAGACATTCCCCAAAAGCGCAGTGTCAAAGACAAGGCTATCTTTGAAGCTCTGTAAAAGACAACCCTCTTGAATCTTTCATTTGGCAAGCTACTCCAATCCACTCTATTACAGAATGTTTTCTACTCATTCAAGCTCCGGTTTTAATAGAAAATAATGTAGATGTAGTTTAGAACAATGTCGATTAGGTCCCCTTAAGTTGTTGTGGAAGAAATAATACAATGTAATTGCGCAAGTACGTAAAAACAGTTTTAGAAATTGACTGAAAAACGTGTAACGTCCTGGATGTTTCACGTATTAAATTGATCGTTAGGCCTAAATATTCAAATATTTGCACTTGTTAAGCCTGAAAGATTTTTTGGGTCGGTAAATTTGTTAAAGTTTCTTATATCTCGAATCTAATGGCTACATGATCGTTGAAAAAATTTGCATATGGTATGACAAGTAAAAATATTGTTGTTTAGCAACTGAAGTCACCGAGGGGTTAGTCACTTGAATAATCACGTGTACAAAAGCGCAGAAATCTATTACTTGATTTCTAGAATTCTTGAAAAATCATCAGTAATCAAAATCATTCTTGTGGGTAATCAAAAATATCCGATAAATACTGGAAATCACGTGAAATCTTCAGAAAATCAGAAATAACCACATGATTTACTAGTCATCTTTTGTAATCACCTCGGTAATCACACCTTTCGTAAAATAATCACACATAATCAATCGAGGAATTTGAAAATCCAAAATAAATATCATACTGAGTTGAAATAGAAATAATCACTGCATTCATCGCAATTCACGAAGAATCCAGTGGTAATCACGGTATTCTCTAAAAAAATGACCGGAATTCATTGGAATTCAAACAGAAATCACAAGTAATCTGCTGCAATAACGGGAAATCATCGTAAAGATTATGGAAACCAAAGAAAATAATCATAATCGTAATCACAGAAACCAAGGAATTCGTTCAGTAATCATCGGAATTCACGTAAAACTTCAGAAATCAGTAATCAGGTGTACAAAATTCATACGAATGACTAGCCCCTCGGATGGCACGACTTTAAATTTCGATGAAAACTAAGGGTAACAGGATAAAACCGGTGTTAATTTAAGATGAATTTAAATTTGAAAAGAATAAGAAATACCTACTTAACAGCGTTAATGACCGTGTCGAACAAAGTGTTTTCGACAAGGTGTTTACGAAGCAATTCCATAAATATATGCAGTCTTTTGTAATAATTTTAATATTAAAGTTAAATAATTCTGTCGAATTAACATCGATGCATTATTGCATTCTAGGCGCACTTTTACAAACTGCGAACAATTTGGTACGAGGAAAATAATATAGCAAAAATAATAAAAATGAAAATAAATTTAAAATTCAACAGATTTAAATTAAAATGGCAATTAAGTTAAGGATATGTTTTTATCTAAAAATGTAGGGGGTACAAATCTGATCATAACTGCATACAGGATGTTTCTGATAAGTCTGCCATAAATTAATGGTTTTGTTATTTGGGTCAAATCAGGGATAGATTTAATTTTAAAAGTAGGAATGAAGAACAGAGTAATCTGGGCGCGCGTCAAAGTCCTGGACCCCTATATCCACGGGACGGAGGGGTATGAAAGAAGAGGCGGGTCATAGCGACAGACGTAAAAAGGAATTAGGTATTTTTCGCCGTCCCCGTCAGCAACGTCATCAAAACGTAGTTTAAGTAAGCCAATGAGATAATTTAGACTTTTTGTTACGTGTTGGAGGGAGGGGCTCTATACTGGGCTATGAGTCGGACTGAAGTAAATACTAACAGTTCCCCATTCCTTATTCTAAAATTAAATCTATCCCTGGACTGTCTAGATAAAGGTTCAATAAAGTTCTTAGACTGAAGGCTGATATGTCTTACTCCAAAATGTGTAACTATTTCCTTTTTTTAGGGGCCAATCAATGTTTGGGAACCAACATCTATAACTAACTAAATGTTTAGACCCCATCATGTTCTTTGACACTTTAAACTCAGTTTAACCCAAACAACACACCCTTTAATTTATGACAGACTTATCAGAAAAACGCAAAGCATAAATTCATCATAATTAAATTAAAATAAATTAAGACTGATCTAACTTCTGACTTAAAAGTCGAAACATACGCGTCGAAAATTTTAATTTTAATTCAAACCTTGTCTATATTATTAAATCTAAACGGTTTATATATATTTATATAAAAAAGTAAAAACATATCTATTAAGGTGAGAGAACGAGAGCTGGAAAAAAGTAACTACTTTTTAATTGAAGCAAACGCGCATGACAATATTTTTAACTAAAAGAGACCCATCCCAAAGATTGGGTAAAAAAAAAGAGACCAAAACTAATGATTGGATGGCCTTGAAATTTTGAAGGTCGTATGCATGGTGCATCGATAAATCTAGTTTAGTGCACGTGTGAGAACACGTGACACAAGGGGCTAGACACTCCTTAATCAAATGCAGTGTAAACTTTCAAAATCTTTTTTTAAAAAAGGCAAACAAAATAGAGCTCTCAGTTGTGATGTCAGTGCCAAGGTAAAACTTCACGGGCTTAGCTTTGGCAGTGGGAGGCCATGTTTGGTACCGCTTTGGTTCTATGGGCCATAGCATGGGTGACGTCACACTAAGGCTTCTGAGATAGCTCTATTGTTGAAAACGGTTCCTCAGTGTCTCGAGTAACATTATTTCACGCCAAGAAGCGATATCTAGATTACTAGGGAGAATATCTAAGATGCCGAAATATTCGCGCGCGATAGTCCCAGTCCCCCTTCCAAAACGTGAGTTTTCAAGAACCAATGAGATGCGGGTTGTAATTTAGAGGCGGGGATTAACTCCGGACCTTCGTTTGGACTGGAGATAGAACTGGAAATGTGGCGAATTTATACCTTCTCCCTAATAAACTAGATATCGCTTCTTGTTCATGCAAAGTGTCTAACCCCTCGTTGTGATGAGAAAGAACCAAGTGAGTAGTGAGAAAAGACATTACTAAGCCGGCAGATCTCTAGCTATCAAAAAGATTGATTCTAACCCATCCCACTTCACACAAAAAAAAAGGTTCTAGAAGAAAAAGTACAGAAAAACCCACAATATTTAACCCGTTAGAAATACCAAACTTCGTAATCAAGATTTCATAAAAAAAAAACTTGTTATTTTGGTAAGATGTGAAGGGAGGAGACAAGATGTTGACTAGGATAAAATAGCTAAGAAGGTGGATGGATTTACGAGTTCAACCCTTTGACATTTTATCTTCGCCAGACGAAATTTAGGGAGAATGAAACGTGAAACTCTTTGTTTAATAAAGTTCCTAGACTGTATGTACTTTACTTTCCTTACCCAATCAATATGCTAATACTAATATTAATATCGAATATCGACAATTAGTAACATACACCGAGGTTAAGTTCTCAATATATCCTCAACCAAGCATAATTATTTCTAAAGGTTCACTTGAGCTCAGGGTGAATTTCGCTCTTCTTATATTGCTTACTTTTAAATATGTTTTTGAGTCTTTTCCATATTCTTAATTTGAATAATAATCCCTATATCAATATCTACCTATTTTTAGCCAAATTGTTTGAAATACAACATCATATCTACCTGTTATGATTGAATATCTTCTAAATCAAATTATACCTATTTTTCATCATTATCTCTCCCTGTTTTGCTTCAATATCTTTTCCATAAATTAATAACCATTTTTCATAAATTTATCTACTTTTCAACAATTTATACCCATTTTCATAATATTTTATCTATTTTTCAACAATTTATACCCATTTTCACAAGTTTTTAATCTATTTTTCAACAAAGTATACCCATTTTCACAAGTTTTTATCTATTTTTCAACAAAGTATACCCGTTTTCACAAGTTTTTATCTATTTTTCAACAAAGTATACCCGTTTTCACAAGTTTTATCTATTTTTCAACAAAGTATACCCGTTTTTCATAAATCTTTATCTATTTTTCAACAATGTATACCCGTTTTTCATACATCTTTATCTATTTTTCAACAATGTATACCCGTTTTTCATACATCTTTACATATTTTTCAACAATGTATACCCGTTTTTCATAATCTTTATCTAATTTTCAACAATGTATACCCGTTTTTCATAAATCTTTATCTGTTTTTATAAATCTTTATTTTTTCAACAATGTATACCCATTTTTCATACATCTTTACCTATTTTTCAACAATGTATACCCATTTTCACAAGTTTTTATCTATTTTTCAACAAATTATACCCATTTTTTGTATATTTATACCCATTTTTTCTGTCATACATTTTATACATGAATATCTTCTTAAGTTTTTCTACAGTACATCAAGGATAAATTTAATACATTTCCTTAAACATTTTCATTCGTGGCCCTTAAGTCATTTATAAACTCTCTGCAACTTAATCCTCCTCATGATTCGAATTTAAATCAAACACAAAAAAACGTTTATAATCAGAATCCTCAATTCAAAACAAACCTGAACTGTTAAACTCCAATTCTAAAAGAACATAGGCCTACATACCGCAATTATTAAAGTTAACAGTCAACGTTTCACTCTCCCATTAAACGACGGTGGTTCATCTTTATGGGAACAACCAATAGAAGACCAGTTAAGAGATACGACAAAAAATTGTAAATTAAAAGACTTTTCAAGGTCGTTCTAATGGCCTTTATGTCAAGGTCGTCCAGTTAATAAGACCACGCGTCTGCAGCAACAAAAAGAACTTCAGTTTCTTGTTTTTCAATAGCCCCTAAATAATTTGAGACACGAATTCTAATTTATTAACTAGGGGGATATATTTAAATAATATATCGAGAGCTTACCCCACCCTTATCCTGTCTTAAGTCTTTACTAAAACCGTTCCGTTAATCGCCCTACCAGTCCCGGCGTCCCGTTACAAGGGATAACACCCATTTTGGCCTTTTTGCCAAAATAAAGTAAAAAAAGAAAAAAAAAAAAATAAATACACCACACTTAGGGGTTTTAATCGTTTTTGGTTAAACCATAGTAGATTAACCTTAAAGTTATCAAATCATCTAATTGAAATATTGCAATTTGTACATCAAATCTGAAAGAATCTAGATATACAGGGTGTTTTTCAAAAAGGGTGTTAGGGCAGAAGTACATTTGATAGGGAGCTAACAGTTCTGATCCTGAAACGTCACACCTTTCTATCTCTTACTGGAGTTTCATCCCCCCTAACAGTATTCTACGCGCAAAAATTCCAACCAGGGGGGGGCTGCGTGACGTCAGACTATCTCTTCCCCCTAGCCTGTTGTTAGCTCCCTATTGAGTGGAAAATGTTGTATGATATTTTGCCCTAAGGGCCATCGTTTACCAAGTTCTTATTGGAGTGTTTTAAGGATGACCTTTTAATTTAATTAGCATAGTCTTTCAGTTTCTTAAATAAATCCACCACTGTACTTAGCTCCTACCACCCTTATAAAAACACCCTGTATAAAGCTCGTGAAGGACAACACGAGAGTCTTGTTCAAATTTCAGAATTTTTGGGACGATTTCTCTTGTTTTTGGGGCCAATCAATGTCTGAAAGCCCATACCACCACAACTAAACATTGCTGACCCCCGCATTTTCTTTGACACTTGCAAGTTTCCACTCAGTTTGAACCTAAGATCACACCCTGTAATTTAAGCCAGACTTATCAGAAACACCCTGTCATAAATCAAGAGGGATGTTATTTGGGCGACTTTGAGTTCAAAATTCTCCATAACATTTTTCCCTACAAGGGCCACTGTTTTCAAGTTAAGATTGGATGGAGTATTTTACGGATGACCCCTTAAATTTAATTGAGAAACTGAATTGGACAATGATTTCTAATTTAATTAAGGAGCCATCCCTAAAGCACTCAAATCATAACTCGAAAACAGTGGCCCTTGTGGCAAAATGGAAATAGAAGTTACATTTTGGACTCAAAATTGATTTCCCAAAGAACATCCCCTTGAATGAATTTATATCAGACCAGAAGTGAGATGAGACCAGAAGTACTGAGCTAACCAAATTCTTCACTCGGCGAAAGTGAATATTCTTGATAATACACCAACGGTTGGCCCTCTAGTGGCGGTTTCTGAATTTTCCCTCCAAAACGTGAGACGCTCGCGGTGGTAGACGGCCGAACTAGATTCAAGGAGCCGCGTCCGTGTTCGGCCGCTTTAGGTTGAGGGGAAGGGGGTAGGAAATGTTTTTGGAACTCGACCAGTTTTTTTCCCTCTAGCGTAGGCGCGATTCAAGCGGCGTAAAATCCTCAAATTTGTTCACTAGTGCCAGGATCTACTATCAATGCTAGAGCCCTTCACTTCTAGTCTCATCTCACTTCTGATCAGACTTATCAGAAACACCCTGTACATATATTACTACAATATGAACTATTAAATCTTAATTTACCAAATAACAAGAACACACCCTTAACGGAGAGCCATTATAACTTCGTCTTAATGCGCTCGGTATAAACCAGATGCCAGCGAGATATCTGGCTGACATTTTTATATATTTTCCCTAATTCCCTCCTCCTCCCGACTTTCGCCTCCTCCATACATAACATGTTGGAACGAAGTTTCTTGGTGGGGCTTTTTTGTTGCTGCAGTCGAGTTTCGAATTTAGAAAAGAAAACAAAACGTCCTTGGACCCCCGTACGCCGTATTATAACGGATCATTCTAGTTCAAATTCTTTCTTACTTTTTTTCTTTACTTTAAACGGAACGGAATCATTTCTTTTCTTAATTTTTAATGTCTTTTATCTTTAATCTTTCTTCCTTAAACAATGAGGTGTTTTCTATGATACCTCTGGCTTGAAAAATGGCTCTTTTATGAGTAGACTGATTTGAATAAAGTGTTGAACGTTAAATCTTTCTTCCTAGCGTCATAAGTTCATAAGATATGTTCTATAAGTTTGTCACGTGTTACAAACTCGAGCTTGTCATGAAGTGACAACGTAGGTCTTAGATTCAAGGTAAAGCGACTCCTGGTGAGCACAGACTAAATAGGAAGATTCTAAACTGAGACCGAGTGTAGACATGCAATTCTCGCTTGTCGTTCTCGAACTAGCTCGAGCTGTAAGTCTCTAGCATTATGAAGTATAGGTAGTGACATACTTATGGAACGTATCACTTATAAACTTATCGTAGCATTAAATAGGTATAAAATCTGGGCGATAAGGTTTACTATACTTAAGTTAGTCCATCCCAGGCCCGTTCCTTTGTTTATATATACATGTACTATACATTTCTCTGAAGTCTAGTTCGCACACTATTCTTAAATTTTTAAATTTATCTCATATTTCGGATAATTTTGTTACTTTTCGGCTGCCATTTTAAAAAATGGAGGCAAATGAAAGCTCAAAAGTAATAGGGCCCGTGTGTCTATATGATTTAGGGAACCGGAAATATTAGTGAAATCTGTTGAAATGAGCGGAAGTTATTCCACAAAGGTCTTTTTACATTTCTGGCCGCAATTTTTCAAGATGGCGACGGATTGGAAATATATTTCTTAGGGAGTGCCTACCACTTAAGGTTTACGTCCCTGCAAAATTTCAGCCTTCTAGGTGACGTGGTTTTTGCCAGGCGTTGATTATCAGTCAGTCAGTCAGGACTTGGACTTATGTAGATGTAAATAAATTACATTTAAACCGTAGAAGGTAATCTCGGGTAATCCAATAATTACTTGGCAATTAACAGAGGTTGATTGATTGAATATTTAATAATATCTCCTTAATAGAGTCTCCCTGATTGTTGTAAATCGTAACACCGATGTATGTCGCTTTAAAAACTCGGTCTAAATTAAAGTATACATAAAACTAGAATTATATTCGCCCACTTAATTAGGTACCTTATTTAAATCCCACACAATTCACAAAAAAAAACCTTAAAACTAAAACCTATTAATTTCTTAAATACCGGTATATTAAACACGTAGTACCTTAGTTCTCAATTAATTTTAAAATCACGTTATAGAGGTTACACAAAATTGGAAAATCACAGCCCAAAATTATAATTAAAAAATAGTATTACTTAATCGCAAATAACGAAAAAGAAAACTAAAAAAAAATAAAAATTTAAACGTCTTTAAAAATAAGAAAATAAAAAAAGACAAAAATACTCATTTAAACGATTCAATCTGTTATTTTTCCAGTTAAAAAATGTGTGCCCTAATTCTAACTTCGTTACTTCCCCCCCCCTCTCCCTCCCTCCTTCGTGCCTCTCAACCAACTATATCGAAATTTTCTTAATGTCAAGAAAAAAAAACGGAATAGCATTGAAAGTGAAGGTTTTGTAATAAGCAGGAGATATTTTGATCAAAATCTTTACAGAATTATTTTTTTTTTATTTTTTTTTCTAGATTTTTCTATATTGCTTGTCAAATTATTTCAGTTTCAAAAGCGTTCTAGTTTCGATTTTTAAAACTATAATAGGTTCTAATCGAATAACTAATTAAAGAGAGAGTGAAATTAAGAACAGCAACAAAGCGTAGATGAAGTATAAATCACCAAGAAGTTATATCCTATTTATTAGGGAGAAGGTGTAAGATGCCTAAGTCCCAGCGCCACAGTCCCAGTCCCCCTTTCAAAATACAAGGGGGGACGTAAAAGAAGGCCGGGCTATTTCGCCTCTCCTCAATCGGAAAATACGTAATTTTCGTCATGACGTGAGTTTTCAAGAACCAATGGGATGCTGGTTGTAATTTAGAGGCGGCGGGGATTAACTCTGGACCTACGTTTGGACTGGAGATAAAGCTAGAAATGTGGCGAATTTATACCTTCTCCCTAATAAAATAGATATCACTTCTTGAAATCACCAAGTACGATAAGTCAAAGTTGACTAATATCATTTATTTCATCGCCCCTTCAAACTATTTTTTTCTACCTAATTAAAAATCCGCCTATTATGGCTTTATCATTTTTATTATAAATTATTTTCTTGCCTTCAACGGCGTGCTGTTAACAGACCATCGTAGGCCTACATTTTACATCTTGTCTTTATTCGAGTCCGTCGGTAAATGAAGCTTAATTTCGTAGTAAAAACCACGTAACTTAATTTCGTAATCATTAAGAATCTAAGTTAATTTTGCACTTAGATCTATAATTCTAGATTAATATAATTCCCAATTTGATCCCCTCGTCAACTAGCTTTCGTTGAGTATTTTTATGCCCGGAAACTTTCGTCGGCGTATATTTTTGTCGCTTTTTTACCAAAACGGTGTACTTATACCAATTAATTAAAATGCTTATAATCAGCGCCCTTCCGCGTTCATAATTAACTAGAAAATAGTCGAAACTATATTGGATCTAACGAGCATTCAAGTGTGAAATACGGTATACTTGCACGCCTCAATATCAAATTCCAAAAATTCTCATTAGGTCATCTAGAGCCACAATACAAAATATTATTACTTAAATATTTATTAAACTAATTAATATTAGGCGCGTGCCAAGAACTGTAATTTGAATAATTAAAAGTTCGCGTGACTTTGATTTTTTAACCTAACATTTTCCAGGATGCTAATTACCATAATATTCTTAAATAACTTTGCTAATAAATTTCACGTCGCCTAATTTTTCACTCCTTATTTTCATTAATTATGAAAAACATCATCCATGTAACAAATAGATCATGGCGAATTCATGTTTCTTTTTATAATATGAAACAAAGAGTCTGAAAATTCAAAATATCCCTTGAATCTGCCTTTTAAATTTTAAAGGGGCTGTAAAGCGGGCATCAGAGGGCAGGTAAAAATTATTTGAAACACGTCACAGGCACCACGTGACGTCAAGATACGAAATACTCCATTGAAGTGAGACTGGACACATAGTCCTTGTTTTTACGAGATTGAGGCGCATATTCCCCGAAATGTTTGGTACTTTTCGATATAAAAAGAGCTCTGAGACACGCCTTTACCTTAATCACGTGCCTATCCTAGGACGTTTTTCAAAAACATTTATCCACCCGACTATGCCTGCTTCACAGTCCCTTTAAGGCAGTGCCAGTTATAGTCTGAGCAAAAGAAAAATCGAAAATTCCCACAGTAGACAAAAAGATTTCAAGTATATACTTGAGATAGGAAGGAAATACAATTATGTTTTACAAAAACAGTACAAAACATTGGTGGCACGCCATCGTAACACACGAACGTCTCAGGGCATACACCCATGGGCCTTTCCGTTATTACATCACATATCACGCGCTATCTATCAACAAGCAATCTTCAAGGTTTCAGCTGGGCCACAAAAAGTAACAACGTTATTTAATCAATCTTTTAAAGATCAAACGAAAAAAGAAAAACCCACGAATTACGCCTTAAACTCGTACGAGGTGATCGCTCATTTTTTCATAGACAAATCCCCCCTTAATAACAATAATAATACAAATTCCTACCTAAATACATAACTAATGAACGGACAGATTGGACTCCTTGTTTGTCGATACGTACAGAGGCCTCAGATGGTATACCTTGTTTTCACAAAAACACTCCAGTGTGGTTGGTAAATTGAGTCTATATGTGTACAGGGTGTTTCTCTGATAAGTCTGTCATAATGTTCTTAGGTCGATTTTGAGTCGAAAATGTAATTTCTATCTATGACATTTTGCCGTCCGGGTAACTGTTTTCAAGTTAAGATTGGATGGAGTATTTTACGGATGAGCCCTTAAATTTAATTAAGAAACTAAAAGACAATGCTTTCTAATTTAATTAAGGGGTCATCCCTAAAACTCTTAAATCATAACTCAAAGACAGTACCCCAAACGTCAAAATGTCACAGAAGAAATTACATTTTAGGCTAAAACTCGGCCAAAGAAAATCCCCCCCCCAATAATCTATGCCAGATTTATCAGAGTACCCCTATTGGACGAATCCGTCAGGTGGTACTAGGCGTCCAATAGGGAGGGGTACTACCAAGTGCTTCGCGGAGTAGCCTAACGCGTAGGGTCCATCAAGGAAACTTAATTGCAGTGTATCTCCTTTAATATTGTAGATAGAAACATGGTTCCAATTGATAACATTCATTATTTTATACGCACTTTCGATTAAAATAAGAAAAATTCTAGGCCTTTATTTTATTTTCCGATTTTTCGAAATATTTAACAAAATTAATATATTAGTATTAAGTTAAATTTTCGCCTTTTAAAGGATTTTAAACTCGAAACCTTAAATTAAACACTAACATCCCTTTTATAAAGATTTACATTCATTTAGAACCCAAATTTTAGTTAAATTTCTTTTCAGAATAAAGTAGTTTAAATCCCAGAGCAAAATTTAGCTAAATTAAGCGATATACCGCTCGGCTTATACACTGTATCAACTTAACAATTTTCGTATACTGTATATTTGGTTGAGATAGGTTTGGAAGCTCAATTTGTTTATGCAAATTTTAAACAAATTTTGGTAATACCGCACACCTTAAGCCTCTACGTTAATCTAATTACAAATTTCTAAGGGATATTTATACACCGTATAAATTGGAGACAATATATCCGCATAAATTTAAAATATATATTTTACATTTCCTAAGTTTGTTACTGGTTACTGAAAGCGTGTTTGTTAAATTAATACAGTACTGGAAGAAATACAGTAGTAATTAGTATGCAGGATGTTTCTGATAAGTCTGCCATAAATTAAATGGTGACAAGTTCTTTGGGGTCAAACTGACAGGTCAAAGAACATGCATGGGGTCTACAACATTTAGTTACGGAGACATGGACCTCCAAACATTGATTGGCCCCTAAAACAAGCAAATAGTCACACATGTTATAGCTTTACTTAACCAGCGTACACTGCACACTTCTACCCATTTAATAGTATACACTTCTGATAGATAATGGTTCAATAACGTTCTAGGATTGATGTCTTATACTCCACATGTGTGGCTATTTCCTTAATTGTTTTAGGGACAGTCAATGTTTGGGAGCCCGTATCTCCGCACATAAATGTGTTAGACCCCCCCATGCATGTTCTATGACACTTTCCACTCAGTTTGACCCTTTAATTTATGGTAGACTTATTAGAAACACCCTGTATTCGTTTTTAGTGCAAAACAGTATAATGGGCATCAAATCTTAAAGATTAAGAGACTTGTTTGATTAAATATTCGATTCTTGGAATAATAACTTCATATCTCCGGGAGATGTTTTTCATATTCTCAGCAATAGAGATAAGTAGCATCATAAGATTATGATAAGATATGATCCATAAGTATATGACACCTTCTACACAGTTCGTAATGCTAGAGACTTACTTAGAGCTACTTCGAAAACGACAAGCGAGAATTGACTACACTTTGATAATTTTGCAGTCCATTTTCCTATATATTCTGTGCTAAGCCTTTGACAGCACCTCACCAGGCAGGGGTCGCTTTACCTCGAATCTATGACCTACGTCACTACATGACAAGCTCCAGTTTGTAACCAGTGACAAACTTATGGTACATAGCTTATAAACTTAGTATAGTATATTATATTAACAGAGTTTTTGGAAGAAATTATTAATAACTCGTCGATAAAAAAGATTAAAGACACTACATTATTGAATGTTCTGAAATTGTTTTTTTTTTTTTTTTTTTGCATCCTATGACGTAAATCGGATAAATTCCTGGGAGATATACGGTCGGTATTATCGTGTCGCTATATAACTATTCATAACGATAACGAAGCTAAACAAGCATAGCGTGACGCAAAAGAAGCCAGAAAAACACACTCGCCTTAGTTCGTATTAATGGATTCAACTGTTGTTTATTAAAAATTAGTAGAAAAGCAGACTGTTGGGAGTAATAATACCACGAACGATAGAATATAAATTTGAAAAAAATATTTAAGCCTTGGTTTGAAATAAATACTTTTGAAAGGGGCGTCTGCTTGATACTGGATTACGACAGAACACTGATTGGTATGTTGGATCCAAAGATGTTTTCGAGTTAGGATTTGAGTGTTTTAGAGATGACCCCTTAATTAAATTAGAAATCATTGTCTTTCAGTTTCTTAGTTAAATTTAAGGGTTCATCCGTAAAATACTCCATCCAATCTTAACTTGAAAACAGTGTCCCTTAGGACCAAAATGTCATCATAGAACATATTCGACTCAAAATCGTGCACCCAAAGAACAAACACCCTGTAGAAAGAAGATAAATACTTTTATATCTATGGGGGCTTAGCGTTGCATATCAAACCGAGTCATGTTAGATCTATTTTGAATAGTGCGCCGTAGTAGTCAAAACGTTAACCCATGGACCCGCTTAGCACGTTACCCTGAACAAAAGTTAAATTCAATTAAATAATGAAATAAGTTTACTTTAACGTTTAACAGAGGCCAGTGTTCAAGGAGAAATAAGGAGTTAACGTTTTTATTGAGCGCCTTTAAAAATAGCTCCAGTGCAATACAATACACTGCTTAATGACGTTAACTATAACCTAGTTTCCCCAGAATTACGAAAATAGTTAAAACGCAGCTGAATGCTTTTCCTGAATTGTTTGGTTTGAACTCCAAAGTATAATTCTCACGTAATCTATACTTTCCCGGCTCCAGCAAGGTTTTCGTTTCGTACTATAACCAAGAAGTGATATCTAGTTTATTAGGGAGAAGGTATAAATTCGCCACATTTCCATCTTTATCTCCAGCAGTCCAAACGTAGGTCCGGAGTTAATCCCCGCCTCTAAAATACAACCAGCATCTCATTGGTTCCTGAAAACTCACGTCAGCGCGACGCCAATGATGAAAATTACGTATTTTCCGACTGAGCCTCACTGAGGAGAGGCGAAATAGCCCGGCCTCCTTTTACGCCCCCCCCCCCTTGTATTTTGAAAGGGGGACTGGGACTATGGCGCGCGAATACTTAGACATCTTATACTTTCTCCCTAGTAAACTAGATCTCGCTTCTTGGTATAACTTTACTGTATTGATATTGTCATTACACAGTTCCACTTTTCGTGTCTCCGATGTTTTTCTTTTTATTATGAAAAAGATCACGTTAAATAATAAATTCTTAACATCTGAACCTTATACAATATTAAAGAAGACACAATCGAGTCATTAAATTGTGCTGGGAGCCTGGCAAGTCGATTTCACCTGTAATTCTCATTTATAATTTTACTATTAATTACTTTGGATGATTAAAGGTATTAGCCACACAAATATTGTAAACGTATCTTTAACATATCTATGCTAGATAGGTACCCGGCGTTGCTCGTTAGCTTGACGGGACATTTTTATTACTTTTCGGGCCGCCATTTTAAATATGGCTACAAATAAAAACCCAAAAGCCATAAAGACCTTCTATAGGATATAGGCAACCAGCGTACTAAATATGGGGAAATCGGTTGAAAACTTGAAACGCGAAATCAATGGTATTCCATAAAGTATTTTACATTTCTGGCCGCCATTTCATTCAAGATGGCGGCGGATTGGATAAATCTTTCTTAGTGCCTACTACAGTACTACTTATTATTTTAGCCCTTAAGTAAAGCGGTGTGGCTTAGCTGGGCGCTAATAATCAGTTAGTCAGAACTTAGACTTATATAGATGCATATCGATCCGCTGACATTATGGTAAAGCCAACCTCGCATTTAATTGTATTTATACGTCTAAGCCTTTGTCTCTAAGCTTTAACGTTAAGTACGTAGAAAATCAATAGTTAACTATACAAGTAGAAGCAGTGTGGCGTAACATTAATGGATACCAATTAGGCTTTCCATTGCACAGTTGTTATGTAGAGAAAGGGGAATACTCCAATGCCTTTTCAGACGATAAAACGTTTTGATTTCGTTCCAATATATGTTAATGAGAAGAATTACCAAAATAGTTGGTGAGAAACCAGGGATAGATTTAATTTTAGAAGTAGGAATGGAGAACAGAGTAATGTGGGCGGACTCCCTTCCACTTGACGGAGGGATATGAAAGAAGAGGCGGGTCATACCGACAGAGTCACAGAGGTAAAAGGAATCACGTATTTTTCGTCGTCCCCGTCAGGAACGTCATCAAAACGTGTTGGAGGGAGGGGCTCTATACTGGGCTATGAGTCGGACTGAAGTAAATACTAACCTTTCTCCATTCCTGCTTCTAAAATTAAATCTATCCCCAGAGAAACTTAGCGACCGGTGATCAACTGATCAAATTT
The DNA here is from genome assembly GCA_019434445.1 of Phalangium opilio. Taxonomy (NCBI): domain Eukaryota; kingdom Metazoa; phylum Arthropoda; class Arachnida; order Opiliones; family Phalangiidae; genus Phalangium; species Phalangium opilio. The sequence goes on from JAEQBA010002966.1 coordinate 141,116, forward strand.
TTTATTCATCTACTTGAGTCAAAACTTTGTAGCGTCTGAAAAGGCCTTAAATTATAAGGAGATAAGATGATAATACAGTGACGTCATTAGATTAGGGAGACGGGAGTGAGTTAGCAGTTAGCAATGGGTCATTGGAGACAACGTTTTAGAAAACGCGTCAAGTCAGATTGACTTTTAGAAATCGCGTTTGAAATGCAATGCCGGGAGCGAGCCATAACCGCCCCGGGTTTGGCTCATAATAATACACGTATAACTTAAAGCCGCGCCTAACTAATTTACATTAAAGAAAATTAAAATAATATCGAAAAGTAATTATGAGTTTTATGATAGAAAAAAGAGTATAAAAATAATTGGGTAATTAGTGAACGTTACCAAATATTGTGGGGTGGAACAGATAAGTTGAACCCTTACTTTGAGTGTCGTTGTAATACTGAGGTGAAATCAGATACGTCATTCTTATTTCTAGATCTAAAGGGAGAATGAAATGGTCTGATAACAGTTTTTAAACCGATTTGTATTGATAAAATAACATTTATAAAGCTTACCAAAAACTGGAAGCAAATTGGCGCTAGCTTTTAATCACGTAATAAAGAACGTGAGGTGTCGGTCACTAGTATTGCCTTGTTTATATTATGAATAGACAGTCTTAAGCTGTGACAACTTAATAGTTTATCACAAAAAGTCCGTCCCCCACAATGGAAGAGCTTACTCGGGATCAAATGAATATTCACTACTTGTTACTTGAAATTCAATAGGAACTACTAATTTTAAACTAGGTTAACTGATTTTATTTTAAATCTGGTTTAAGGTAATATGAATGAAATTGACTAATTTGTAGTCTACTGTTCACGTACTCTTCTAGAGCTATCTCTCTAAATTAAATACTCTAATTTGTTGAGCGCTAAAGTCTGTGACCATTTGGGTTAGCGTACAGTTCGACACTAAAATCTTCCGCTTAAAAAAGCATTTTCTATTTAATTAGAAACCTTTGACCTTTGGTATAAAAATTTACAGCTAGATTGGTTTTTTTTCTCTATAAAAAATATCTAAGTTTACAAGCATAGATAAGCTTTAAAAATTTCGTTTTTTTCGTATATTTCTTACATTTGATAGTCTTATAAGTAATACTATTTTTAGAGAAATTTTTTGATTTAAAAAGTAGACTAATTTTCTAATTAAGGGTAGAAGTCAACTTTTGAAACTTTGAAAAAATATGTAAAATTAACTGAAACATTTCGGAAATTTTTATCAATGATTTTGGTGTTATCAAGAAGTGATATCTAGTTTACTAGGGAGAAGGTATAAATTCGCCACATTTCTAGCTTTATCTTCAGTACAAACGTAGGTCTGGAGTTAATCCCCGCCACTAAATTACAACCAGCATCTCATTGGTTCTTGAAAACTCACGTCAGCGCGACGCGAATGAAGAAAACTCGTATTTTCCGACTGAGGAGAGGAGAAATAGCCCGGCCTCCTTTTAGGTCCCCCCTTGTATTTAGAAAGGGGGACTGGGACTATGGCGCGCGAATACTTAGGCATCTTATACCGTCTCCCTAGTAAACTAGATATCCCTTCTTGGTGTTATTTTATCAATAAAAATCGATTAAAAATTATTGTCAGACCATTTCATTCTCCCTTTAAGATAGTATGGAAAACAAATGATATATATTACGTCGTAACTTAATTTGATTCCAATCTTATAATTTGTATCAAGTATGTTACTAGCCCTTTAAATGGGTTTGTCAAAAAAAAATATATGCTAATTTCAAAGAAAAATGCCAGTTATTCAACAAGCCCGTAGCAAAATTCAAAACGGTACTCTGTTGGTAATATACCCAAAATTAAGTTTTACCTCGACCTTTTCCAAAGTCGATTATTGCTATGTCAAAATTCTATATACCAGTATTCCGTTATACCAGAAGTGGTATGAGACTAGAAGTATTGAGCTAACCAAATTCTTCACTCGGCATTAGTGAAAAGACTTGATAACGCAAGAGCGGTTGGCCCTCTAGTAGCGGTTTCTGAATTTTCCCTCCAAAACGGTGAGACGCTCGCGGTGGTAGACGGCCGAACTAGATTCAAGGAGCCGCGTCGTGTTCGGGCGCTTTAGGTTGAGGGGAAGGGGGTGGGAAATGTTTTTGGAACTCGACCAATTTTTCTCTCTCTAGTTTTAGCGCGTGGGAATCGGCATAAAATCCTCAAATTTGTTCACTAGTGCCAGGATGTACTATCAATGCTAGAGCCCTTCACTTCTAGTCTCATACCACTTCTGGTTATACTGCAATCTCATTTACTAGTTTAGTTTTTTTTTTCCGCTATGTAACTTGGAACAGTTTTGGAAATAACGAAGTCTACAGCAGCGTCGAGTTGGGTGGGGCTTTTAAGTGATTCGAGCTCGTAATGAAACTTAAAAACTTAAAAATATTCGGGGTTAATGGGTGAGGCCTACAATATTTCGTTCGATAATCGTCGACGAAAAAAAAACACACTACATTCGTTCTTAATTCGAAACGAGTTTTTGAAAAAATTAAAAAGAAAATAATATTGATTTTGAGTTGAAATATTTCAGATAAAAATCAGGGATTTTAAACCTAATGTTTTACAGTTTTAATCTACGCGTATGATGTTATATCACAATGGGGATATTATGAATAAATGAATGGATGTACTGCAGTTTATTGTGCATAAAAAAGCTATTTTCGATATGTAACTAAAAGGGAAAGACACAGGGGTAAATTTTTGCCTTCTGTCTCGCTTTTTAGCGCCTGCGCTGAACTCTTTTTGTATCATGAGCGTGACAGCATGTACGCTGCCATATTGGTGGGTTTATTACAGGGGAATAGCTGAAATTGACCGATATGGCTGAGCCAGAGCTATGGTCTGATTTAGGAGGGTGTGCCATACCACTAACACAAAATGAAAGATCTCTGTAGGATACACGAAAAACAAGAAGGGATACGCGAAAAACCAGAAGGGGTACACGAAAAACAAGAAGGGATACATGAGAAACAAAAAGAAATACACTAAAAACAAGAAGGAATACACGAAAAACAAGAAGGGTTACACGAAAAACAAGAAGGGTTACCAGAAAAACAAGAAGGGTTACCAGAAAAACAAGAAGGGTTACGCGAAAAACAGGAAGGAATACGCGAAAAACAAGAAGGGATACGCGATAAACAAGAAGGGATACGCGATAAACAAGAAGGGATAAACGATAAACAAGAAGGAATACACGATAAACAAGGAGGCATACACGAAAAACAAGACGGGATACGCGAAAAACAAAAAGGTATAAACACATGAAAATCTTTTACAAAAATTCGCTATTCATACGCTCTCTGATTTCATGGGTTCTCGATAAAAAGTATGCGGTTCACATTTCTGGTTTGAGATACAAATAAATGCCAATCAAGCATTTAATAATTTCGATAACTTAACGAGTAATTTATTTCTGGGTGAAATGAACCAAAATTTCTGTCGATTTCTCGGAAAAACTTGTTAAAACGATTGAAAACCGCACAAAACGACAGAATTTATTGCTAAGGGCTGAAATAACAAAATGGAGTATTTAATGTACTTTCTTGATTTATCTGGAGGGATGAAATTTCATCGAGATTGATCCATTTGATCGAATTTATCGATTCGAAAAATATGGCTTAGAGAGTTTTGAGAGATAATTTGGCTCGAGTCTCAGTCTTTTGGTTTACTTGGCGAGTTACCAAGGACTGCCTTTCTTGAAAGATAAGCGTGCGTTTAACGATGCGGCCACGAAAATCCCGAAGGGGTTTGTCTGTAACTCCTGTTTGTGTCGCGATAGCGTCGATACGGAAGAGACCGTATAGAACCGACACTTTGATAAAGCCTTAATTATTATAATGGGCCACATATTTGAAATTTAACTTTAAGTTATATAACTTTCCATTGAGAAGCTTCTGGAATGTTTAAAAAATTTTTAAGAGAGTTTTGAGCCACAGTTAACAATAGGTTTTGGTTTGGTGTGGTTTGTTGTAAGAAGTTATGCTAGGTAATATCATAAGTTTATAAGATTTGTTCCATAAGTATGGCACTACCTATACTTCGTCAGGCTAGAGACTTACAGCTCGAGATAACTAGTTCGAGAACGACAAGCGAGAATTGACTACACTCGGTTAACGTTGCAATCCATCTTCCTATTTAATCTGTACTAAGAAAGGCTTTGACAATGCCTCACCAGGCGTCGCTTTACCTCGAATCTATGACCTACCTCCCTCACTTCATGACAAGCTCCAGTTTGTAACCAGTGACAAACTTATGGAACATATCTTATGAACTTACACTAATTTTAATTAACAAATTAACTTGATTCTTTAAATAATAATAATGACATTGAAATAACAAACTTCATGTCATGGCACCGCCAGAAAAGGGCAAAATGGAAGATATAGAAAATTATTTTACAATCTAAACTAATCTTTTCTCTTCAGCATAAATTATCCGTAAAATTTAAAGTGTTGAATTTTGAAACATCTCTAGTGTATAACAGTATCGAAAGTGTATCTTATCCGTCCTTAATATACTAATACTTATACATTATTCTTCATCGGATACAATGTATACTAGAAGCAATCGATATAAAATGTTTATGTTTAGTCACAAGTAAAATAACAAACAGCTCCTTTGGAAACTAACTACGCTTCAGACTAGTTTGCTTAAGTCTAAACTTGTAAAAGTAACTATACCAATAAACGGTTGGAACAAAAATCAACAAAACTATTGAACCTTTTGCTTACTTTTCATTAAAGGTAAATAAATTGCGATTAATCCCGCTAATTTAGAGAACTTGTTCTTAAAATCAAAGAATAATAATAATGTAAAAGACTTCATCAATTAGTATCAGGTAAAGGTGTTGAGATTAATGGGTTTAACATGATAATTGGCAGCCTCTTTCTGTATTCAAGCTGGCAGTGGAGGAAGTACCGATTTATAATTGAGCCAATGTTACGAGCTCGGAGCTTTTACCCTATCATTTCTTACCCAGTTCTGCGTTAAACTTGTTTTTCGCGTATCCGATGTCCACAAACAAACTAACAAACACACACCAAACAAACGCACCCATAACCCCGTTTGAAAAATCCACGTTATGATTCCATAACCACACGTAGATAAAAACTTCGCATGTTTTGATAAAAATATTAACACAATATTATCACTTCTGTGAGCCTCTAAATGTCCCTCGTATCTTATTTATAAAATTATATAAATAATTATAAGCCTTCCATTATGTAAATATGAAACATATAAAGAATAATTTAAAAGGCTTTTACTGCATGTTAAAGTTATATAAATAAATTACCATCTCTGCTTCAGACGTACTCAAAATAAGCCAAGTTTGGTTTATATGAATACAAATTACCAGAGATAGATTTAATTTTAGAAGTAGGAATAGAGAACGGTTGGTATTTACTTCAGTCCGACTCATAGCCCAGTATAGAGCCCCTCCCTCCAACGCGTAACGAAAAGTTTAAATTATCTTACTGGCTCACTTAAACCACGTTTTGATGACGTTGCCGACGGGGACGGCGAAAAATACGTAGTTCCTTTTTACCTCTGTCGCTATGACCCGCCTCTTCTTTCATACCCCTCCGTCCAATGGAAAGGGGTACGGGATTTTGACGCGCGTCCAGATTACTCTGTTCTCCATTCCTACTTTTAAAATTAAATCTATCCCTGAACACTAAACCATTAATCCTGGTTTTTACACTTCGTCTGAAGCGGGTATTAAGTTCTCCAGTAACCAAATCTACTACTTAATGGACGAATTTAAAAATTTATTTTTCTCAATACGCCCAGTTTTAATGTATGTACATTATAACGTATTTCAAATGCGAAAAAAAAAACCAACTGAGATTATAATAATATTTAAAATTGCTCCGGGGGCCAAATGTCCCGTTGTATATAATATAACTACACCCCCCCCCCCTTGAAACAACCCCTGTCGATTTAACCGTGGAAATATCATAGCTAGTCCTAAAAGTAATATTTTGATAATTAAGACCAATTTAGACAGACAAGTGTATTATTTCCCATCCGCCTTTAATAAAAGCTTTCACTTATAGAAATAAAACGAGAACGCGTCCTTGCCAGCGTTTAATATCGAAATGGCCCATGGAGTGTATATGGCCAACATCCTTGGGTGTGGTCCAGTCTGTAAAAAAGGGAAAACGAGGCCAAGAGCACTTTTTTGGACGATGGTGCATTGGCAAATTATATACTCGAAGACAATGTTGCCCGAGACTATGATAGTTTACAACCAACGGTGTCCCAGGCCTTTATCAGTGGTGTAAAGTAACGTCGTCAATTTTCGCAAGAGTCTACAAAATTTTAGTCTAAACCTATTCTAGGTCAGCTTTTTCAATCATAATACGGCACTTTTCTATTGTATTAGAAGTTCATGAGTTGAAGTACGAGACATAATTGCCCAACACGTATCCTATGTTATATATTTGAGAAAGTGGCATGTTTTTTTCTTTGTGCAGTTACAATTAGTTATCGAATTTGACCATAACCGTGCAGGTTGACACCAATAACACTAGGGGAAGGTTCGTTGGAAATGGTTTGAGTGAGTTCCTCAATGTTGGGTCCGCGAACCCATGGCCATTAATTATACCTGTTAAGAACTTCCCCTTAATAAACACGTAACAGTTAAAATAGCTTTATGAATAACCCCAAATTAAACATTAATTAAATTTTGAAGTTGTTAAAAATTAATTTCTAAAAAAAAAACTACGCAGTTGATACCAGTAAATGGTTTGAGGGAGTTCCTCAAGGTTGGGTTCGCGAACCCATAGCCATTAAGCCTGTTAAGAACTTCCCATTAATAAACACGTAACAGTTAAAATAGCTTCATGATTAACCCGTAATTAAACATAGTTTGAATTTAAAATTTGAAAAAAATTTATCAATTAAAAAAATTACATAACGCATATATTTCATCATAGGGGATAAAGACATTTCATCATAGGGGATAAAGACTGTTCAGTGTCCACCTTGATGGGAACCTCTTCATGTTTTCAAGTCCCTTAATACAACCGGGCAATACCGAATAAGGTCTACGCTTAGCTAGTAAATAATAGAGGTAACACTTGAAAAACAATAATAAATGTTAATTGGACAGACAAAGCAACCTTGAATGTTTTACTTTAGGTTATGTACTTTTGTAATTATAATATGGCGCGTTTAGATTGTATTGTCGCTATTTTTTCTGTATAGTAATAACGAACGAAGGTGTCATTTCCAATAACCTACGGCAGGTATATGTCTAACAATATTATTATCATTATTTATTTCGTCTGAGCTGTTGAAAGCTCAACAAAGCTTATTTGTCGCCAGAATGGCAAATTGGTTTTTGCTTAATTCTAAACTAGCTCCGGCTGCTTGCTCTGGATTGTAGGTTAGGAAATCTACCTTTCATTGAAAGTAAAACCCTTAGTTTGTTAAAGGCCGAGATCCATAAAATAAATAGTGTTTTAGCAGGGATAGATTTAATTTGGGAAGTAGAAATGGAGAACAGAGTAATGTGGGCGCATGTCAAAGTCCCGGACCCCCTTCCACGCGACGGAGGGGTATGAAAGAAGAGGCGGGTCATTGCGACAGAGGTAAAAAGGAATTACGTATTTTTCGCCGTCCCCGTCAGCAACACCATCAAAACGTAGTTTAAGTGAGCCAATAAGATAATTTTAAATTTTCGTTACGTGTTGGAGGGAGGGGCTCTATACTGGGCTATGAGTCGGACTGAAGTAAATACTAACCGTTCTCCATTCCTGCGTCTAAAATTAAATCTATCCCTGATTTTAAGCAAACTTATAAAACCATGAGGGATTTCAGACTAAATTGAAAGGCAGGCAAAACGGTTCTACGTCAACTAAAGCTAAACAATAGAGAGTCCCTAGGCAACTTAAGGCAGTGCAAGGTTGGTGGCTCTAGACAACTACTTCATTTACGTAACATGATTCTTCCCAGGCTGACCCTTCATGTTTGCTCTTATTCTCTCCTGCTTTGTGGTACACTTCACTCGAAGAGAAGAATTACATACTTTTGATTGGCACCTATATGGTGCTTTTCTGCAAAGCAGGAGAGAGTGCCATACGTCACTCCAAGAAATTAGCCAGTGCATCCTTCTCATTGGCTTAGGTACCTTGGACAAGCTAGTTTAGTACAGCATTACTGCTTTAGATTAGGCCGGCGATACATTATCTCAGTATGGTATAGCCAAGGCCTAGTAAGTTTTATAAGTAAGTCAATCATCTGGTGGGACTAGCTGACAGTGAAGTTTCGAGAAATGGGAAAACGGGCCATTTTTAATTATAAATAATAGCATAAGGACATCATCTCTCATGATGTCCTTATGCTTAAACTTATCCAAAGATGGAACTTGGGTTAGTTAAGTTTGATGCTCGGTTTTCAATTGGACCTCGCCCTTTAAACGGACATATATTTGGGATATTAATATTGCGACAGTCGTTTTGTGAGAGGTGTGAATTGTATATTTGATTGTTTACAGAATTATTACAGGGAGTTGTCGTTGTCCAGAATGTGATATACGACATTGAAACTGTCACTACAACAGGCAGGTTTAACAGCGACATTAATAAGCGAAACTATGAATAATTAATAGCTCTGATCTCGATGTCACGTTTTAATTATAAATGGAATGTAATAGACTTCCCCCGCCCCAACCTCCCCCGTTTAAAACAAATCGATTAGGAATAGGATAAGTTCAAAGTTAAAGTGTGGCGTGGTATAAAAAATTCTTATGATTTAAAAATAAAAACAAAAAACAATTTGATTTCTTTGAAGATGAGATTATAATTGGAGAATTCGAAAATTGTCCTCGTATGTTTGATTTGACTTTATATGTTGCTATGGCTTTTTTAGTTTAGTCAAGAAGCAATATCTAGTTTACTAGGGAGAAGGTATAAGATGCCTAAGTACTCACGCGCCATAGTCCCAGTCCCCCTTTCAAAATGCAATGGGGGACGTAAAAGGAGGCCGGGCTATTTCGCCTCTCCTCAGTTGGAAAATACGTAATTTTCGTCATTAGCGTCGCGCCGACGTGAGTTTTCAAGAACCAAAGAGATGCTGATTGTAATTTAGAGGCGGCAGGGATTAACTCCGGAGTCCGGACTATACGTTTTAGAATGGAGATAAAGCTGGAAATATGGCGAATTTATACCATACCCCTAATAAACTAGACACAGCTTCTTGGTTTAGAATAACAATATACCGGGTGTTGCTCTTCGACGTCCACGAGAGATTAAATTTTTAAAACAGTATACAGGGCATTCCAAAAGGGGTGATACAGACCGAAATACAGCGGTTTCAATGGGAAATCAATTTTGAGTCGAAAATGTAACTCCTATGACATAGCACCCTAAAAGCCACTGTTTTCAAGTTAAGATTGGAGTATTTTATGGATGACCCCTTAAATTTAATTAAGAAACTGACAAGACAATGATTTCTAATTTAATTAAGGGGGCATCCCTAAAAGACATCACTAATCATAACATATAAACGGTTGTTCTTGGGGCAAATGTCATAGAAGTAACATTTTCGATTCAAATAGAAGTAACATTTTCGATTCAAAATAGAACCAATATTACTTCGGTACTACCACCCTTTTTGGAGCACCCTGTATACCGGTAAACTAACACGGAAACTTACCGTGGTACGTGGTAAATTACTGCTATTTTACCTCCTTTAAATAGAAGTAAATCAAACACTTTCTAGTGTTGCCATGAAATACACCGTTATCATACGGTACATATATATAAGATATATTTTTTTTTTTTTTGAAAGCACTAGCTTGATAAGGAAATAACATTTATATCCCACGCGTTGCGTGACAAAAAACCACGCATCAGAATCGAAACTTATGCCTCTAGTGTTTTTCCCAAATATACAGTACATATATTATCATTCAATCCTATACACACCCCTTCCTACCACTTCATCAAAGATGACTAAAGAAAAAACCAAGGGAATAAACACTTCAATATCAAGTAACTATTACTAAATGCAAGGCCGTCGTCGACAGAGTTTGTGGGCCCTGAAGAAAATTACAATATCCGCGAGAGCCCCCATCAAGACAGCCAGTCCTACAGGTGACCCGGGCCCCTAGAAGGTACGGGCCCCGGGAAAACTGATCGAATTTTCCAAACCTCCCGACGGCCCAGAATAAATTACAAACCTTTCCAATCTTGAAGTCGTAATTTAAATTTGTCCATTTCAAATGGACACAAACATAGACCCAAGACAGTGGCCCGGGCCCCTAGAAGGTACGGGCCCCGGAAAAAGTGACCTAGTTTTCCAAACCTTCCGACGGCCAGAATAAATTACAAACCTTTCCAATCTTGAAGTCGTAATTTGTCCATTTCAAATGGACACAAACACAGACCCAAGGCAGCCCTACAGGTGGCCCGGGCCCCTAGAAGGTACGGGCCCCGGGAAAAGTGACCTAGTTTTCCAAACCTTCCGACGGCCTATGCAGAATAAATTACAAACCATCCCAATCTTGAAGTCGTAATTTAAATTTATCCATTTAAAATGGACACATACAAAAAAACCCAAAAGTCAAGTATGACTCGTGCTTGGATATATCGCTTAGTGTTTATCCCCTCGATTTATGGATAAACCCCGAGTTTAATTCAAATTCAACAGCAAAATCCGGGCTGGCATTTTATAAACATAAAAAAAAAAGGTTTCAAAACTTAAATCTTGAGGGAAAGTCGGTTACCTTGCACTAGGCGATCAGGTTTTCAACATTTCAAATCTTGATACAACCACCAGCTTTTCAACTTTCATATAAGAATATATATGAACATATACGCGTATAGAAGTATATAAAAATATTATAGTTTTGGAGACTTCACTCCCGTTCGGATCTTCCAAGAGCAGTTAGCTGAATAGTTATAATATACAATGTTTAATTCTATCAGGATAAAGGTAGTTCTGCCGGCAAACTACTCTTTAACATGAGATACTCTTGAACTGGGTGAGCCAGCCAATCTCCGAAAATCCCAAGGACTTTTCCCGACCCAACTTTCGAATTTTTTTCTTTTTCTTTAACTTTTTTCCGTTCCCGCTCTGGTTTTCTTCAAAGAAGTATGGTCAAGACCCAGAATAAAGCTACATCGTTCAAAGCTGCTCTTGCTAGGTGTTTTATTATGATGTTAAAAAAAGCGGTGCTTCATCGATTCAATTATAGTATCATTACTTCAATTTATTTGACTCATAGTTAAAGGTATCATTACTTCAATTTATTTGACTTATAGTTAAAGGTATCATTACTTCAATTTATTTGACTTCTAGTGAAAGGTATCATTACTTCAATTTATTTGACTTCTAGTGAAATGTATCATTACTTCAATTCATTTACTTCTAGTGAAAGGTATCATTACTTCAATTTATTTACTTCTAGTGAAAGGTATCATTACTTCAATTTATTTGACTTCTAGTGAAAGGTATCAATACTTCAATTCATTTACTTCTAAAGAACCTAGGAGTAGGCCTAGTAAGTACGCCTTATCAAATGAAGAGAGCTACCCCTTAATTATATTTAAGGGGTCATCCGTAAAATACTCCAATTTTAACTTGAAAACAGGGGCGTATGTGTCAAAATGTCATAGAAATTTTTCGCCCCAAAAATCGCCCAAAGAAAATCCTCCTTAATTTAGGCCAGACTTATCAGAAACACCCTGTATATACATATATATAAACAAAAATGGTGTGTCTTGGTAGGAAACTATTCCACGAACTACTACTACTTCATCTTGTTCAACGACATCATTGGCCCCAAACTAATACCACTATCGTCGATATACATTGTAAGTGATGTGGCTAAAAACCGAAGCGTCTGTTATCACAAACTAAAGCAGACTACTTTTTTAATATTTTCGAAGCTAAAACCCTGAATAATGGCAACCAGGATAAACTATAACCACTTTTTACCTCTCCGAGTGACGTATGTCACGGAGAGGTTCTAATTTCGACGTGTCTGTGTGTCTGTCTGTGTGTCTGTGTGTCTGTGTGTCTGTCTGTCCGTTGTTACACCCACGTGACCGCGTTCGCAGTTTGCAAATCGGAGCAAACGTGTATTCAATTTCCAGACCGCATTTACAGTCTCGGAAATTGTATTCGACTTACAGGCTATTACTCCATTGCCTGTTTAACAACTCTGTTCATTTGTCCACCCCACATGGACACTAGTCTGAACTTATTGGCTTCTAAACACCACCATCTTCTAGTCTTTCGCCCATTCCACATGAACACCAGTCTGTACTTACTGGCTTCTAAACACCACCACCTTCTCGACTTTGTCCATTCCACATGGACACCAGTCTGTACTTACTGGCTTCTAAACACCACCACCTTCTCGACTTTGTCCATTCCACATGGACACCAGTCTGTACTTACTGGCTTCTAAACACCACCATCTTCTATTCTTTGTCCATCCCACATGGACACCAGTCTGCACACCTGGCTTCTAACACCACCATCATCCTCAAGGTTAAGACATACGCGGCGATCGGCTAGGGTTACGAGAAACGTCTAGCCTTCCATTGACGGGGTCTTCCGCCAAGGTTCACGCAATTGCGATGTTCTTATCCATAGCTGCGATTCGAAACCCTTATATACTACCTATTTGAGTAAGGCGACGCAACGGGCGTATGCTTCATTTCAAACGCCAATATTAGTCAGGTCTCTCAAGAATGTTTAATTGTTCTTTATCAAAACGATGTAACGCTCAATAAGGCAAACAACTGACGAAGAACATATTTAATATTAATTATATTTATTTTAATATTTAAGATAATCTTGTTTCTCAACTCAAAATTAATACGGAAAGAGTTAAAAAGCAGCTTATGTTTTTGTCTGTGTGTGTCCGTCCATTGTTACACTAGTGCGTCGCGTTAGCAGTTAGCCTTGTTTTGATGTGTAAAGAAATCCGACAGAACCTTAATATTCCCTTTTTCCATAATATAAAGTGAATATGTGGAAGTATTTTTCGTAATTATGATGCATTTAGTACTTTTGTAGCTTTAAAGCTCTGTTTCATTATGATATTCCAATGATTTTTTTTAATATTGTTATTTGAAATGGCTGTTTATATATTACTTAAGCTATACTACATCTGTATATAGAATAATCCTTGGTTTAGTGATTTCATGAAGAAAACTAAGACCTAGACTCCGGCGGGTATAACAAGCGCGCATTATCCGCAATGGGATTAGTGAAACAAAGAGTAAATAATTGAGGCCTGAGGTGAAGTAAACTTTTGGCTTTGATTTTCGTGTCTGAAATGAAGAGACATTAACGGTTCAGAGTGAGCCGAAAGTTAAATACACTCTTAAATAATCTGGTTAAGATTTTATAATAGAAGAAAAGATGGTGGCAATTAGATTAGTAAAAGGGCTTATGGTAAACGGGTAGTAGGTACAGACTTATTATTCCATTTATGGTGCGCATTGACTATTAGTGCGTCTAGCTACAATTTAGCTTTGGTGTTATTTAACGTTAACATTCATGTTGGCAAACTAAGAATATTGTTGAGGTGAGACGAGACGATAGTGTTTACACTGCAAACCAGATGTGAATGTAGCTATCAGAATATACGGTAAACAGCTGAAGCGTAGACTTCATTTCCTGTTCTTTTCCCCATTGACTGATTCCCATGTGTCCAAGATTTGGATGTAAAATGTCGTCTGCTTTACTGTACATTCGCTTTGTTTGGAATACTGCTTCAATATTTCGTAAATTTTTACTTCAAAAAAGTGAAATAATTCCATATCTAGGTAAATAAGTTTGTAGTAGTAGACCTCTTGACTCGGAGAGGTAATATTTTGGTTTTCCCAACTTGTTTCTTACTATCCTCTAAACTATTTGATTCAGGCAAAAATAATTTATCGACTCTGGAAAAAAAAGGGATTTACCGATTTAGTCTTGTCTGATGTGTATTAAGAAGGATTTATACAACTGCTACTTACTTAGCTATAATGAGAGATTAGTGGGGGTTGGTTTTTTTTCCGAATTAAAAGATTTATTGAGAATAATTAGAAAAGCGGTATCTTACCGGTCAAGGACTCGATCGCATTTTCAAAAGATTTAAAATGCGCTGTCGAAGGAAAACAAACCGTACGAAAACAAACGTTTTACACTATTATCATCTAATTATTGACCCATTTACCGGGTCTTGTTTCAAATTATTGTTTTCCTCGACTTTTTTAAGCCTTTGTCAAATTTCAGAATTTTTCCCTTTACAATATTAGGCTAAATTTCAAATTTCACAATTTTCCCCTTCAATCTGAGTCCCAATTCAAAATTCCACAATTTTCCCTTTCAATGTTGAGTCCCAATTCCAAATCCACAATTTTCCCATTCAACGTTAGTCCCAATTTCAAATTGCACTATTTTTCTCCTTCCAATGTTAGTCACAATTTCAAATTACACAATTTTTCTCCTTCCAATGGTAATCACAATTTCAAATTGCACAACTTTTCTCCTTCCAATGTTAGTCACAATTTCAAATTGCACAATTTTTCTCCTTCCAATTTGAGTCAAGATTTCAAATTGCACAATTTTTCTCCTTCCAATTTGAGTCAAGATTTCAAATTGCACAATTTTTCTCCTTCCAATTTGAGTCAAGATTTCAAATTGCACAATTTTTCTCCTTCCAATTTGAGTCAAGATTTCAAATTGCACAATTTTTCTCCTTCCAATTTGAGTCAAGATTTCAAATTGCACAATTTTTCTCCTTCCAATTTGAGTCAAGATTTCAAATTGCACAATTTTTCTCCTTCCAATTTGAGTCAAGATTTCAAATTGCACAATTTTTCTCCTTCCAATTTGAGTCAAGATTTCAAATTGCACAATTTTTCTCCTTCCAATTTGAGTCAAGATTTCAAATTACACAATTTTCCATGAAAATACGAGCCCCAATTTCAATTTTCCCTACCCATGTTAGTCCAATTTCAATTTGCACAATTTTCCAAAGCTATTTTAGACCCAATTTCAAATTCCCCAATTTTCCACTACCAATTTTAATTACAATTTCAAATTGCACAATTTTCCCTACCAACCTGAGTCCCAATTACCAATTGCACAATTTTTCCCTTACCTATTAGGCCTAAACTTCAAAAATCACATATTAGGCCTACTTTCAAACTCCACAATTTATCTCTCCTATATAAGATCTACTTCCCGATAAAGCATGCGCACATAAATTTTCAAAGACAATTTCCCAAATTGTATCAAATCAATTTGATTCAAATTCAATTTCCCTGACCTTAAATTAAAACTTATAACTATGCAAATTTTTTCTAAACAAACGAGCTACAACTCAAATAGTAAAAATCCCTGCGATAAAAATCAACAGATAACGTTCAGTTACCATCTTGTTTCAAACAACAGTAAGCACCAAAATGATCTCAGTTAGACCAGACCTAGCCAATGATAAAAATTACAGGACCTTCTGGTTTTGATCAAAAAGCTATAACTTCTTTTTTGAGATGTTTTTCTAAACTTTTTTTTTTTTGAATGAGGAGGGTGAAAGTGGTTTGTCCAGTAGAGGTAGTGCAAGTGGTTTTACTTCACGTGGGAAGGTGATGCTTCTTACTTCAGCATGCAGGACCAGTTACTTGGGAAGAAGAAGAAGAATCAAGAAGAGTTGAACCCTCAGGGCCCAAAGGGATAGATAGATAAAAATATACCGGTCCTTAAAAGTATATATTCAATATCAAAATCAAGTATAAGCATTAACCTAGCTCTGAGCAACGATTAGGTTAGGGTGGGGGTATACACTTGATTCCCGTTATATTTTCTTATCTTATTTTTCTAATTTTCCCCCCAAACATTGCATACGGCCTTTTTTATACAGTTAAATTATACCTGGGCTTGATCCAGAATGTGGTATCATCGGTATATATTCAACTTTCAAGGTCGTTTCTAAAATTTTCTAACGTAGAAAAGAGGCAGTTTCAACTTTTATTATAATTTAAAGAAACCGATTTTAATGGTTTAGCCGCGCGGTTTTAAAGGATGGATGAAACCTAATTTTCTAAACGGGTTTATACGTAATTCATCTTATGTGTGATGGTATGGTAGGTCGAGTCGTCTTAAATGTAACTGGGATTCAATCATAGAACACGACTTTTTCTTCGATTGGATTCCCTATATGAAGTTCCCTAGTTTCGGTTTATCATTGTCAATAACATCTTGAAATGGCGCGAGATCTTTATTCTTTAACTAGAAGCATAAGTTTATAAGATATGTTCCATAAGTACGACACTACCTATACTTCGTAATGCTAGAGACTTACAGCTCGAGCTAGTTAGAGAACGACAAGCGAGAATTGCAGACTACACTTTGCAGAACTTCCATCTTCCTATTTAGTCTTTACTAACCCTTTGACAGCGCCTCACCAGGCGTCGCTTACCCTCGAATCTATGACCTATGTCTCTTCGTGACAAGCTCTCAGTAACCACTGACAAACTTATGGAACATATATCTTATGAACTTATGCTAGAAGCAAAGGCCTATTGGAATATTTTTTATTTCCTTTTGGGCCGCCATTTTGAAAGATGGAGGCAAATAGAACCAAAAAACCCAAAAAGCCCGTCTCTAGGTCATAGGGAACCAGTGTACTAATTATTAAAGAAATCGGTTCAAATGCATGGAATTTCATCCATAAAGAAGGTTATTTTACATTTCTGGCCGCCATTATTCAAGATGGCCGCCGATTTTAAAATATTTCTCAGTGCCTTCCTAATACTTAAGAGTAACGTCCCAGCAAAATTTCAGATTTCTAGGTAATGCGGTTTGGCTTGGGCGTTGGTTATGAGTTAGTCACTCAGGACTTTGATTTATCTATATAAATCAAAGTCCTGACTGACTGACTGACAGACTGACTGATAATCAACGCCCTACCCAAACCGCTTGCCCTAGAAGGCTGAAAATTTGTAGGAACGTTACTCAAATGTAGTAGGCGCGTACTAAGAAAGATTTTTCCAATCCGCCGCCATCTTAAAAAATGGCGCCCAGAAATGTAAAAAATCTTCTCTATGCAACAAACTCCGCGCGTTTCAACCGATGTCGCAAATATTTAGTACACTGGTTTCCTTTAACCTATAGACGGGTTGAATGGTCTTTCGGGTTCGATTTGTTGCCATCTTTTTAAATGGCGGCCAAAAACTTAAAACCCTTCTTTAAAGAATAATTTCCGCGTGAAAAATAATAAAAAAAAATGTCCCGACGGGCTGACGGGCAACGCTGATGGCCTTCGCTCCTAGGGTGCTACAAAAATATTAGTCATCAGTAAAATCTACCCATTCTTTATATCATTTTGATGGTAGTTCTTATTACACGCGAGCGACGCCGCGGGTAACAGCTAGTATAAATATATAGACTAAATCCTCAATTGTCTTGAATACATTAATTATTTCAAAATCTGTCAGATCGCCAAATATCTTAAATTCTTATATCTAAACTCAATATTAATTAATTCATACATATTTTTTTAATATTAATACTGCTTAATCTGTTTCCATCAACAATTAAACCAATTACGATAAGAAATATTGAACCCTATTTATTCAGTATAAATGTTATCTCATAGAAGTAGTGACCGTTGGTCAAATCACGTACGACAAATGCATCATATCACACGAAACTGTGCGAAAACTAACTCAGCTTTAAAACGGTAAATATTTTCTAGAAAAATTCAATTTGTAAAATGACATTTATAAAGATAAAATACATATTTTGACTTCAATTGGAATATCCCAGTTGTCGCACTACAGACACTAGATACGACAAATTTAGACAAATTCCCACGCGCATGATATGTAAATAAAATACACTCGTAAAGGAGTGGGTAGTTACATAGAAACGTTGCGAAATGGAGAATTGAATAAGATGCTTCTAAATACGCCGAGATAGTTAATTTCATAATGGATCACATGGCCAAAGGGCAATCCATTCGAAAATCGAAACTGTTGCTATGAACCAATAATACACTCGAATAAATTTTTTTAAAAAAAATTATCGTATCGTCGTTCATTGGCCCTTGGACGATTACGAAATTCAGCAACTTTTTTAATATTTTTCAATCGAAATATTCGAAATTTTAGTTTCTTAAAAAGATAAAACTGACTCGATAAGCAGTCTGCAAACATTTCTAGGGAACCCTTTCAAAAAAGACTAGATATTTTTAAGGTTTCGACCAAAATATACTGAAAGAGAGTGAGAGAGAAACTGAAAAAATGTGAGAAGAAATTAGAAGTCCGAATGAAAGGTTTTAAGCTATTTCAACAAATATGCAAATTAAATGAACTGTAAATATAAACCAAGTATACTGCATGGAGAAACGAAACTAGCGTTTATCATAATAAAGTGATGATAAACAATAGCTAGAGTCAGGGAGACAGACCAAAGCTAAAAACGTGCCTTGAAAATTTGCGTACAGGACAATTCGTTTATTACAAACAGTGAAACCAGCACCCAGGCGTGAGGCTGCCATTGGGGTATTCTCTCTCGCGCCTTGAAGCAACGCCAGACGGAGCCCTACTACAAGCGGGAGGCTAACAGACTCGCACTGCCTCTAGTGGAACTTCTTGGCGAAAGGGAGAATACCCCAATGGCGACCTCGCCCCTGTGAGTTGCTTTCTCCGTTTGTAGTTTCCGAATGTTCATGCTGAAATATTTTCATTGTAAATACCACAGTATACCTATAGTACTTTAATTTTTCATTTCTAATGTTACCTTTTCTATATATTTAACATTTAGTGATGTAATATATAAACTTCATGTTGGCTCCACCATGATCTATAAGGGATCTTTGTAAAGAGAGCGAATAAAGCATTCATTCATTCAATTGGTCTATTTCGGAGGTTCTTCTTCCTTACATTGGCTTTGGCTTGCTCTTTGGAAGTATCAAGAAGCGACATCTAGTTTACTAGGGAGAAGGTATAAATTCGCCACATTTCTAGCTTTATCTCCAGTCCAAACATAGGTCCGGAGTTAATCCCCACCCCTATATTACAAGCAGCATCTCATTGGTTCTTAAAAGTTAAAAACTCACGTCAGCGCGACGCGAATGACAAAAATTACGCATTTTCCGACTGAGGAGAGGCGAAATAGCCCGGCCTCCTTTTACGTCCCCCCCCCCTTGTATTATGGAAGGGGGACTGGGACTATGGCGCGCGAATACTTAGGCATCTTATACCTTCTCCCTAGTAAACTAGATATCGCTTCTCGGGAGTATCTTTTTGGCCAAGCGAAGCGAGAAGCGAGAAAAGCCAGACGTAGAATATTTAGTTCCTAAAATTAGATTGGACTGAATTATTTAATCCAAAGAGATAGTGGGCGAAAAATGCCTTGGATTGTTTTCGTTCATAATGGATAAGGTTGTTAAGAAACGTTCGTTTAATTCGAAACAACGCGTAAATAATTAATTTTTAATTTCGTTATGACGGTTTCAAATATAAACTAAAACTACACGTACACATGAATTCATGACTATTTATCAAATGAATGTTTTACCTCTATTAGGTTTAACATTGCGTGTAACATAAGTTTAAGAGATATGTTCCATAAGTATGACACTCCTACACTTCGTAATGCTAGAGACTTACAGCTCGAGCTAGTTCGAGAACGACAAGCGAGAATTACATATCTACACTCGGTTAATTTTGCAGTCCATTTTCCTATTTATTCTGTGCTAAGCCTTTGACAGCGCCTCACCAGACAGGGGTCGCTTTACCTCGAATCTATGACCTACGTCACTTCATGACAAGCTCCAGTTTGTAAAAAGTGACAAGCTCCAGTTTGTAACCAGTGACAAACTTATGGAACACATCTTATCCGACTCAACTTTTCTGACCTTGAACAAAAAACTTTTTCGATGTTTCTTCGGAATTAAATAGAAATATAATATTATTTGATAGAAACAATTAACCAAAATATAAACTGGCTCGCGTTTCCGGTTTTCTCAACATCACCGGAAGCGTGTAGCACCCTCTTTCACTCGTCCTGGTTTTGTTTTAACGTATTATATGGCTTCTTTAACGCGGCGTTTATAACCGCGCAAAAACCAAATAAGCAATAGAGGTGAGGTATAAAACCATTTAAAATAAAGAGTTTAAGAGGCGTCTTATCACAGTCTAAATTTGTAGTGACGTCACTAGCATGCACGTGTATAATAAAGGGCTTCCCCCAAGACAGGAATACATACAGCTAATTGGAATCATCGCGCATCCATATCTCACATGAAAATTAATTTATATGCGGGTTTTGTGGGCGGAGCTCGAGTACTTATTCACGCCTCATAATTTTGACGTCTTTCTGACTGTGATTTAATTGGTTGGTAGCAACGCATCAATTTTAAGGTGCTTGGCGCAGAGAGTTAGATGAATTGCCAAGTAAAATTTATCATACATAATAATTAGTCTATTCTGGCTCTTCAAACAAAATCTGCCTAGATACGTTGAGAAAATCGATTCAAAATGATTCCCACTAGCCAAGAAGCGATATCTAGTTTATTAGGGAGAGAAGGTATAAATTCGCCACATTTCCAGTTTTATCTCCAGTCCAAACGTAGGTCCGGAGTTAATCCCCACCTCTAAATTACAAGCTGCATCTCATTGGTTCTTGGAAACTCACGTCAGCGCGACGCGAATGACGAAAATTACGTCGCGTGCGAATACATAGGCATCTTATAGCTTCTCCCTAGAAAATGAGATATCGCTTCTTGAATTAGCTTTATGTATTGAAAAAGCGACCAATTTCATTAGCAAACCAAAAAAATCGACTATTTCACGTCAATAATGACACCATGTTCGTTTGCTTCTCTACAGTGGGTATAGATAAACAAAGCTACTCGCCTGTACTTGCTTCTAAATGATAATAATAAACGAATTAGACGTGAGGTGAAGGTCATTTATTTTACCTGTCTCGTTTGCCGATAACCGCGAGGCAAAAACTGAACCGAACCAATCATAATGCCTCGTGTTCTTCACTAAAGGTTCCAACGTTCGTCGTTTTATTATAAGATATGCTCCATAAGTAAGACACTACCTATACTTCGTAATGCTATAGACTTACAACTCGAGCTAGTTCGAGAACGACAAGCGAGAATTGACTACAATCGGTTTTGCAGTCCATCTAGGTCCTATTTAGTTCGTACTAAGCCTTTGACAGCGCCTCACCAGGCGTCGCTTTACCTCGAATCTATGACCTACGTCACTTCATGAAAAGCTCCAGTTTGTAACCAGTGACAAACTTATGGAACATATCTTATGAACATAAGCTATCACTTAAATCAACATATTCTTAAAAAAATTATAAATTGCAGCTTATCAATAATAAAACATCACCTAATATTCTCTTCAATGACTCGAATGACGAATTATTCTTTAGTATAATAAACAAAATTCTATAACAAAAGCACTTGGGCAAAACTACAACTGTTTGAAGTGAAAGAAATTGAAGAAAAACATAATAATACCGTACGTAAGAAAAAGAAATTGCAGAAACGGTTAATAGGGGGAGCCTACGTTTAAATGATGGGCGAAAAATTAAAGGAAACCCTTATCTCAGTTAGTGGTGTCGTTTGTAGAGAGTGTAGAGCATAGATACAGAAGGGGTGGTAAATATATGCCAGGAAGGGGGGCGGTGGAGGTATAACGTAACGCAACAAACGGAATGGCATATACACTAACACTCTCGGAATTTAATTTGGCCTAGAATTTTCCCGAAAAACCTGGCGGGCATTTTAACATTTTAAAAGGGGATAATGTAGAAGTGTACCACTCTGTTTTCTAGCCTATGATTTAGGTATGTAACGTTACATGAGGACGAGGATGCAATCTGAAGTTTCGTGGGCTTCAAACAATACGGACTGGGGACGTTGAAGCCCACTTTAGCGTCTTTGTTGTTCACATACTCATCAATATTCAGTCTTAATCATTTGAAAAGAGTATATCTATTCTTCAACAGCCTGCTGAAATTATTTGACATTGGACCCAATTATTAAACTAATTTAACAATTAATAACTGTAAATGTTTAACGAGTTTTAATTAAAAGGTTCGAAAAATCTTTCTCTTTCAGCTTTTTTTTTCTTCCCAGAATTCCATTCGAAAGATTAGGCAATAGAGAAAATCACTCTCCATGATCTACATTGCAATGTTGTTTTTTAAAACATCTTTGAGTTCAGTTTGAATCAGTTCAAAAAATCTAACTCTAGCAACAAAGGAGACTGAAAACCCCTTTTATCTGGCCGGTTTAATGAAAAAAAAAATTGCCTCCACTTATTCATAAGCCTCGTAGTAATTAAAACGAACTAAGAACAAGGGAATTTAATAAGAGAACTCTTTTAATTCAGTTTGAATCAGTTCAAAATCTAACTCTCGCGACATCGGGAGATGGAAAAGCCCTTTTACCTGGAGGAAAATAAGAACACTCTTTTAATTCAGTTTGAATCAGTTCAAAAAGTTAACTCTCGCAACACAGGGAGACGGAAACCCCTTTTACCAGCCTGGAAGTTTTAATTAAAAAAAAATCCTCCACCAATTATAAGCCTTGTGATAATTAAAAAGGAACTAAGAACTAGGGGAATTAAGTAAGAAAACTCTTTCAATTCAGTTTGAATCAGTTCAAAAAGCTATCTCTCGCAGTCGCAACCCACCGGGAGGCGGAAAATCCCTTTTACCTGGATTTCTTCTACTAATTAATAAGCCTTGTAGTAATTAAAAATGAACTAAAAACAAAGGGATTAAATAAGAGAACTCATAAAGAAATATTAACTCGTGCTTAGCTGAACACTTCCTTCAAACGAGAGGTATTATCAACCTCTGGTACTACTAATAGTCTAGTAGAAGAGTCAGTCGTTCTACTGGATAGATTGTGTTAAAAAAGAAAGAGAAAAAATGCCCAAGTAACTTTCTTTTTTAACGATTTCACGTTTATTTTTTTTTTTTTTACTATACCAAGGGAGCTAGCGCCGCGACTAGGAAAGTAGTTTAGCTAGCTAGCTACCTCTCGAATTTTGCTCTCACTGAAATTCAGTCGAACTGCGGCCGCTAAGAGTGAAAGACGTTTGAGTATTTTGCGCTTCTCGCGTATTAATACCGATTGCGAATCCAAAGGACCGGAGAAACAATAATACTCCTTGTTTTTTCGATTTTTCCGGGGCGGACAGTACAGTACACACGAGAGTGAGTGCGCGAATTTTTGGACCTTTCATATTGGATTAGCTTCGAAGCGAGCGAACAGCTGTTTAGTCGAGAATAACCCGCCGCTGCCGAATCGAAGCCTGTTATCTTTCTTCACCCCCATCGAGGAGTTATCATCATTCATTCTTCAATTTCTCGATATTGAAATTAAGTTAAAATTTAAATACGGTACGGGGATTATAATTAAATTATATTAAAAATGGATTCGCGGACGGATTTCGTAATAGGCTAAGTGCGGGGAAAGTTCTATTTTAGTTCGAACTCGAAAAAAATAAAAGAAACTGGAATTTATATTTTACGTATAAAAAAAGTGCCAAATTATAAATTATTTTTTTTATAAAAATATTATCCGCTGATCGTCATTTTTTCAAGTGAAGATTAAAATATCGCGTAGGATTACACGAAGTAACCGATTCATCATGAATTTAAACTTTCAAAGAGTAAATATGAATTTTTATCATTTATTATATATTATTTTGTTTATTATAACTGTTTAAGTTGGTT
Source organism: Phalangium opilio (assembly GCA_019434445.1). Classification (NCBI taxonomy): domain Eukaryota; kingdom Metazoa; phylum Arthropoda; class Arachnida; order Opiliones; family Phalangiidae; genus Phalangium; species Phalangium opilio. The sequence goes on from JAEQBA010002966.1 coordinate 164,882, forward strand.
ACGGTTTATTTTTTTTTTTTTAGATGTAGAGGTTGGGGGTTTTTTTTCTTTCTTTTCAATGAGTTTTCTGATTATTTAATATGGTTTCGTATAAATTAAATGTAGCTGTATTTATGCTAACACATACGTAGAGTGGCGTGAATTTTTTTTTATTTTTTAGTTTTTCCGTTTATATAAAATGTTAGATAGTAAATTAGTATGTATTATATGGCAATTTGGGGAGGCGTGAAATTGGGGGTTTAATTTAGTTATTTTAGCGTTAAGTCTTAATATTACGTTTAATTTTATGGGTTTGGGTTTTTATTTTTTTGGGAAAAGGTATAAAATGTTTAATGATTTAAAGTATACGTAAATTGGTGCGTTTTTGTATAAGGTTTAAAATTAAGGGCCAAGTAACAGGTGTGAATTTGGTTTAATTAACTACTAAGTCGAGGGCCTGGACACTCGGCATGAATAATGGATTTACACGCACGTTATCTTTGTATGTAGTTAAAGGATTGTGTATTCTTTGAAAGTCTACCCATTACGGTGAGCACTACAATGATTACACGTAATCTGCACTGAGTGTACAGAGAATATAAGAGTGGTTAGTCCCTCGTTTAAAGTCATTTCCACCAATATCTCAAACATATGTAAGGGAAAAAAGGGACTTTTCACAATAGAAAATAGGGTAAAATAGAGATTGAAATTTTGTTAGAAAGTGGGAACCAATAAGGGACCACTGGTAATTAAGAAAATGGCTTATTTAACATATTAAAATCTCTTAAGCTCACACATTTTTAAGTATTAAGTGAAGGTACGAACATTATATCACTCTGTTTTTGATTTTCATTAAAACGGCTAGTTATTTCGGACTTTCTTTTACTTAAACTGACTAGTTTTGGTTACTTCTTTACTGAAACAGTTGCTCCAGATATATCCCCTTGACTAAGTACTAAATAAATGCTTTTTCCTGCGGGGTTTTTTCCTGAAAATAGGGTGAATTGAGGACCAAATACTGTTTTTAGGGTAGATTAAGGACCGTGCAGGGAAATATGGACTTTTAGGGACATCTTGGGAGCCCTGCATTTATCAAATACCAATTTTAGGGTAGATTAAGGAGCTTGAAATGAAATAGGGACTTTTAGGGACCTAATGAAAGCCCTGCATTTGTAGGAAAAAAAGTGAATTTTTAATTAATTAAATTGCTTCGTTGTTAATAACGATATGAAGTTCTGGTTTTTTAAGATAAAGGTGTTTCGGACTGTTTGACCTAATTAATTAGGCCTCTAAACAAGTAGAACGGTATGACCCTAAGCCTGAATTTATCTTTATAGGCTAAAATTAATTTAAGCTAAGCGAATTAAAACTCTTATAAGGTTTAATTACGAATTTTTCGCTTGATAGATAAGTTATCGTTGACGTAATGCGATAGTGTAGAATTGGACCCTTGAACTTGACCTACATATCGTTTCTAAGGAACTTTATTCAAGATAAGCTAACTATTTAGGCTTCATTCGTAACTTAGCAAATCAAAAGAAGTTAAAAGACGAGGTGTCGGACATGAGCTAAAATTTCTACCAATAAGAATTGCAATTTGTGAGTGGGATAAAAATTTAATAGCTATGAGTGTTTTTCAATTATACAATGTGTTTCTAAACCAAATAATTTAGCTGTCCGACACCTTGCACTACGCGTTACGATTATTTACTATTCTGTGTGTTTAAATATTCTCCGCTAAACTGAATATTGCAATATTTATCTAATCAAAGCACACTTTTTATTTTATTTATTTATTAATATAGGTTTTTGTGTATTTTAAGTGTTTGCATGATTTTTCGTTTTCAAAATAAAAACAGTTACAGGGAACTATTTTGCATAAACACATTTTTTAAGGTAACACGGTTGAAAATGTCTTATTGATGGGTTCTTATACAATTGCAATATTTCAATATTTACGTAACCGATAATATATATTTATTTATATTTATATAGCCGTTATATTTATAGATATCAGCTGATGCGTGGTATAACGTAAAGCATTGGACTAGTATATTTGAATATATAGTGTGCCTCAATTTTTAGTAGAAAATGTCAGGGGCGTGCCAACCACGGGGGCAGCGGGGGCAAAGGCCCCCGCTCTAATTTTCCAGCGGGGGCACCGCCCCCGCTCTGGTGACTGAGTCTAAATTGTAAAAAATTTCATTGAAAGTGAAATTTTCATTACCCACTGTACAATTGTTGTGAGGGGAAGTCAGCTTTTGTAAGTGATTAAGAAATACAGGTCTTAATCATTAACATGTTCGTAATATTTATAAATAAATTATTTGAAGCTCTTCAATTTTTGTTCCGTGTAGTTAAGTAATAACTAGAGATGGCCGATACCAGGCTTAACCCGATACCGATTGATACCGGTACAAACATGAACCGATACCGATCGATGCCGATATTTACTCACCATGATCCAAAACTCGATACTTCAACCGATACCGATATGGTATCGGTTCATCCCTAGAGTAGTAGGCGCGTACTAAGAAAGATTTTCGCTTATTAGTTGTTAGATAAACTGAATTCAGGTACTTTTTATATAAATGAGAACTCGTCACGATTGAAATTCATAGAAATGAGATATTATCACCATCATTACGTTACTAAAAGACCTAAAAATGTCATGTAGCGCCATATAACGCATTTTAAACGAGTATCGGTTTAGTATCGGTATCGAACCAACCGATCCGATACTATCGGGAAACCCCGAGTATCGGTGCCATTACCGATATGGTATCGGTACCGGTTCATCCCTAGTAATAACCAATGGAGTTTTGCGCTTATGCCCAGTTATTTAGTGTGATGCATGCGAATAGATTCCATAAATATTGCAATCGTAAAGGGGATTGGTAAAAGTGACAGCTTTGATAGTTCAAAAATCGTCGCTCGAGGACCGATTTGAAGTTCAGTATAAAGCTCGGGTTGTAAATGGAATTGTGAAACTTATCTTAAGAGTTTGTAGAAATGAAGAATCATTTTTAAACTAGCCCTGAAAATGAAGAATTTTGCATTGTTTGATAGTCTCGAGAATATATCGTTCCTGACTTCCACCAGTTTGTGTTTTACACATACATGTATAGACATAATAGCTATAGCAACCACGGTTTTCTACACAGCGCTTCAAATTATTGTATAACTTTGAGAAAGAATAGGTAGGCTAAAGACATTTTTTCTTTGCGTTTTTACTATTTTCTACGATTTACGAAAAGAGAAAAATGTATGCTAAACTAGAAATGGCACCTTATAGAATCGTGGCCACTGTATCCCACGAGTATTGAAATGGTCAGGCATTAATTCTCAGGTTCATGCGGACCTCTTCGTAACTTTATAGTGCGTGCGAGATACTGTATAGCCTTTCATTGATGAGTGCTGAACAACATTGAAGTACTGCAAAATAATTTTTGCTCTTGTATGAGTTTGGAAAGAGGTTAAGGTGGCTCAAAGTTGTTTACACAAGTGCAAAATCTTTTACACAACTTTCTCTACCAGTGTGGGATTTTGCCCCCGCTCCAGTAAAAACGTTGGCACGCCCCTGGAAAATGTTATTTCTATGGAATTTTGTCCCAAGGGGACTGTTTTATTGATGACCCCTTAATTAAATTAGAAATCATTGTCTTGCAGTTTCATATGTCTGGCAGAAATTAAGGGGGATGTTCTTTGGGAAATCAATTTTGAGTTAAAAATGTAATTTCTGTGACATTTTGCCGTCCGGGCCACTGTTTTCCCAGTTATGATTCTAGTGTTTTAGGGATGACCCCTTAATTAAATTAGAAATCACTGTCTTTCAGTCTCTTAATTAAATTTAAGGGGCCGTCCGTAAAATACTCCATCCAATCTTAACTAGAAAACAGTGTCCCTTGTGGCAAAATGGAGATAGAAATTACATTTTCGACTCAAAATCAATTTCCCAAAGTACATCCCCCTTAATTTATGGCAGACTTATCAAAAACACCCTGTATAGTAAAACGGGGTTCATACTATACTTCCATCCCTATTTTTCAACCCTTTATACAATTAAAAACGAGGGCAAAATTATCATTTCAAAAAAATAAAAAGAAAATTAGAATTTTAACGTTAAGCTTAATTCTTTTTTAAATACACCTTTAGTTTCGTGTGGTAATTTCAACCCCAAGATAAACGTTTAATTACACTTATAATTATACAGTATAACTTGGCAATTTTGCAAAAGATAAATAATTGAAATTCTTTTCTTGAAATGAGTAATAAATGAATTAGTAAAAAAAAATTAAATAGATTTTCAAGCTATGATTAGAAAGAGTTCTTTAGTCTGTTAAAGACATTATTTTAAAAATTCTGTTAAAAGAATATCCCAACCTTCAACCTTGGCTTTAGCTTCATATAAAAAAATTCTTGGCAGAAGTACATAACACTGCTCTTCGAGAGAAGTGTACGAGCACAAAACGGGGTAATTGTAACGTGATTCTTCCCAACATTATTACATTACATTTGGAGCAATTAAAAGTTACTAAACCGAATCACATACGCGATAAATAATTCCCTCGTCACTACTCTATTAGCGCTTAAGTATTTGCCAAGGCGCATGCGCTTGTGCATTTTTGTCCCACGTCAAGACAATCAAGGTTTGTCGGTTGATTGCTGGGGATTTAGTAAATACCAAACAGTTATAGAATTCACCCTACCACGGTGCAATGCCCATCTCTGAACTTAGTTTGATGAGCAGGGGAGTAAACAAAAAGGGTCCGTGAGCCTGGGAAGAGTTATGTTACATTACTGAAGTATTAAGATGATACAAAGTGTCATCCTTCTTCTATTATCCCCTTCTGGTCTTGGCATGCCAGTTATATCTAGATGTTCAGGGTAGACGTAATAACAGGCGGTGGTGGTGGTAAGGGACTTTTCTAAAAAACAAGTAGACGCGTCAGTCCGCGACTAGTTGGCGGCAGTAACGACCAGAAACCCCGGTCGAAGACTCGCTAGACTGTAGTCTATAAAGAATTATACTACGTCACAGTACTCTTTCTAGGTTTAGTGTTAGACCTTTTTCTCTCTCGCTCTCACTCTCGCTCTCACTCTCGCTCTCATCTCCCAATAAGCACGTGTCATTCTATTTGGGTTGTAGCCAATAAGGGTCTAGAGGTGAAACACCGTTTTTTACGTAATCTTATTTATTAAGGAAAGATTGGGATAAGTCATTCATTAAGTACTACTGAGCATGCTAGAATTTGTTACTAACTAATTAATAAAATAATGTCTTTGTGGACAAATACTGGAAACAAGAGAACAAAATTGAATGATTGGTTACAAATTAGTAAAATGTGATAGTTGACAAAAACTAGAAACCTAAGAACAAAATTGAATAACTGAAGCACCAGATATTAAATTTTTTCTTAAAATGCTGTAGTCGGTAACTAATATTTCCCAAGTTTGTTAGGGTAATTAACTATATCTTTCAATTAACAAACCATTAATGACTGCAGACATTACGACTGGAATACTCCATCTACATTAGTCAAGCAAGGTTGCCAGTGAATTTATTGTTGAAATCTAGCCTTGCTTGTTTAACAGGGGATAGGCCCTCTTCTTGCATGTCAGTGTCCTGGGACCCAGGGTTTAATTTTAATCTAATACTTAATTACCCCTTACAAATTTGAGAATTATTGGATATCGATGCTATCATTTTCAGGGGTAACAAATGATTTAAACATAAGGAAAATTTCAATTCTAATCTTTCGTTTAAAAGTAAAGTTTTCAATTTTGTTCCTTGAATTTTAAATAAATTTACAAAAGTCTGTTTGTACAACTTAGCAATTAAACCCATTAGCAAACTAACGAAAGCGGAGGATAAAACAGTTTTTCTTTCTTTTTAATAGTGTCATAAGAAAGCAGCTAATCACACAGATTACGCGGTTACGTTGTTTAATATCATTATTGTAGAAGGTACAGAGATTACCTTGGCCAAAAAGTGTCATTATATTTTGTTGTACTTGTATTGTACTACATTTTAGTGACGTAAAAGAAACCCATTTAAATAACAAATTAGCTTAACATGACTACAAAAAAAAAACAATGGTCGTTCTGTTTTCGTTTAGTGTAAAGTGCGCGTTGTTGCAATATGACTATTGATCGGTTTCGATTAAACTATACGCGGAAGTTCATAAGATGTGTTCCATAAGTTTGTCACTGGTTACAAACTGGAGCTTGTCATGAAGTGACGTAGGTCATAGATTCTGGTACAGCGACGCCTGGTGAGTACCGACTAAATAGGAAGATGAACTGCACTGCAAAGCAGAGTGTACTATAGTCAATTCTCGCTTGTCGTTCTCGAACTAGCTCGAGCTGTAAGTCTGTAGCATTACGAAGAATAGGTGGTGTCATACTTAAGGAACATATCTTATAAACTTATGGTATACTTAAAAGTAGTGCGTGTTTTTACTGAAGGGTTTTCTTCTAAAACATTAAGGTTAACTTTTAAGCACCTTTATTATAGACCGTTAAAATTTAAAACCTTGATATAGGTTAGCACTTTCAGTTTTCAAAGTAGTGCACAAACTTTTAATAGTCTGCCTCTAAATTGAGTCGTTAAACGAAAAGGGATATACAGGGTGTTTTAGTTATTTGAGGATGCATTGACAGTAGCTTCTTGCTGCTAGGGTAGCCAAATAAAACTAGAAGTTTAGCTAAACCACTCGCTAATAAAGGGAGTCTAAACGCTCCTAAAAATAGTCTGTGTTTAATGAGGCAATTTGCTTCATGATAAAAATTTTGGTTCACCGCGTTTAATCCGTCCGAGTTGAACTAGTCTTTTAAGGGTTTAAATTTGCATATATGATCTGTGCAGAAAATTAAATGGTAAAGTGTTAAACATTAAAGAATGTTTAATTAAGAACGGGAATTTTTAATTGGAGCTTATCTCTTGTCTCCCTAAGAAATTATACTAAAATTTAAATTATTCACTGCGAAACTTCAATAATAAAATAGTCTAAATTGTACCTCTAATTATCACCCTTGTTATTTACGTTATAAACAATGAACACCTTATTAATTAAATCGTGATATGCTCTAGACTGGTTTTAATATATATGCAGTTGTTGAACTCTACTTTCAAAGCTTAATAACCTTTCTGTCTACAGTTTCGTTGTGCTTTGTTAAATTTGTTTAAAGCAAAGTTTCACGTATTTAATATCGTGATCATAAGATGCGCGACAGGTTAATCAGTAAATAATTAATAATAATATAGTCCCAGTAAGATGACCAGGTGAGGGGGCGGATGATTGAAGACAATAGCTTGACTTAAACGTACGTACGGCTATTGTTTTCGTTTTACGAGTGCAATGTCTGACCGAGTTTTTAGAAGCAATTTATAAAAGTTATTTTTTTTTGTTGTTGATGGTGTTGTTAAACTGAGCTAGTTCCGTTCCCTAGGTAGTGTCGTCGCGTTCCCCTTACAAGAAATATACACCTGAAATAGATTAACCTGAAGTTAAAAACTAAAAATTATAAAGAGCTATTCATTATCTCAACAATGCTGTTTTGCTAAATTGAATCTGTGGAATAGATAATAGATAATATGCAAATGGAATTTCGACTTCAAGAAATTGTGTTTAAAAGAAATATTGAATGGATGTATTTCGTGAAACGTTTTTAACGCAATGCAAGTGGACAATTGCAAGGACCAGTGTATTATTTTAGACACTAGGAGTCACTGGTCCTAAGGACTAGTCAAAAAAATATTCTTATTCTTCAGACTGGTCTTGAGTATGCAGTCAGATCTTTTCAAGTAATAGACCTTTGGGGAGAGCAAAATTGTTGCTTGAAATATCTTTAAGCCGAAACATCCCCTATGGGAATCTAAGGAAGTTACCAGTCCGTATTGTTTGAAATCATATATAGCGTCTTTGGATTCACACACCGGATGTCATTGGTCAACCACCATTCTCTCTTCTGCTTAGACTTCTGACAAAGTTATAGTGGGGAAAAAAAGTTGGTTTCATTATAACTTCGGATTAAATTAATTTTGGGTCAATAAAATTGGTTCACGAGTTAAGCTCGTGTAGTTAAACGAGCAATATTGTTTTATATTCATCTCGTATGACGCGTATAACTCTTTCCAAAACAAATACCTTCGATGATATCGAAGCCGTATGCTGTACATAAAGGGTTTATATAAGTTAAGCTGAGTAAATTTAGAAGGCGCGGGAATTTTGGTCCCTAGACGTATATCGTTACTAGGTAATTCAACTTTATTCCCACTTCCTCAAATGGACCGTAACAAACACAAGCTCGCCTCAATCGCTTCTCGGAAACAAATTGTTTAAGCGGTAAATCTATTAAAATTGGTGGTTAGGTATTTCACTTTTAGTTTCGTGATTGTATATTTAACGGGGGTGTACTTTGGTTCTAAATTCTTGGGTTTATGCCAAAATAAAGAGGCAAGGGTAGTAAAAGTTACGGTTGATTGGAGTCAGTGTATTTTTCCATAGACAAGCCCCCTTCTAGCTAAGATCTTTTGCGTCATAGCAACGTAATAAATAGTTCGAACGATGTAGTTGTAGTTTAGACTTTTGATTCTAACGAATCTTCTCTAATTCTTCGCTTTCATTTTACTTGCAGGACGAAATAATATCGAAAAGCTCAAGAATGCGCTCCTCACGTGGTTCCTTGACGGACTGCGCGACGTCATCTTCATCGTCATCGTCGTCTACACCTTCGTCACCATCTTCCCCTTCGTCTTCGGTGGTCTCGTCGCGTTCGGCGTCGCCGGAACCTCGTGCTCGCACCGGGGCAGGTGCAGGAAAGATCGTTCCTCAGCTCAGGAACAACGCTCGCTCGCAAAAATCGCGCCATTATCCATCTAGTTCGACCGGAGTGGCCGGAGACAGCAGTCCAGAATGTTTCGAAGAGAGTTTAACGGCGCCAGAAAACTCACCAAACCGTTTCGCCCAATTGACTTACGAACAAGTCACGAAACTGGAAGCTGTTTTGGAGGAAGTCGTACCCGTTCATGGTCGCGGTAACTTCCCGACATTGGAAGTCAAGCTCAAAGATTTGGTTCGCGTGGTTCGAACGAGGTTGGAAAATGACTCTATCCGCGTCCGCGACATTCGATTGAACGGAGGTGCCGCCAACAGCATTTTGTCGTCGGAGAGCACGCCTTACAACGACCTTGACGTTATCTTTTCGGTGGATTTATCGGGGCCTCGGGCCTTCGACAAGGTCAAGACGGCCGTCCTCGACTCGCTCTTGGACTTCATGCCGGAAGGCGTGTGCAAAAAGCGTATCGGTGGTGGCATCCTGAAAGAGGCGTACGTCCACAAGATGGTCAAGGTTCCTCCGCGCGACCCAGCCAAAGGAACGCCGTCTCTGCACCATCCCAACGGCGATCGTTGGTCCTTGATCTCGCTCAGCAACAACCACGGCCGCAACGTAGAACTCAAGTTTGTCGACACAATGCGAAGACAGTTTGAGTTCAGCGTCGATTCGTTCCAAATAATTTTGGACTCTCTGTTGACGTTTTACGGTTGCGCCGGGCAAGTGCCCGAACCGACGGAACACTTCTACCCGACGGTGGTTGGCGAAAGCGTGTACGGCGACTTCACCGAAGCCCTCTATCACTTGGAAGAAAAGCTGATCTCGACGCGCCGACCGGAAGAAATTCGCGGCGGTGGACTTCTCAAGTACTGCCATTTGCTCGTCAAAGGGTACCAGCCCGCTAAACCGGCCCAAATCAAACACTTAGAACGCTACATGTGTTCTCGTTTCTTCATCGATTTTGGCGACCCTCAGCAGCAAAAGCAGAAGCTCGAAGGATACCTGAAGAATCACTTCCAAGAGGACGCCGAGCTCGTCTGCGAGTACCTGGCCACTTTATACAACGTCGTTAACGAGTCCACCATCTGTCTGATGGGACACGAAAGAAGACAGACACTGCGACTGATACAAGACTACGCCTTCCACGTCTACTACAACGACCATCAACAGAGGCTGTTATCGGTCCGGCCCCAAGATCCTCCGAAACCTTTTAGTCCACAAGCCGCCGCTCTCCTCACCGGAACAGGAAGGTTCGTCCTGAACGGAGCCATCTTCTATACTCCTTATATGCCCACGACCACCGGGTATTGCGCCGCTACCAGTACAAACGTCGCCAACAAGTACGGCGGTTGCGCCTGTGGATGGCTCAACTGCAGGTAATACGAGATTACCCTCCCAGTCATCCTCCATACGACTATCCCTTTAAAATATCCCATTAACCCCTTAAAACGACTCGAAACGGAACACGTCGAACCGGAAGGAAATGATTAAGGGATTAACACGAAATAAAATATATATCTACATTACCCTAAGGGGAACTTGTACAAGTAAAATATAAAAACGATAATCCATCTCAGATTTTTAAAAGGATTTTTCGGTCATTAAATTAACTGGACTCCCCCCTTTCGTGTGTCATCCCTCCTTTAAAATTCCTTACACGAACGAACTATACACACTGACGAACAATAATACTATCGGACTTAAAAACAAAAAATCTTCAATATTGAGAATTTATTAAAAAAATAAAAAGTCTGTATATTGTTGTAGCGAAAATTATGAGAAAAAAAGTTACAAATTTTCCATAACAACATAACACCAAAAAAAAAAAAGTAAATCATTACGGAAGTGTTTCGCCCCTCCCGTAGAATGCCGGTGAATTATTTTTGGGTCTTCATTTTTTAAAACAAAAAAAAATTGCAACCAAAAATTATTTTTTTTTCTTCGATTTCTTTTTTTAAAGTCCAATTAAAACTTAATTAAAAAAAAAAAAAACAATCCCGGCGGCAAATTTTTAACAAGAGTAGTTAAAAATGGGTATATTTAGCCCACAATTTCCCTGATCCAGAAATGTTTTTGGGTACTTTGTATATTATTATTATTTTGTGATGTTTTTTTGAGATTTAAAGAAAAGATTAAAAGTATAAATTGATCCCATAAGAAAAAAAAAAACCAAACCCTAACGGATATTTAAAATCAAATGAAATTACCCTGATATTAAATAATAGTTAATATTTAACTCTCCAAGAAGAATAAAAACGTATAATTAAAAACACGTTAAGCGACCGAAATAGTACTAAACAAACAAACGATAATTATTATCACAATAGACAATCTTTAGCTCCTTTTAAAGATAAATATATTTAAGTGGGAAGAAATCTTTCTTAAGATTAAAGAAAGAGTTAAGAGCGAAGAAGAGTTCAAGAGCAAAAGGATGTTGATAAATGTTGAAAGAAAATAAATGAATTACGAAAAGAAAAGAAAAAAAATATTTTTGTTCAAAAAATTCGGTGAAAAAAACGGTTAAACTTAAAATGATCTGTAAATTTTTTTCCTAGTATAATTTTTAACTCTTATTTTTTTCCCCATAATTTCTGTTTTGCGTAATATGATATATATAAGACGTGTCACAAAATACCTATAATATCCTTTCCCCAGTTTTTAATCTAGTAATTAAACACTAATTATATATTAAAAATATTGCAAATTTAGCTTCTAGAAAATATAAGAATTTTTCCCTTAAAAGCGACAAAAAAACTTGAGAAAAACGTTTATCCGATCATTTTTTGAATTATTAAAAAAATGTTAATATTTGACCGTACGTTATGATAATAAAATCTTTAAACAAGATAACGCGTTTTCGTGAAGGGTTGCGTTGTTAAGTTTGCGTTTAAGGTGGTTGGAATGAATTAGGGCTTTAATACGAAATCAAGAATGGAAAAATCCTCTAAAAACTAAGAGAATTAGAAAATGAATTTTCAATTCAATATTTTTTCTATTAAAAATTTGAAATTGAAATACTTTAAAAAATTTATTTAAATTTTAAGGTAAAGGTACTTCACGGAAATTTTGTTTTTCATTCAATGATTTTATCTCATAGTATTAGTGGCATCTAACTTAAGCGTACTAGCTAGTCCAATTCATCACATGATCTTCGAAAAACCATATTTTCAATTAAAAATTAAAATTAAAATATTTAAAATTTAATTAATAACATTTTTATTTATTGAGCGATTTTTTGTCATTCTCGATTTAATATTAAAGCTGCTTGGTTCACTTCCAATCATAAAGCGTAACTAACTTAAATCCTTAATGAACTTGTAATTAAAAAAATATATATTTAAAAATGTATTACGAGAATTAACTAGTGTCAAAGATATATCAAAAAAATTTCCTCCATTTAAAAAAAAATTAAAAACAATTAAAAAAAATAAAACAATTTTCGCGCAGAGAGAAAATTATTGTGATCACTAATTACATTATCAAAGGGGTTAAAATTTATATTTTTTTTCTTCTCAACAATATAATGCATATTGTATAAAAAAAGTCCAATTTTCATTAAGGGACCTGTATAAAAAAAAATATGTTCTGGGTCTTTTTTTCAGTGTATATTATTTAGTTATAAAAAACAATATATCGGGTGTTCGGCGCATTGAATTGTTAACATTCCTATGCAAAACTATGGAAAAAAAGTCCGGCGAAATATGTGAGTTTATTTAAGAAAAAAAAAAACATAAAAAGTTGGGAAAAAAAAGATATCTAAAATGTCAATTGTATTTTGAATTAATTAAAAAATGACGACAAAAACAAACAAAACAAAACCAAAACTAAAAGAAAAACTTTAAATCGACGTTTTATTTCTTATTTATCATTTTATTTTATTTTTTGCCCCCCCCCCTCTCCCAAAAATACAACGATAATTTTTAATTAAAATTGTTTATGTCGTCGGTTCTAAAAAAAATGTTTTTTTGTTTTTGTGGTGAGCTTTTACGTTATGTTTTTTCGAGTCCTTCCCACACCCTCCCGCGTATTTTTGGTAACAGGGTAAATATGAAAAAAAAGTATGTGTTTAAAGAAAATGTGATTTAAAAAAAAAAAAAACAAACCATTTTTGTTATAAAAAATATTGAAAAAACAAAACAAAAAAAATGACATTTGCCTGATACCATACCCATTATATTCTTAAGCAAATTATGGGCAATAAAAAATAGTGAAGCTTTTTTTAGTCCTAAATTCTCGTATCTTTTTTATCTACCTTTTATTTTCTATGAATTTTTAGACCTACTATATAGGCTTATAAATATCAAAATTCTTATTTTTAGTTTTAGGTGTTTTAATAGTTTTGCTGACCCCTGTGACCCCGAGGTCAAAGGCTACCATCGACATCTACGATTTTAAAATAAAAGTTCACTTATTACTTCCATATCTAGCTAGCAATATTAATTTCATAACAAACAGTGGAATATTTTTTAGGTTTATTAGTAGTTTAATAGTTTTGATGACCCCTGTGACCCCGAGGTAAGTTTTATTGGAAATGGTGTGCTGACCAGTGTTAACCTGAGGTCAAAAGCTTCCGTCAACAGCTCTACGATTTGAAAATCAAAGTTCCCTTATTATTTCCATATCTAGGTTTCATTGAATTCATAACAAACATCAGTATATTTTTAGTTTTAATGAAAATAGAGTGCTTACCCCTGTGACCCCGTGGTTAAAAGCTTAAATCGACAGTTACAATTTGAAAAATCAAAGTTCCCTTATTATTTCCATATATATGTTTTATTAGGTTCATAACAAACAGTTTTATTGGAAAAAGCGTGCTTTAATAATTTTGCTGATCCCTGTGACCCCGAGGTCAAAAACTTCCATCGACACCTTATTTATCCATATCAGAAGTACCTGCACGCATAACCTCAAGAAGAATAATATATTCATAATTTTCCAGGTAGGTAAAGATGATGGACGAAGCTTGGATTGCGTGTAATAATTTTATCACTTTCAACAATAGAGTGCTAATCACTTAATGCTGAGTGATTAGCTCCTCGTGATTCAGTCCTTAGAAATAATCCTAAACTATCAAAACATTTGCTGGTTTTCACAAAGAGTTTGTTGTTGTTGTTTTTATTTAATCCTGAAATTCAAAATTGAAATTTGCAAATAACAGCTAGTTTTATCTCAATAACTCCGAGTAATCTGTACTTCAATTGAAAAATTAAAATATGTGAACTAAAAACGTCACACTCTAAAACGACCCCACCTAAGAACTGCTCCGATTAAACTAGCAGAAACTAATCTTGTAATCTTGTTTACTATATAGTTTATAAAATAAATTCAAAGCGTTTACGTCAGTTAGGTATAGAAGCCTTTTAAGATCAACACAAAACGACTATACTCCAGAACGTGTGTCTAATAACCACGTGCGTGTTTTTCGCAACAGTTTTCCATACTGAATTTCATTACCTCTCAGTCTCTTTATACTCAAGGCCGAAACGTATGGCTTTTAAATCATTTTAAAAGGTTTTCCATGCAATATAAATAATCAAGAATACACATACAGCTACTTGGAATCATTGCGCCCCCATATATATATCTCATTTTAATTTCTACGCAAGTTTTGTGGGCCTTGAGAACTTACTATCTGTGACGTATCTTAATTCTGACGTCTTTCTAACTGGGTGATTTCATTGGTTGGTAGCAACGTGATGTCAGGTACAAGTGGGCAGCGAGATAAATTATACGTCATACATAATAATTAGTCTAGCTAGCTCTTCCAACAAAATCCGCCTATATATGTTTAGAAAATAGCTACACAAATATTCCAATTAACTGTATATATTCCTGAAATTAAAAATTAAATATTTACAAAAAAAAGGTGCTTTATATGACTACGGTCAAAATCGTTAACGCGACACTATAGCGTCGCCATTATCCACTTTCTCTCATTATTATTTTAAACTGTTCATTACTAAACAATGCGATTTAAATATGAATGGGAGAGCAAAGACACACGCAACTAGACTTGATACCCTTAATTTTGACACCATTCTCTTAATAGATGTTGGGAGGAAGTGGGGCTTTAGGGGCTGGTTCCGTTTTAAAAACATTAAGTAAGATGTCAGCAGACGATATTTCGATTTGCTTCATAGTTTCATTAAGAAAGTAAGACAGTCTTTTAATATTAATTATGTTTTTATAATTAAAGCGCAGTTTCCATTATACAGGGTGCTCTAAAAAGGGTGGTAGTAACAAATACAGTGGGATATCATATATGGGTATTTTGAGTCAAAAATTTTCAATGACATTTTGCCCAAAGAGCTAATGTTTATGATCGGAGTGTTTCACGGATGATCCCTTAGATTTAATTAAAAAACTGAAAGTCAATGCTAATTTAAGTAAGGGAATAAGGGGTCATCCACAAAACACTCTTATAATAACTTGTAAACGGTATCCCTGTACTTCCGTCCTTTGGAACACCCCTTTGGATACACCCTGCATAAAAACACGCATCTACGTCCCAATGCCTTTGTGTCAGTAACAACTAAGAACTTTATCGACCAATTGAAATGAAACTTTGAACATCATTACTCCAGTTAACAGCTGCGGTTTAGAAATTTCTGAAGATACGCCTAGATTATTTATATTAATGCTTTGTGTATCGTTTTCCGCATATCAAATGGCTGGTGGCTGGTTTGTCCGTTATGTCTGGACTCAGGATACAAGCATCATCACTTCCTAGAAATGTACGGAACTTCCTGGTCGATATATAAAAATGTATACTATCAGAAGGGGATAATGGAAGAAGGATGACACTCTGTATCCTCCCAATACTTTAGTTTAACATGATTCTTCCCAGGCGAAGGAGCCCTTTTTGTTTGCTATCCCTCTCATCAAACTAAATTCAGATGGGCATCGCACCGTGTTAGGGTGAATTCTATAACTGTTTGGTACTACTAAATCCTCAGCAATCACCCCACAAACCTTGATTGTCTTGACGTAGGACATAAATCCACAAGCGCATGCGCCTTGGCAAATAGTTAATGTCTAATAGAGCAATGATGAGAGAATTATTTATCGCGTATGTGATTAGGTTTAGTAGTAATCTTGCTCCAAATGTAAAATGATGTTGGGAAGAATCATGTTACAATTACCTTCCCGCTTTGTGGATGGTACACTTCTCACGGATATAAGTATTATATACTTCTGATACGATACATCGCCTGCTTTCAACTTTCACTCTAAATTTGAATTTTTTTTTAATATTTTTTATATTCATTTAAAGGTATATTAAGAATTTTACATAAAAATAACAAAAACCTTAAAAAAACGCATATCCGTAATAAGGCGTTATTTCTGTTAAAATATACAGATATATTTAGCCACGTGATGAACGTACCAAATTGCTTTGGAAAATGATTGATTGCCATCATCGCAATTAAATCAAATTCGTACGCGGTAAAATTAATTAAGATTATTCGGTTATTTGATTTTATCACTAAAATTAATCTAATTAAACGCTAGTGAAGGATCAATTAATTATTGAGGTAGTTTAATTTCTAATAATTCTATGGACATCTGACCTTCCAATCCATTGACGTCAATATTTGAGCTTATCACACGGCCATATCTATAACAAAATGTAAATTAACATCCGGATTTGAATGGAAATTGACTTTCTAATCTAGAAAAGTGTCTTTTATTCGTCAAAGATAGGTTATACAGGGTGTTTCTGATTAAGGGGGATGTTCTTTGGGAAATCAATTTTGAGACGAAAATGTAACTTCTATTATATCTCCATTTTGATTGCCACAAGGGACACTGTTTTCGAGTTAAGATTGCATGGAGTATTTTACGGATGACCCCTGATATTTAATTAAGAAACTTATTTAGACAATGATTTCTATTTTAATTAAGGGGTCATCCCTAAAACACTCAATCAAATCATAACTCAGGTCAAACAAAATGTCATAGATAGAAGTTACATTTTCGACTCAAAATTGATTTCGCAAAGAACAAACATCCCCTTAATTTTAATTTATGCCAGACTTATCGAACAGAAACACCCTGTATAAAGAGTGAGTTCGAGATGAGACCACCGTCCTGTATAATAAAAGGGACTGGTTTTATAATGGGACATGGCAAATTCATCTCTAGACGAACGGAATGACGGTAGTAGACGCGACTTTTAAAAGTACACAAAGTCTGCCTGCCGCAATCTCCTTCATACATACATTTCGTTGGGAAATGAAAACTTTTCTTAACTTTGCAAAAACCGGGTTGACCGAGCTGGCTCGCTATACTCGATTTTACTGAAAAACGATTACGTAAAATTTTGGTATTTCTTTTCTTTTTGTTACTCTTTTTTAAAAGCGACGAAGGAAGAGAGTAAGAGAGAGAGAGAGAGAGAAAAAGAGAAAGAGAAGAAAACCCAGTTTTGGCTCATCCGATTCGCTTTTCATATTTACGATAGCGGCGACACAGATCGTGCTTCGCGCTACCCCTTTCAATTTTTAACAAACCCCCGTAGTCGTTTCCTCGCTAACTTCCTTTCACGATTTTAAAGGGAGTATCAAACACATCAACAACAAACAAAAACTTTTAGATTACTATAACTGTTTAACCTTTTTCCATAGTTTGGAAATTAAGAAAACTAACCACCAATTTTAACTGTGTATTATACAGGTTGTTTCTGATAAATTAAGGGGGACGTTCTTTGGGCAATTTTGAGTTAAAAATGTTCCACGACATTAATTCAACATGTCCATTTTTCAAAATTCCCTAATGTTAGTATACCTTCTTGCCCTCAAACATACGATTCAAAATCCCTAACTCTTCCTCGACTTTACAATAGTATTTCCCAAATCCCCCCCTCTTACTAACATTTATTGCCCAATTTTTCGAGTTTTGAAACCCATTTTGAACCTTCCGAACCGGTTTTTAAATTTTCTGGCATTTATGAACCCGTTCTTGAATTTCCTGAAAATTTCCTAGCATTATGAACCGGTTTTTGAATTCCCTGAAAATACCCTAGCATTTATGAACCAGTTCTTGAATTCCCTGAAAATTTCCTAGCATTTATGAACCGGTTTTTGAATTCCCTGAAAATACCCTAGCATTTATGAACCAGTTCTTGAATTCCCGGAAAATTTCCTAGCATTTATGAACCGGTTTTTGAATTCCCTGAAAATTTCCTAGCATTTAGAAACCAGTTTTTGAGTTCCCTGCATTTCTCCTTTCAGTTTTTCAACCAGTTTTTGAGTTCCCTGCATTTCTCCTTTCAGTTTTTGAGTTCCCTGCATTTCTCCTTTCAGTTTTTCAACCAGTTTTTGAGTTCCCTGCATTTCTCCTTTCAGTTTTTCAACCAGTTTTAGAAAGGGGTAGACAATCCTCAGTATCGGGACATACAAGGGGGTGCACCCATAGCCGTCTCTGCGCACTCTCTGAACATGGAAGAACTAGGCATGGTTCTTCCATGCTCTGAACTATAAAAGCTCTTAGAGGGCAGGCGCCAAAAAGCGAGATGAAAGGCAATGCTTTACCCCCATTAGGAACCTTCGTATTCACGAAGACGAAGTTCAATCAACGTCAAGCAAATTCTGCATTTGCTTTACACTCCCTTTAAAAAAAACCATTACTTTTATGTTCGTAAATGATTATAGTTTAAAAGCGAGATTGGAATTTCTAAATTCTGCGCTTTAAATGTTTTATACGATTATGCACGATTTTTCGTTTACTAGCTCGTATTGTCTGCTCAGAAAAAATCAAAGACATTTTTTTTTAATCATTTATCTGTGAGGTTATATCTTGGACGATGATCCATCATAAATTATATATACTTTCATTGAATCTCTCAATATTTGATTGGAACATTGGAATTAAAAGAATTAAGGTATCTCAATCCTGTTTTGATACAAAATTGTTTCAGTTTAATTGCGCTAGAATCTTCTTTATTGGTCAAGGACAAATTTAATTCCCCGCCAAAAAGGGAAAAAAAATAATCACGTTTTTCAAGATAATGGTAAAGTTCATGGATGGAATTTCATGTATTTAATCAAAGGAACATATTTAAGCATATTTTGAAATTTTTTAAAACTTAATTCTAAATAGTAGGTGAATATTTTGGTACTTTCAATTGTAACTTTTTCAACGAAGAACCACCCAAGAATTTTTTGTATTCGAAAATGACTAGGTAATGAAATGGTACAAATCGTATATTTTTACTTGTTGCAAAAGCAAATACAGGGTGTTTCTGATATGTCTGCCACAAATTAAAGGGCTCTTATGGTCAAACCAGAAGTGAGATGAGACTAGAAGTGAAGGGCTCTAGCATTGATAGTAGATCCTGGCACTAGTGAACAAATTTGAGGATTTTATGCCGCTTCAATCGCGCCTACACTAGAGAGAAAAAAATTGGTCGAGTTCCAAAAACATTTCCTACCCCCTTCCCCTCAACCTAAAGCGGCCAAACACGGACGCGGCTCCTTGAATCTAGTTCGGCCGTCTACCACCGCGAGCGTCTCACGTTTTGGAGGGAAAATTCAGAAACCGCTACTAGAGGGCCAACCGTTCTTGTGTTATCAAGAATATTCACTTTCGCCGAGTGAAGAATTTGGTTAGCTCAGTACTTCTGGTCTCATCTCACTTCTGGTCAAACTGATTGGTAAGTGTCAAAGAACATGGGCTCTACAACAGTTATGGAGATAATATGGGTTCCCAAACATTGATTTACCCCTAAAACATGGAAATAGTCACAGATTTGGAGTGTAATTAGCTTTTCTTTACCTGCTACGCACACTTTTAACCATTTAATAGTACACTTCTGCTACAGATTCAATAACTTTCTTAGATCGAAGACTATTGAAGGCTGATTTGTCTTAATCCATAATGTGTAACTATTTCCTTCTTTTAGCTGCCAATCAATGTTTGGAATTGGAAGCCCATATCTACGTAAGTAAATATTGTAGACGCCCATGTGCTTTTACATTTTCCATTCAGTTTGACCCCAACAAACACTTTAATTCATAGCAGACTTATCAAAAATGTAACTGGTATATTTTAATTAAAACTGGGAGTTGTGCTTTACTAGCAAGGGAGATCTAAATTCACCTTTTGTGTAATCAGGGATAGGTGTAATTTTAGAAGCAGGAATGAAGAACGTTTAGTATTTACTTCAGTCCGACTCATAGCCCAGTATAGAGCCCCTCCCTCCAACACGTAACGAATAGTTTAAATTATCTTATTGGCTCACTTAAACTACGTTTTGATGACGTTGCTGACGGGGACGGCGAAAAATGCGTAATTCCTTTTTACCTCTGTCGCTATGACCCGCCTCTCCTTTTATACCCCCCCCCGGTCCCGGGGAAGGGAGTCTGGGACTTTGACGCGCGCCCAGATTACTCTGTTCTCCATTCCTACTTCTAAAATTACATCTATCCCTGCATGTGTAATGTAGAACAAAAACAATCTTTGCTAAAGCGTTTGAAGTTCTCGATATCTCATTGAAGAAAAGGATTCTGATTGAGAGGGTAATCTTCCCTTTAAAAAGAGACCTATTGGACAATATCCAATCAGAACGACCATAAAAAGAACGCAATGCGGCTAACTACAAGGGGTAATACACTTCCGTAACGTCGACAATGCGTATGAGGTTTAAGTTTTATAAGACTGAGACAATTTCTAAATAATATGTGTTCACCGAAAAAAGTTGGATTTATTTTTATTTTCAAATTAACTAGATTTATCTTTGAATTATGCTCCTCTGTTTTATATTCCAATATTAATTCAGTTGACTTCGTGGTAATGAAAGCCGATTCTTCGTTAAAAGGATAAGAAATTGTAATTCAAATGTGACAAAAATAAAAAAATAATAACTCAAGCTTTATGTTTGATTTTATGTCGAAGATGGTTTCAAATGGAGTAAATATTAAGGAAACGCAGGTGAATTCACAGTAATCTGTCCACTTAATGGTATTTGCGAGATTTTTCACTTATGTTCTTAAGTTATACCAAGAAGCGATATCTAGTTTCACACACACATTTCTAGCTTTATCTCAAGTTAAAACGAAGGTCCGGAGTTAGTCCCCGCCTCTAAATTACAACAAGCATCTCATTGGTTCTTGAAAACTCACGTCAGCGCGACGCGAATGACGAAAATTGCAGTCATATTTTCCGACTGAGGAGAGGCGAAATAGCGCGGCCTCCTTTTACATCCCCCCTTGTATTTTGAAAGGGGGACTGGGACTATGGCGCGCGAATAGGCATCTTAAACTTTCTTCCTAGTAAACTAGATATCGCTTCTTGGTTATACTGAGCAAACACAGTAACACACACACGACACTCACCGTTAAATATTTCTGATATAACAAAATTCATGAGTGAATTCCCTCTTGATAAAAAACTGACCTAAAACCGAAACACAGAAGTATCTTCTAAGCATTTGAACAACAATGCCCTTCTTCGTTTAAATTACTTAGGCCATTAGAGAGAGCTTTCTATACTTTTCAATTCTCAAAATAGACCTTTTATCATTAGAGAAGAAAATTAGAGAATGACTCCTAAAATATAAAATTGATCCGATTGCGAAATAGTTTTTTCCTGTTTTATTAGACCCAAATATTTGGTTCGAGTATTTAAATAAATAATGGATTAAAATATATTTGTGCATGTCTGCACGCGATTACGATCAAAATATAAGCGCGAAAAACATCCGGGATGGGTTCGTATAACATACAATTATGACATTGTGAGAAAATTTGCGCAACGTGCACCTGATATTTTTAATGCATATATATTTCGTATCAGTCTCGTCTTTATCTCCAGCGACTATTTTAAACTCGGGTTCAAGTGATATTACAAAAAAAAAAAAATAGTTGACACTAGCTAGATACACGGTGTTTTTCGTGAGTCAGCTATAAATTAAATGGTGTGTTTTATTTGGGTCAAACTTGGTGGAAAGTGTCGAAGAAGAGCTTTGGTCCCATTGAACCGAATTCCCATTCGACAGAAGGGGGTTTTTTTTGGGGTCCCATTCGACCGAACGTAGCCAAAGGTGCGATTTTATTATAGTCCCATTGGGCCGAAATTCTATTGAACTGGAAGAAGACATACTGTGTGGTTTTGCATTAAATATATTTTTAATTTCACAACGTATTATTGTTAAAATAAATGTGAGTTGAAAATGTATTACTGCACTTATTTTAACTAAGTTTTAATTACGGCGAACCTCACCTACCCTAGCCTAACCTAACCTAACCTAACCTAACCTAACCCAACCTTGTTTGGAGATAAAAAGATTATTTATATGAGTATTAAAAGCCCGCCTCTTACCACGAACAATTTATTAGCAATAATAGAAATATTTTGGAAAAGATGTCAGATAATTAATTGGAGAATATTTTGGAAAAGGTAGCAGCTAATTAATAGGAGAATATTTTAGAAAAGGTGAGAGCTAATTAAAAGGAGAATATTTTGGAAAATGTGAGAGCTAATTAGTAGGAGAATGTTTTGGAAAAGGTTGCAGCTAATTAATAGGAGAATATTTTGGAAAAGGTGGCAGCTAATTAATAGGAGAATGTTTTGGAAAAGGTGGTAGCTAATTAAAATTAGAATATTTTGGAAAAGGTGGTAGCTAATTAAAATTAGAATATTTTGGAAAAGGTGGTAGCTAGTTAAAAGGAGAATATTTTGGAAAATGTGGTAGCTAATTAGTAGGTGAATGTTTTGGAAAAGGTTGCAGCTAATTAATAGGAGAATATTTTGAAAAAGGTGGCAGCTAATTAATAGGAAAATCTTTTGGAAAAGGTGGCAGCTAATTAATAGGAGAATGTTTTGGAAAAGGTGGTAGCTATTTAAAGGGAGAATATTTTGGAAAAGGTGGTAGCTAATTAAAAGGAGCATATTTTGGAAAAGGTGTCAACGAATTATTGGAACCAAACCAAACCTAACCTAACCTAACCCACCCGAAACCAAAATATTAAAATTTTAATTTAAAATTTAAAGACATTGATGGAACTACCATTAAGACTGTACTTCATTTTAAGCACAATTTGTTTATTAATTCTATATATCTCTTGCCTTGAAAGGAATGAAAGTGAGCGTTATAATTAGTATCACGAAACATTTACTTTTAATATTATTAACATACCTTTCGGAGATTCGAACCAACAACCTATCGCTTCGCAGTCCAACATCGTATCCACTACACCACCGAATCGCTGACGGCTACAGTGTTTCAAGTTATATTCATGTATTTTTTAGAGGCATATTCGGACGATTGGGATTTCGGTCCATCGGGAATATAGCCATTGGGCTGGAAATCTAAAATCATTGCGGGATATTCGGTCGAATGGGATTTCGGTCCATTGGGAATTCGGTTGAAAGGAACGATACCGAAGAAGATGCATGGGGGTCTACAACATTTAGTTACGGAGATAAGGGCTTCCAAACATTGATTGTCTCATAAACCAAGGAAATAGTAATAACACATGTGTGGAGTAATTAGCTTTACTTAACCAGCGTACGCTGCACATTTAATAGCACATTTCTGCTTGATAAAGGTTCAATAACACTCTTAGATTGCAGACTATCGAAATATGATATGTCTTACTCCGCATGTGTGACAATTTCCTTGTTTTTAGGAGCCAATTAATGTTTGGAAACCCATATCTCTGTAAATAAATGTTGTAGGACCCCAACATGTTCTTTGACACATGTACCCATTTAATAGCACACTTCTATCGACGTTTACAGTCACGTGACATTTCCCAATCACAAGAAGTGATATCTAGTTTATTAGGGAGAAGGTATAAATTCCCCACATTTCAAACTTATTTCCAGTCCAAACGTAGGTCCGGAGTTAATCCCAGCCTCTAAATTACAACCAGCATCTCATTGGTTCTTGAAAACTCACGTCAGCGCCACGCCAATAACGAAAATTACGTATTTTCCGACTGAGGAGAGGCCTCCTTTTCGTCCCCCCTTGTATTTTGAAAGGGGGGCTGGGACTATGGCGCGCGAATACTTACTACGCATCCTATAACTTCTCCTTAGAAACTAGATATCACTTCTTGCAATCACTACTCCAGGTAATAAATTACTATACTTCAAAATATAGTTCTTGACACGCTAAGGCCTACATAACGGATTGTACATCCCTTTAAAGAAGATATAAAACGTGTAGAGCGATAGCGGAAGATAAGGAGTCTAGTATATCAAGGTCACTTGTGATTTCATAGAACTAATTAAAGCTAGGTGTAACGGAGGAGGATTCAAATTAGATATTGTAATGGTCACCGAATATGACACGCCAAAACAGTGAAAGAAAGAACCATTTAAAGATAGGGGCGAAGTAAATGACATGTATATTCCCTTGTAAACTAGCTGATCTTGGGTTAATACGTCTTTACAGGTCCTATTTAGAATTAAATGATTACAAACAGACGGTCTAGAGCCTTTGAAACCAACAATGACTATCTGAACTTCTAAAGTCTATACAATAAATTTGTTTTTTATTATTGGAATTTGAGAGATAAGCTTCGCAATTCGTGCTAGACAACAATCATTTCTTCCCTTATCAAAAGACCGACCCGCTGAGTAAATGCACCTAATCAACCAAAGAAGGACTAGGGAATTGAAATTAAACCGCTACAACTGTAATCAGTTATCGGTAACACACTCCCAATAAAGTTTTCCACCACACAGGACCTTATTTCAAAATGACCGTAAAACTGGACATTGAGCGATTATCTAAACTTATACAAGTAAAAGGCAGACATTTCTTAGGCACTCGCCAAGAAAGATTTTTCCAATCCGGGCCGCCATCTTGTAAAATGGCCTCCGGAAATGTAAATATCTTCCTTATGTCCGTGGGCTTCAATTGATTTCAATTGAATTTAGTACACTGGTTCATTATACCCTACAGATGGGTTTTATTTATTTGTTTTTTGAATATGACGCCATATTTTAACATGGCGATTGAAAATGTAAAAACCTTCTTACGTCCGTAAGTTTCAACCGATTTCAAAAACACTTCGTAAACCGGTTTATTATAACCAATAGAAGGGCTTTATGGTTTTTGGGTTTGAATTTAACTCCATTTTTAAAATGGCTACCAAAAATTTGAGAACCTTCCTTGCGTCTGTACGTTTCAACCTATTTCAATAAAAATTGGTACACCCGTTCACTATACCCTATAAATTGGTTTTATTGAATTCGTGTTTGAATATGACGCCATTTTTTAAAATGGCCTCCAAAAATGTAAAAACCTTCCTCACGTCCGTACGTTTCAACCTATTTCAATAAAATTTGGTACACGGGTTCATTATAACCAATAGACGGGCTTTATGGTTTTTGGGTTTGAATTTGACGCCATATTTCAAAATGGCGGCCAGAAATGTAACCAACATATTCTTCCAAGCAAATCTGATGCTAGTATTACATATATTAATTTAATTTTTTTCCGAGAATGATAAGGGGGAAATGTTTTTATAATACAGGTTGATCGAAACGTCCTTGAAATTGTGAAATATTTATAAACAGCTACCTCAAATCGTCTGCCACTCATCTAAACTCCCACCACGCGTAGAAGAGTCAACACAAAATAAAGCTTTCCTTAAATAAAATTAAAATATTTAATTTTTTTTTTCTTTCCTAAAAGTTTCAAATACGTGGAATCCAGTGATCATTATTAACAGGAAAATATTCGGTTGAACTGAAAGAGTTGCGTCATTTTAACCAATCTAATGTTAATGTGAATGTTTAATTTAAAGAGTTTTTTTAAAACAATTATCTTAACGATAAATTTTATCCTTAACAATATTTTTGACATGACATTTTAAATTATTGTAATTTAAAATAAAGTCTCATTCCAGTATTATATTATTTGAGGTGTAAATTCCTACATGTCTTAAAAGTGGGTATGTCAAATACCATTGTCTTTGATTATTAAATTTTCATAGCCTTTGATTTCCTCCACTGCACCTTTAAATTCGCATCAGTTTCCCTTTAAAATTCATATTTTCGTTACAAAACTGTTGCTGCTATTTACACCATTCAAACTACACCAAGAAAGGCACCGATTGGCACTAAAATATAACCATTTCACGTGCAGATTGCCCTCTATGACCCTTTAGGCTCACTTTGAAATTCCCTGATTTTTCTCTGAATTTTTAGGCTCATTTTGAAATTCCCTGACTTTTCTCTGAATTTATAGGCTCATTTTGAAATTCCCTGACTTTTCTCTGAATTTTTAGGCTCATTTTGAAATTCCCTGACTTTTCTCTGAATTGTTAGGCTCATTTTGAAATTCCCTGAAGTTTCTCTGAATTTTTCGGCTCATTTTGAAATTCCCTGACTTTTCTCTGAATTTTTAGGCCCATTTTAATATTCCCTGATATTTTTGGCCAATTTTGAAATTCCCTGACTTTTCTCTGAATTTTTAGGCTCACTTTGAAATTCCCTGACTTTTCTCTGAGTTTTTAGGCTCGTTTTGAAATTCCCTGACTTTTTCTGAAATTTTAGGCTCATTTTGAAATTCCCTGACTATTCCCTGTCTTTTCTCTGAATTTTAGGCCCATTTTGAAATTCCCTGACTTTTCTCTGAATTTTTAGGCCCATTTTAATATTCCCTGATATTTTAGGCCAATTTTGAAATTCCCTGACTTTTCCCTGACATTTTAGGCACATTTTGAAAGTTCCTGACATTTTAGGCCCATTTTGAAATTCCCTGACATTTCAAGCCCATTTCGAATTTATCTGATTATTTTCAGACATTCCGGGTTTTCCCTGACATATGGCATTGGCAACCCTATAATAGTGCGGAAGCAAGTAAATCAGTTTAGCGAGACACGTGCCTTGTTAATCGTTTTTAATTTAATCTATTAAGGTTTATGGCATGCCTATTGTTAAATCCAGAGAAGCAGACAGATTAAGCTGGGGGTTTTATTTTATTAATAATATAAATAGTCTAATTTGAGGTACTCATAATCTCGAGTTAAGTAAGTCGTCATTTCATTCGTCGAAAAGTTTTTCTTCAAGAAAGTATTTATTTTTATTTTATCAACGTAATTTTAAAAAATTGCTTCCCCAAAAATTCCTTCATGAAATTAATTTATTATTTCCTCAATCCTTCCCTTAATCACAATAAAAACATTAGATTGCGTACGGTATTTCCCCGAAAATACCCTAGTAGCTGGCTATGGCTACAAAGACGGGGATATCCTAAAGTTAATATCACCTTGTATTATCAGAATCTACTTTTTCTCTATTCGGATTTCGTACAAATAATCCATCCACTTTAGTTTCAAATCTATGGAAACTTCAAGGTGATACGAGTGAAAGTTACATAAAAAAAAAAGAAAAAAGTAACTGTAACGGTGCACCAAAATTGATCGGCTTAGTAAATTTAACCAAAAATCAATCCAATTTCTTTTTTGGAACATCCAGACGATAAGGTAAAAGATTCAGACAGGGAAAAAAGACAGTCTAGATTAAGTTATTTTGCCTATAGCATAAGTTTATAAGTTATGTTCCAATCCATAAGTATGACACTAGCTATATACTAGGGAGAAGGTATTAGGTGCCTAAGTATTCGCTCGCCAAGTCCCAGTCCCATTTCAAAATACAAGGGGGACGTAAAAGGAGGCCGGACTATTTCTCCTCTCCTCAGAGTGGGAAAATACGTAATTTTCGTCATTCGCGTCGCGCTGACGTGAGTTTTTAAGAACCAATGAGAGGCTGCTTGTAATTTAGAGGCCGGGATTAGCTCCGGACCTACGTTTGGTCTGAAGATAAAGCTGGAAATGTGGCGAATTTATAACTTCTCCCTAGTAAACTAAATATCACTTCTTGGCTCGAGCTAGTTCGAGAATGACAAGCGATAAATGACTACATTCGGTTCATTTTCCTATTAAGTCTGCATTACTAAGCCTTTGATAGCGCCTCACCAGACGTCGCTTTACCCTGAATCTATGACCTACATCATCACTTCATGAAAAGATCTCAGTAACCAGTGACATAATTATGGAACATATCTTATGAACTTATGCTACAGTTATTTTGCCTTTTTTTAATCGCGCGTTGAACCGTAATTTCTATCCGTAAACAGATTATTTATAAAGATTGATAAATATTAGCGTAGAAACCGATCATAATCTTGAATTTTATTGAGTTAGACTAATTTGCATATTGATTGACAGATCTTTTTTAGAAAAGGCTCAATAAATAAGATAATGATTTTGAAATAATAAATTTCAAGTTTGGTAGCTAAGGACCTTAAACAGGTGTTTTGAGTTTTGGGATATTTTTGACCTGTTAGAAAGAAGTTAAGTTACGCCTTTTTTAACATAAAAAAAGCGTTGTTTACGGTTTTATAATAAATTTCTTAACTTCTCTACTACAGGTATTCTGAACTTTTGGTGTTATTTTCACCCTACACCACATCTTTTTAACAACAAGCTCGTTTTTCAACTATCCGTCAAAATATTTTGAGATATCCTATTAGATTTGAAATATTTAAATGAAGCAAAACCCCCAAAATTCTCAAATAACCGGTAAATGATAAATGGAATGAAAATTTAATTGAAAATTAGTATATTTTGACCCAAAAAACATTATTTAAATGAACTGCCTAAACTTGCTTCCAGCTAAAATTAAATTTTTTTTTACTTTTAATATTTAAATCACGAGTAAGTTGGTATGTCATATATATTATTAATAAAAACTGTCATTGTAGACAAAAACGCGAAAAAGTAAAAGATAAGTGTTGAAAATTAATTGCCTGAAGTAACAGATATTCAAATTTTCACTTTTGAAGACATGATTATTTGAAAAAATTTTTAGTTTTTTCACCAAAATTCAAGCATTTTAATTCTCTCACTATTTCTACTTCAGGAAATTGAATGACAATGCTAATTAAATTAATTAAGGGGTCATCCGTAAAAAACTCCATAATTATAACCTTTAGTCCGAATTGTCATAGAAAATGTTCGACTCAAAATTGATTTACCATAGAACCCTATGTACTTTGGTGTACCCTCTTTTTTAATACCCTGTATATTATTAAAAACTTCTCATTTTAGTAATCACAACAGGATTACGTGTTTGTAACATCAACCAAGTTCAAATTTGAAAATATATTTCTTAATTGAACTATTGAAGTGCCAATAATTCAAGATATAATTAATCAAAATGTCTTGATTACAATCAAGACCGAAAAAGTATGGTATCGTTCCTTTCAACCGAATTCCCAATGGACCGAAATCCCATTCGACCGAATATCCCGCAATGATTTTAGATTTCCAGCCCAATGGCTATATTCCCGATGGACCGAAATCCCAATCGTCCGAATATGCCTCTAAAAAATACATGAATATAACTTGAAACACTGTAGCCGTCAGCGATTCGGTGGTGTAGTGGATACGATGTTGGACTGCGAAGCGATAGGTTGTTGGTTCGAATCTCCGAAAGGTATGTTAATAATATTAAAAGTAAATGTTTCGTGTACTAAATAAAACGCTCACTTTCATTCCTTTCAAGGCAAGAGATATATAGAATTAATAAACAAATTGTGCTTAAAATGAAGTACAGTCTTAATGATAGTTCCATCAATGTCATAAAATTTTAAATTAAAATTTTAATATTTTGGTTTCGGGTGGGTTAGGTTAGGTTAGGTTAGGTTTGGGTTAGGTTAGGTTAGGTTAGGTTAGGTTAGGTTAGGTTAGCTTAGGTTAGGTTAGGTTAGGTTAGGTTAGGTTAGGTTAGGTTAGGTTAGGTTAGGTTAGGTTAGGTTAGGTTAGGTTAGGTTAGCTTAGGTTAGCTTAGGTTAGGTTAGCTTAGGTTAGCTTAGGTTAGGTTAGGTTAGCTTAGGTTAGGTTAGGTTAGGTTAGGTTAGGTTAATTTAGTTTTGGTTTGGTTTGGTTCCAATAAAACGTTGACACCTTTTCCAAAATATGCTCCTTTTAATTAGCTACCACCTTCTCCAAAATATTCTCCCTTTAAATAGCTACCACCTTTTCCAAAACATTCTCCTATTAATTAGCTGCCACCTTTTCCAAAACATTTTCCTATTAATTAGCTGCCACATTTTCCAAAATATTCTCCTTTTAATTAGCCACCACCTTTTCTAAAATATTCTCCTATTAATTAGCTGCCACCTTTTCCAAAAGATTTTCCTATTAATTAGCTGCCACCTTTTCCAAAATATTCTCCTATTAATTAGCTGCCACCTTTTCCAAAATATTCTCAAATTAATTATCTGACATCTTTTCCAAAATATTTCTATTATTGCTAATAAATTGTTTTAATACTCATATAAATAATCTTTTTACCTCCAAACAAGGTTGGGTTGGGTTAGGTTAGGTTAGGTTAGGTTACGTTTGGTTAGGTTAGGTTAGGTTAGGTTAGGTTAGGCTAGGGTAGGTGAGGTGAGGAGTGCAGTAATACATTTTCAACTCACATTTATTTTAACAATAATAAGTTGTGAAATTAAAAATATATTTAATGCAAAACCACACAGTATGTCTTCTTCCAGTTCAATAGAATTTCGGTCCAATGGGACTATAATAAAATCGCACCTTTGGCTACGTTCGGTCGAATGGGACCCCAAAAAACACCCCTTTCTGTCGAATGGGAATTCGGTTCAATGGGACCAAAGCAAAAGTATCGATAAGACTGAGTTTATCACTTGTCTGAAGGATCAGGTATTAATTTTTCTTTTTAATTGAAACTTAAATGCATGCTTAAGAAAAAACAACGTTCCATTACCGTTTTCCGTTGAAATAAATTATTTTACTGGTAATCAATTTCAAAAATTTACTTATCTCGGCTTTTCGACCACAATTCCATTCCCCGAAAACATTTTATCATTACATTAATTACTTTTGGGAGAGTACGTGTATGGTTTTGCGTTTTAAAAGGTTCCTAAAGACGCTATATCCCCATTCGTGACCGGCACGCTTCGCAGTGGAACATTTTAATTATTCTAAAACCAATGGCGCCAAATTCAATAGGGACAGTAACATTTTTACTCGCGGTTTTGCAAAATGATGTAATATCAAGTGTACTTTAGTGAACCGTCGTATTGTTCTTTCTCATAGTTCAGGGCATGATCAGTGTTACTGACCAATTTCTCTCTCTAGTTTCTAACAATGGTTAGAGACTATTTGATATGGCTTCAAGGTAGCAGATGGACATGGTAGTGAAAAAAGTAATCCAGAATTTTGTTCGTTCAAACCCTAATATATCATGAAAAATTCAAGTGAGGAGGCGGCACTACCTAGAAAGATTGATTTTGGCAGATAACAGCGAAAAAATTATGTTCTACACACACTGGGACTATGGGAGAGTTTCTGGGCCGCAGGTCGCACATGATGAAATTTCAACTCCAGTTTACATCAATTCTCCCTGGTCGTACTAGTAGCAGGTTA
The DNA here is from genome assembly GCA_019434445.1 of Phalangium opilio. Lineage (NCBI taxonomy): Eukaryota > Metazoa > Arthropoda > Arachnida > Opiliones > Phalangiidae > Phalangium > Phalangium opilio. Next base: position 196,111 of record JAEQBA010002966.1, read on the forward strand.
AGCTATAGTTTGCTCAGGTCCTGTTAGTCTCGAAAGGGTTATATAGTCCTTGTAACTTTTAAAAGGTTGTTGTCATGGCTAAACAGACCGCTGTTACAGTTTTATTGGTTATTTTGACACGTTATCTCCCAAAAGTAATTAATGTAATGATAAAATGTTTTCGGGGAATGGAATTGTGGTCGAAAAGCCGAGATAAGTAAATTTTTGAAATTGATTACCAGTAAAATAATTTATTTCAACGGAAAACGGTAATGGAACGTTGTTTTTTCTTAAGCATGCATTTAAGTTTCAATTAAAAAGAAAAATTAATATCTGATCCTTCAGACAAGTGATACCCTCAGTCTTATCGATACTTTTTAGGTCTTGATTCTAATCAAGACATTTTTGATTAATATCTGTTCCTTCAGTCTTCATTTTAATTAAGAATGTTAAGAAACTGTATTACATTTTCAAAATCTGCACTAAGCAGAAACATATATAAAGGGGACCATAACTTTAGCTCAATCAGACATTTATTTATAATGATACTTCAAAAAAAAACGTAAATCATTAAAAGTTTGTATTCTTATTGTAATTAACATAATACAATTTTTTACAATCATTTATTGAAACGCGAGGCGCCCCCCTAAAAATTCCAGAAATAGGACCAAATTGACAATTTTACAAAATTTTTAAAAATGCTGATTTATGTCCGTTTAACATTTAGCTCAAAATTGTCATAAGCCCAATATGAAATTCGGATATCCTTAAAACTTCATAAAGACGATCCGAGATTGTCAATTTCAAACTTTTTTGTAGCATAAACTAATGTCTGTTTGATATTAAGCTTAAAACCTTAAACAAAATATAGTCAGGGCTACGGCTACCCTAAAAGTTCACAAAGATGATCCAAGATTGTTAATACGCCTAAAATGTGCCATCTTCAAAATATGTAGCCGGGGAAAAGAGAGCGTGATTGGAAGTCGCGGGGGTTGGGACAGGGATAAGGGAGTTGAGATGGATTGGAAATGATGATGGGCGACCTGCGGCACCGTATATCTCCCTATGTACCTCGTGCACACCCCTACCCTTCGGTAGGCGATTGCTAAGTGCTGCCGCGGTGCGCCATTTTATTTGTATAAGAACTAGCTTCTATTTTGAAGATAGAGGGAGCGCCCTTTACAATTTCGTACAGTACGACCCTACCTAACCGCTGAGGATGCGGAGAGTACTATGTTGCCGTAGGTGGGGGTATACAGGCAACGCTATAGGTATGGGGGTTTCTACTCCATTCCTCTCTCCTTCAAGGTTGGGACTCCAGGCATAGCCAACTCCATCACGCACTCGACAACGCAAAGCAACTCGCGCCAGCGTGGGAAATAAGGCGGTGACAGTTTAAAAATTGCCTGGTCCAGTTCAAAAATTAAATCGGAGGGGGGAGGGTCATCTTTCTAATACTAAGAAAGATCAATGGTAATCAGACTCCACACATTAAAATTCTAATATTTTAATTATCCACTTCTTTAGTTTAGCAGACGACGTGCTCTGGTCAATGGTCACGGACCAGTTTATTTATTCCAAGTCAGAAAAGTCGCTGGCCTAATGTCCAGTTTAAAAAATGCTTATTTGGTCACGGACCAGAAAACTCACGTAAACGCGACGCGAATGACGAAAACTACGTATTTTCCGACTGAGGAGAGGCGAAATAGCCCGGCCTCCTTTTACGTCCCCCCTTGTATTTTGAAAGTGGGACTGGGACTATGGCGCGCGAATACTTAGGCATCTTATACCTTCGTCCTAGTAAACTAGATATCGCTTCTTGGTAAAACTTTATATAACTAAAACCATAAGTTTAAAACATATGTTCCATAAAAAGCATCATACCACTTTTGGAATACAAATTTCAGCACCCACAAATACCTACAAGCACCCACAAGTACCTACAAGCACCCACAAGCACCCACAAGTACCTACAAGTATCCACAATCACCTTAAAGCACCCACAAGTACCCACAAGAACCCACAAGTACCCACAAGCACCCACAAGTACCTACAAGCACCCACAAGTACCCACAAGAACCTACAAGTACCCACAAGAACCCACAAATACCCACAAAAACCCACAAGTACCTACAAGCACCCACAAGTACCCGGGACAAGCACCCACAAGTACCTACAAGCACCCACAAGTACCTACAAGCACCCACAAGTACCTACAAGTACCCACAAGTACCTACAAGTACCCACAAGTACCCACAAGTACCCACAAGTACCCACAAGTACCCACAAGTACCTACAAGTACCCACAAGTACCCACAAGTACCTACAAGCACCCACAAGTACCCACAAGTACCTACAAGCACCCACAAGTACCTACAAGCACCCACAAGTACCTACAAGTACCCACAAGTACCTACAAGCACCCACAAGTACCCACAAGTACCTACAAGTACCTACAAGTACCCATAAGTAACCACAAGTACCCACAAGTACCTACAAGAACCTACAAGTACCTACAAGTACCCACAAGTACCTACAAGTACCCACAAGCACCTACAAGCACCCACAAGTACCTACAAGCACCCACAAGTACCCACAAGTACCCACAATAACCCACAAGTACCTACAAGCACCCACAAGTACCCACAAGTACCTACAAGCACCCACAAGTACCCACAAGCACCCACAAGTACCCACAAGTACCCACAAGTACCCACAAGAACCTACAAGTACCCACAAGTACCTACAAGTACCCACAAGTACCTACAAGTATCCACAAGTACCTACAAGCACCCACAAGTACCTACAAGCACCCACAAGTACCTACAAGTACCCACAAGTACCTACAAGTACCCACAAGTACCTACAAGTACCCACAAGTACCTACAAGTACCCACAAGTACCTACAAGTACCTACAAGTACCCACAAGTACCTACAATTACCCACAAGTACCTACAAGCACCCATAAGTACCTACAAGCACCCACAAGTACCTACAAGCACCCACAAGTACCTACAAGTATCCACAAGTACCTTCAAGTATCCACAAGCACCTACAAGCACCCACAAGTACCCACAAGCACCCGGGAAAGCACCCACAAGTACCCACAAGAACCCGGGCAAAGCACCTACAAGCACCCAGGCAAAGCACCTACAAGAGCTCAAACGCCATGTTTTTCTTGCTTAATATCCCTCTAACGGCGTGAATCACGACAAAAATGCCGTAAGTCCAATATAAAAAATTAGGGCTAAAATGCGTGTCGCTAACAGTGGGAGAACGCCGTAATTCCAATACCCAAAACAACGTAAGTCAAAGTATGTGTTAATAATAATAAAAATCAATACTTAAACTTAATTTATCTTAATGAAACTAAGAAAAGGCACATCTATGGACTGTTATCTTTCGTTTAAGATGGTTCCCAAACGTAACGAATGAATAGTTTTCTTTATACGTGATCCCAATTAAGGTCATTTTTCCAAAAAATCCCATGTTATCTCTATGGAACATTATAGTATTTTTCACCAAATGTCTGATTAATTTTTTGGATTCTAAAACCACCCTTAACAACTTTTTCTTTATAGAACTAACTATTAGTTGGATCTCTTTGAAATTTTAACCACATAATTAGGGCCCAAACTGTAGTTCACTGGCAAAATTTCAAAGCAGCAAACACAATACGAAAAACGTTACGGCCAATCAAAGAACCCTCCTTTAGCATTAGAGGGAGTATCAAGTCTTATCTAAGAGAGCGACCGCTCTCCTAGAATATTTCAACTAGTTCCTTACTTCAAACTCTTGGTGGTATAGAATTGTATTATTGAAAAGCATTCTTACTGATTTTCAAAATAAAACACCGTTGACGGCATCTTGAGATGCTTCGCAAGTACGAATTTGAAGCACGTAAATAGTACGTGATGTTTAAATAACAGAGACTCGAGCATTTTTAAATACTTATGCAAATGCAAAGCAAATAAATTCCAGAAACTTACGAAAAGTCCAAATAAAAACCAAGGGGAAAGACACTCACTATTTAGTCTGGGTATTAATAAGTATAATTTCGAAAAATATTACTAAGCTGCCATTCCCACGAAACCTGTTAGAAATCTCGTGAAATTTAATGGATTTTCAGGAAAAATCTCTTTGAAACCTCGTGAAATTTTTAGAAATTCAATGGATTTTCAGTAAAAACCTGTTTGAAATCTCGTGAAATATGGGAAAATTCAATGGATTTTCAGGAAAATCTGTTTGAAATCCGCTGAAATTTGGGAAATTTTAATGGATTTTCAGTAAAAACCTGTTTGAAATCTCGTGAAATTTGGTAAAATTCAATGGATTTTTAGGAAAAATCTGTTTGAAATCTTTTGAAATTTTGGGGAAATTCAATTAATTTTCATGAAAAATCTGTTTAAAATCTCGTGAAATTTGGGGAAATTCAATTAATTTTCGTGAAAAATCTGTTTAAAATCTCGTGAAATTTGGGACTAAAAATAAAAATGGATTTTCAGAAAAAATTTGATTTGAATCTCATGAATTCTCTAAAAAAGAAATTATGATACAATATCTAGTCTTATTTATCAAATCTCGTGAAAATAGTTGAACAGGAGTTTCAAAAGCATTTAACCCCTCGAGAAAAATTATTTCTGTTATTAACTAACTCAGGCGGGTTGTAGTTATAAAACATCTCGTAATACGAGAAATAAAATTTATTTAAAAACCCTTCAGTCTTATTTCATTTTAAACGTAATTTCGGTTAAACAATAGTTCTTATTCGTTCGTTTCTTCTTTCGGTAGAAAAATAAACTATCCCCTTTCTCGGAACTAGCTGAAGAAGTTGAATTTTTTTATTTTTAAAAGAATAATATTATAAGTTGGGTAAGGGGAAAAACCCGCCACCGAGTTTCTGCTGCCGCTACCACGGAGTAAATGTCTAGGTCAGTGGGGCACGCGGCGTTGCCAGTCATTCAAAATGCCAGCCAGAACTACAAAACCGAAAGTGAAACTATCTACTTTGTCCAGGATGAACGCGAGGAAAGAGATACGAGGAGGTGTTTATATTTAGGAACTTGGCAGTACTACGTCATGCAATCTCACTCTAGCTAAAAGAGATACCAAGAGGGGCTGAAATAGCTTCAACAATGCAAAAAAGGACAACCAGAATGGCGACAGGGGGGCGGAGCTACGCACGAGTTCAGCGGCACTTTTGCTCCCTTAGGATGACTAAAACAAGAAATAGATGGTCATAATTTGAAGTGAATATGTTACACTCTGTTATATTGCTTTGAATTTTAAATTTGTACTTATTTTCTAGTTATCTAGAAGGGTCTATAGGGTAGAAGGCTAAGTAGATGATGCTTAAGTCTGAGCTGTTGCCTACGTTATATCTTAGGCAACGTTTGAATGCATTCAAAATGCGCTAACAAATCGGCCGTTTTACCGTTATCCGGCGTAAGGCATTATGGATGGAGTTGGTGGTCAACTTTTTAATTTCATATTTTTTTGGTGAGTGGCCGTGGGTTGACTTTACAAGCCGATAATAAGTATACGGAGGTCTGTAGGTCAACTAGAAGTACGAGAGGTGTGGGTTGCGTCTTTTGAAAAATGTTCGAAGTTGAAATTGGACTTCTCTAATGCCGCTTTTCCATTGGTATTTTCATAAGGAGAGAGATAATTTCCTTATGGTATTTTCCATGGAGTAAGGACGAAAGTTAGTTCCTTTAAATTTGCATTAAATGCATCTATGTCTAATTTCATATTGCTCGATGGTGGCAGATTGCTAGCAGCCAATGGAAAACGGCTTAAGTTTTGCAAGTAATTTTTGAGCCCAATCTGGAGATAAAAATTAACTTTGCAAGTGGCTGGGAACTTGGAACTGAACTCCTTTCAAAAACTGTTATGGCAACTCTGCAACGAGCAAGTTGAAAACACTAAACTATCTCCATGATCTTGTTTTATAAATTTACCTTAATATATAAAAATTATATATATTGATAAATTTGATGCTAATCTATACAAAAACTACGACAAAGCCAAAAATATAGGATATTATATTACCGTTCATGAAATTATTGGATAATTTAGTATAGGTTCAAAAATATAGGATTTTATAGGAATTATAGGACCGCTGGGCTCCCTGCTAAAGCCTATTTGACCTTTGACATACGATTAAATAACCAAAGAAATTGCGCAAGGCAATATTTCCTCAGCAGGCATTTACATTAAGTTACGAACTTAACAATCTTGTAAAGTAAAAGTTAAAGTTACCGTAATATTTTTCTCGAAGCAAAATATTTTATAGGATATATATCTTTTCTCTTTCAATTCTCGGCATTTAAAAAAAATAACGAAAAGAAAAGTAAAAAACATTTCTTTTTTCTGTATTACTCTCCTGACGAAGTGGTTTGGTTTTGTGCTCATTTTAGCGAAATGTTTGTTAACCAGTTCGACCAGTTTCGGGTGTCGGCCCACATTTTATCCGTAAGACTGTACAACGAAAAATCCCGGCAAAGAGTTTCAGTTACAGTTTGCATAGTGTTAAGAAGGCGTATGGCGGAAAAGGCTTATAATAATGTATAATTAGATAAAGGGTTTATAGTTTATGTAGAATAGTACTTTCAATTTGGAATGAATGGTTGTACGCACCATCACGAAATCCTAATTTTAAATGTTAAAGAGAGCGAGAGCGGCATCACAGACGCCATTTCTTATTCTTCTGTTTTCTTGTTTATGTTTGTTATTGTTATCTTTAGAAGTAATTAAAGAAGAAGTTCACGAGTAACATAAAATTGCACCTTAAAAGAACGGCCTTTTACTAAATTAAAAGGATAAATATTAAAATGAAAATAAATGATATCTTATTACAAAATAATTAGTTTGCATTTAATTAATCTTAAAAACAATCAAGGACTACTGCGCCATCCGCCATTGGTTTAGTGGCGTCTGCTAGCCCGAACCACTTACCCACAAGGGATTGGTTGAATTCTCACAGGCTGAGAGAGGTAAGTTGTTCGGTTTAGCAGACGCCACTAAACCAATGGCGGATGGCGCAGTAGTTCTTGATTATTTTTAAGACTAATTAAATGCAAACTAATTATTTTGTAATAAGAGATCATTTATTTTTTTTTTAATATTTTACCTTTTATATTTAGAAAAAGGCTGTTTTTTAAGGTATAGTGTTATGTTACCCGAACTTTTCCTTTAAGTTGTTATTTATTTTCGTTCCCGAATACCTTCCTTTTTCGTTGAGTTAAATTTCTTGAAGATTTTATGTTATGTTATTTTTATCGCCTCTGGCATTTTATCTAAAAGAATCAGACTATCTCTCTAATAATAAAGCGTATTTAAGCTTACTAAATATGATGAATTATGCGCTTTGGTTAATTTTAAATACGTATTTATAATATATTTTTAATCTTTCCATATAATATGCAACGCAGTTTTTCACTCCAAATATTGTCAGTTTAAAGAGGTGTATACAGGGTGTTTCTGATAAGTCTGGTATTAATAAATTAAGGGGGATGTTCTTTGGTAAATCAATTTTGAGTCGGAATGATTTAATGTTGTGTTTTAGGGACGACCCTTTAATTAAATTAGAAATCATTGTCTTAGTCAGTTTCTTAATTAAATTTAAGGGGTCGTCCGTAAAATACTCCATTCAATCTTAACTAGAAAACGGTCGCCCTTAGGGCAAGATGGAGATAGAAATTACATTTTCGACTCAAAATTGATTTCCCAAAGAACATCCCTCTTAATTTATGCCAGACTTACCAGAAACACCCTGTACATCAGCCATTACATACTATATAAAGCCTTCTATTTTAAAATGGATGACGTTGAAGCATACAATTTATATTGGAAGGCTTGTACCACGTGACGATCTTATCTACTATCTGCTAGACAGAAATGCCTAACGCGTAGGCTCCAGTAAGTTAAAGTAATTTCTCAAACCTTCTTTATGGTAAATAGACAAATAGTTCTAATATGAAATATTCATTATATTAAATATTCTTTCCAATAAGAAATGGAAATTTCTAGCCAATATCCTCTCCTTTAAGACAAATATTAATGAATGAATAACGCACTCAATAACTTATTGACCCCTTTTAAAAATAATAGACCGTTTCATTCTTGATAAATTAAAAAAACTTCGCTAGTCCCTACATCTTTTATTATTAAATAAATTCAACTCCTATGGTATAAGCTCTTAATAACCTATTATTATAAATACAGGGTGTTTCTCATAAGTCTGCCATAAATTAAGGGGGATGTTCTTTGGGAAATCAATTTTGAGTCAAAAATGTAATTTCTATCTCCATTTTGCCGATGACCCCTTCAACTTAATTAAGAAACTGATTTAGACAATGATTTCTACTAATTTAAATAAGGGGTCATCCCTAAAACACAATATCAAATCATAACTCGAAAACAGTTACCCTTATGGCAAAATGTCATAGATAGAAGTTACATTTTCGACTAAAAATTGATTTCCCAAAGAACATCCCCTTAATTTATGGCAGACTTATTAAAGAAACACCCAGTATAACTATGATTAAAAGCTTTAACAACCCGTTTTTTTTTAAAATTGAGAATTTCGTAATATTACATACAATATCGTGAGTTGAAAAGGCATTTATTTATTGGTAATATATTTTGTTAATTTTTCTCGACACTAAAAAGAAGACCAGTATTCGAGAGATCTTATTTGCATATTATTTGAATCTCAAAAAATCAAAAGAGGCACGCGCGTAACAGTAATCCTAAGAAAAGAGAAAACCGCTTCTTCGTCTTTTGATCATTATTCTTCGTCCGCGTACTGCTTCCTATATGGGCTATACAGTTTCTATCTACTTTGAATAATATCATAAGTTTATAAGTGATATGTTCCATAAGTATGACATTACCTATAGTTCGTAATGCTAGAGACTTACAGCTCGAGCTAGTTAGAGAACGACAAGCGAGAATGGCATGTGTCGCGAACTAATAAGCCTTACATGCGAAAACCAGACTAAGACTCAACTTCAATAATAACAGAGTTTTATTGAGATCATTAAAATTAAACTAACAGTGATACTGCGCGTTATAAATCGAGATAAATTTACAAGCAAAGAACTCTATCCGTTAACTCCTTAGGCAACTCTGCCCTTCGCCGTTTTACACCGTTTGTTATATACAAGTTATAAAAAAGTTACAAAAAGATATTATCTAGTTTTTTAGAGTTCGTGACGTCAAGTTGCGACATCCTCCCCCCGATGGACACAGTTCATCATTGTGAAACTTCTAAATGGTGCAACATCTGTATAGCTCGTCGTAAAATTGTCCCTCCAGGAAGTTTGATTGCCACCGCTCGGATCAAGCCATCGCGTCCGGGGAAAAGTTGCTGTATCCGGCCCATACGCCAGCTTTGTCTCGGTAGTTTTGGCTCAGCAAGAAGGACCACATCCCCTTCTTTGAATTCGCGAACTCCATGTACTGGTTTACTAGCATGTGCGGTCTTCAATTCCAGCAGGTAGCTTTTACTCCATCGATTCCAAAACTGGTCCAGCAGCATTTGTCTGTAGCGTAGCCTTTTAGTCAGCTGGTTTCGTCCGACTGATGATGGTACTTGCGAGAAATCTTGACTCGGGATACTTGTTAGGCGTCTTCCGATAAGAAAATGGGAAGGAGACAAAGGAGAGGGTTCGCCTATGTCTGTAAAGTTGTATGTGAGGGGCCTGGAATTAATGATGGCTTCAATCTCGATCAAACTGGTGTTCAGCTCCTCATACGTCAAATAACTACGCCCCAGTGTTTTCTTCAGACAATCTTTCACCGATCTTACGAGCCTCTCCCAAAATCCACCCCACCATGCTGCTCGCTCCACGATATGTTTCCAGTGGATGTTTCTTTGGCCCAGGAAGTCCTGGAACTGATCTTCCGTGATTTTGTTGTAGAGATCCTTTAAGTCCTTCTCAGCTCTTTTGAAGGTCCGAGCGTTGTCTGAATAAACCGTAGATACGAGTCCTCTTCGAGAAATGAATCGGCGAAAAGACAACATGAACTTTTCGGTGCTTAAGTCAGTCACTGCTTCCAGGTGTATGGCTCGAGTCACTCCACAAGTAAAGAGCGCTATGTATGCTTTGTTTTCTCCTTCCTCGCCTCTTATAAACAATGGTCCGGCAAAATCGACGCCGGTGGTAGCAAACGGAGGAGACTCTGTTATTCGATCGGCTGGTAAAGGAGCTGGTACTTGGGCTCCTGGCTTGGTTCGGAATCTTCTGCATCTCCCGCAATGATGGACGATTTTCTTTACAAGCTGTCGTCCTTTTGGAATCCAGAATTCGTCTCGCAACTGGACAAGGGTGCTATCGAGCCCACCGTGCTTGACCATCTCATGCGAATTCCTTGCTATTAACTCTGTTAAGTAATGATCGGCCGGTAACAGGTACGGGTGCTTGAGCCCATAACTTATGGTGGCTAACTGAAGACGTCCCCCAACTCTTATGACTTCATCCTCAAGGAACGGTTGGAACTGAAGTAACTTCGAGGTCTTGGATAGTGGTTTCTTCTCAGATAAGCTTTGGTAGTCTTCTGCATATGCTTGGCGCTGGATCTCACGTATCCAATAGAGTTTGGCGCTTAGGAGCTCTGTGGCGGACAAAGGACCTCTCTGTCTCGAAGATTCGTTGGTCTTTAGATTTTGAATGAAACGTTGAATCCAAGCGGTAATTCTGTAGATTCGATTTATTCGACTGTGTCTGTTGACATCCAAGAGGGGTTCAGGATTCAAAGTGCAGAAGAGCGTGACGATCTTCCTTCGTTCATCCAGCATGATTTCTTCGTCAGGACATGTAGCTGCTTTCGAGGAACTGGGCCATAAATCTTTCTGTTCCGTCAGCCATGGTGGTCCCTTCCACCAAAGGGAGTTTTCTGCTAAGTTCCGGATATGACAACCTCTTGATGCAATATCGGCTGGATTAAGCTTGCCGGCTACATGTGACCATCGACTTGGCTCGGTATGTTGCTGGATAGCTGCGACTCGATTGGCGACGAACAGTTTCCATTGCTTGGATAGACCTCGAATCCAATGTAAAACTATTTCTGAATCTGTCCAACAACTATAGCTGGATACTGAGCCTTCGAATACTTGCATCGTGTGGTTTAGAAGTCGGGCTCCTATAACAGCTGCCATGAGTTCTAATCTTGGAATGGTAAGGGCCTTTATGGGTGCAACTCTAGTTTTCGAAGAGACCAATGATACTCCAATGTCTCCATCTTCAGTCTCGTGGCGTAAATACAGGACAGCTCCATAAGCTAATTCGCTAGCGTCGCAGAATAGATGGAATTCTTGATGTACGACCTTGGCGTTGGAACCAGCGTAATACCATCTCGGTGCTTTAACCCTGTCGACCAATCTCAGCTCCATGATCCAATCATCCCATGTCTCTTGCACCTCCTCTGGTAATTTATCGTCCCATCCGACTCCCTTCACCCATAACGTTTGGAAAAGGCATTTTACTCTGATCAAGAATGGTGATAGCAGACCAATAGGGTCGAAAACTCTCGCCGCTGCCTTCAGGACACCTCGCTTTGTATCTTCTTTGTCTTTCAGTAGGTCGAGCAATGAGGATATGTCGAATGTAAGTAGGTCTTCTTCATGATCCCAGGACATGCCAAGGACTTTGAGCAGGTTAGAGCTTGACACCTTGCCGAGTTGTTTTACTGGTGTACTATCTTCAGTCCATAAATCGGCTAATTCTCGGCAGTTGGTCACCCATTTCCTCAGATTCATGCCAGCGTGACTGAATATATCTCTTGAAACGCGATATACTTCCTTGGCTTCGTCAACGGTCTCTCCCCCCGTGACTAAATCGTCGACGTAGAGTCGTTTCGCCAACATGTCGCTGATTTCAGGATACTGGTGTTCATACTTTTTGAAATGACATCGTAGAGTGGCTGCTAATAGGAACGGACTGGAGGCGACCCCAAATAGAACCCTTGTCATTCGTAAGTGGATGATTTCCAACGGCTCATCTGGCTTTGGCATAGTCTTTATCCATAGGAAACGGACATAATCTCTGTCAATAGGGTCGAGATATATCTGGAGGAAGGCTTTCTCGACATCACTCATCAGGGCGACTCGGTACTGTCTAAACTGGATCAGAATGGTTAGTAAGTCTGGAACCAGGCTGGGCCCAACATGCAGGCAAGAGTTGAGCGAAGGGAAACCCTTCTCATGTGCCGAGGCGTCGTGTACTATTCTCAATTTCGTGGTAGACTTGTCATCTCGGATGACAGGGAAATGAGGCAAGTAGTGTAGCCCTTCCTTTTGGTTTATGTTTTGCTCAGGAACGTATTCTGCGAAGCCTTGGTCCAACATCTCAGATACAGCGTCTTGATATCTCATATAGAGGACAGGATCTTGTTTTAGCTTCTTGACTAAGCCTTCTAGCCTCCTTTTGGATAGGGCCATATTGCTGCCAATTTTATCTTGACTGTTCTTCCATGGTAGTCGAACTGTATATCTTCCGGCGTCGAAAGTGAGAGTCTTCTCGTGGTTAACCAATACTTCGTCTTCAGACTTCGATGATACTGATTCCTCTGTTATTCCAAGAGACTCAATCTCCCAAAAGGCTTTTAATGACGCTGCTATCTCGGTCTCTTGAACGCTGACTTTCATGACTTGGATAGAATTAACAGATGACGACATACTTTGTGCCCCATGAACCGACCAGCCAAAGATGCTTTTCACCGCTACCAAAGATCCGTCCATGCGCTTATTCTCTCCGGTATTTAATGCCCAGAAGTAGTCGACTCCGATCAATACCAGGACCTCTTGCGGAACTGGTATCCCATTGACCTCGGTAATATCGCTCAGGGGTAGATTACTGTCTTCCATATACCTCCGAATTCCTTTCCCAGGTACCGTGACCATCGCTCCGCTAATGATTGGTACTTCTAAGGCTTCAATATCCGCATACGCCTCAGGATTTGTAGTACTTCTCAACGTCAGTTTCACCCTTTTTCTGGTAACTCGTTCAGGTTTCTCTTTCCCAAAGGGAAATACATCAACAACTTCCTCCTTTACGTCTGGAAGGTTTAGACGGCGTCGCAAATTCCCTTGAATGAACGTTCCTTCGCTGGCTCCGTCGAAAAGGCATCTGACCGGTACTCTGGAGTTTTCACCCTCTGCGTATGCGACCACTGTCTGAAGTAGTAGTCGTTGGGATAAGTCTCTCTCACATTGTGGCATAATGGTACTCATCGCCATGGTACGTTTCTCTGGTTGCGAGCTGTCTTCCGACTCTGAACTGATACTTTTAGGCTCAGATTGATCTTCAAACTGTTTACGGCAAATTGACTCATGGTGTTTCCTTTGACAATGTCCACATCTGACTCCTGATGGACAGCGACGCGCCATGTGACCTTGGGCAAGACAAACGAAACATCGATTTTGGCTCTTGATGAGTTCCGTTTTCTGGTCTATCGATAATGCTCGACATTCTCTCGTAGAATGTTGTAAATCACCACAGTACATGCAGGACTTGTTCAATGCTGTTTTGAGTACTGCTGTTGTAGAAGGCTTGTTCCTAAGATTACGGTAATGTTTAGAATGGCTGGATTCGTTCTTGACGTTGTTGCTAGTCCATCGGCTATTGAATGCTGTGTATTTCTCGTCCTCGTCTTTACGAAGATCTGTGGCTCGTTCTCTGCTTTCCACTTCCCGCTTCAGATACTCCAGCAAGGTTTGCGCGCTCTGCTCTTCATCGTCATATCGCCTATTGAACTCCAGTAGAATCTCATGCGGCAAAACTTGCGTTAAGATAGGATAGAGAAAGGTGCCATACGTTTTTACGGACGTTCCCAAAGCCTCTAGACTCTTCACTTGAATTTCGCAGGTGTCATAAAGGTGTCTTAATGATGTTACATCTGACGCTCTTTTAACCGGCTGAAGATGTAAGAGCTTCACCATGTGTGTGTTAATTGCATCCGATCTTTTGCCAAAACGGTCGCTCAACTTCTCTATCGCGGCTTCGTAATTTTCTTCTGATAAGGTATATCCTCCTATTGCTGACAACGCTGGGCCCTCAAGGAAGGATTTCAGGTAGGTGAATTTATCCACTGCCGCTAGCGTAGGATTCTCGTGAATTGAAGCCTCGAATTGACCCCAGAAATTCTGCCACTCGGCTCGATCTCCATTGTACTTTGGAATGGTTAATGTTGGCAGTTTTACGGTTGCTGTCCTGTTGCTATTTCTCTCTTGAGTTCGAGTCTCGTGCAGGATGACTTCTGATGGTCTTTCTAGCGCTGAAGCTGTTATGGCCTTTGTTGCTCGTGCCGTCCAAACAATGATCTTCTCGGCATAGTCCTCCGCTAAATCCACCTCGGCTTCGATGTCTGTCTCGTCTGTCATCGACTGTATTTGTGTATTTAGCTGGTTAAGACTGATGTTCTTGCCTTTTAATTGCTCCAGTAACTCTCCCAAGATTTCTCGGTCCGGATTCTCATCTAGCAGACACATCTCGATCTTACTCAATAGTACTGTCGTTCGCTGGCGAATTACTTTTCTTGATTTTTTAATGGTCTCCATAGATAGGTTAGGCATGTAAGATCCTCAAGTATAATAGTTCTTCCGATGAATTCCTCAGATTCGGCGGCTCATGAACTCTCGTATTACTAGTCCACTAATTTCTCGTTCTCAAAGTTCTCACTTCCGGGTTTCGGCACCAAAATGTCGCGAACTAATAAGCCTTACATGCGAAAACCAGACTAAGACTCAACTTCAATAATAACAGAGTTTTATTGAGATCATTAAAATTAAACTAACAGTGATACTGCGCGTTATAAATCGAGATAAATTTACAAGCAAAGAACTCTATCCGTTAACTCCTTAGGCAACTCTGCCCTTCGCCGTTTTACACCGTTTGTTATATACAAGTTATAAAAAAGTTACAAAAAGATATTATCTAGTTTTTTAGAGTTCGTGACGTCAAGTTGCGACAGCATGTCTACACTCGGTTAATCTTGCAGGACTTGCATCTTCCTATTTCGTCTGTACAAGAAGTGATATCTAGTTTATTAGGGAGAAGGTATAAGTTGCCTAAGTATTCGCGCGCCATAGTCCCATGCAGTCCTACTTTCAAAATACAAGGGGGGACGTAAAAGGAGGCCGAGCTATTTCACCTCTCCTCAGTCGGAAAATACGTAATTTTCATCATTCACGTCGCGCTGACGTGAGTTTTCAAGAATGGGTGAGATGCTGGTTGTAATTTAGAGGCGGGGATTAACTCCGGACCTACGTTTGGACTGGAGATAAAGCTACAAATGTGGCGAATTTATACCTTCTCCCTAATAAACTAGATATCACTTCTTGGTCTGTACTAAGCCTTTGATAGCTCCTCACCAGGCGTCGCTTTACTAAGGTGACTCTATGACCTACGTCACTTCATGACAAGATCTCAGTAACCAGTGACAGACTTATGGAATATATCTTATGAACTTATGATAATACATATTCTGTTTTACATAAGAAGACGGGCGGTATCTTCTTAAACAAACGCGCAGCGCCCCACTTCGCAATTAAAATAATATTGCCTTATCTACTGTATTTAATCGTCTTCGTCGCCATTTCCCTGGCTTTGTTTACCCATTAGGATAATATTTAATTAAAAAGAATTTAATAATTAAGATACAAGTAACAATAGTGTCCGGTATTGTCCGTCCTGGTCCAACATATGTTCTAAAGACGAGGAGGACAAAGAAGTCTGTCTTGCAGTGTTCGAGATTGCAATATTACCTGATTCAAATTATCTGATTTTCACACCCAGGCCTGAAAGGTCTATTTTGTAAATGCGAAAGAGATGTATGTACCAAGGTTCCTAATTGTAATATTGAATCAATTCAAAGAGACGTCTAATTATAATATTAATAACAACAGTCCATATTGACAAAGACTAGAAAAAGTAAAAGATAAGTGAACAAAATGGAATGAGTTTAGTGCCAGATATTAAAATGTTTCAGCATAGAGACATGATTATAAAACATGAATTATTTTTAAAAAATTTGCTTATCTTCGTTTATTTCACCAAAATTCCATTTTCCCAAATTACTTTACCATGAAATTTTGCATTATGATCTGACTTTAACACAAGTTTTACCTTCCCTGACTTATTGGCACTGACCATTTCCACTAACAATTTTAACTAACCACCTTCATACGTTTTCCCTGACAGACTGATAGCAGTTTGTAATGGCACGACTGACAGAAAGTATTTCTATTAAATTTTATTCAGCAAATCATCAAAAGATGACACAATTGATATACCGCAAATTAAAATGTTCTGAATTAATTCTCGAAAACTTCAACCTTGACCTTGTAAGCTTAATTTCTATTAAATTTTACACAGCGAGACATCAATTGACTGATCGCTAAATTCTTCTGTGTTTCAAATAATGACATAAATTAAAATTATTTTGTTCTGAACGTTGAAGACAGTAATCAAAGTTTAAGTTTTTACTGTTTTTTAATTTTTTCGAATAGTTTTAAGCAAGAGCAACGATGGATAACCTATAATTTAAATTCTGTCTAAATAATAATTTTTATTTTTAATTTTAAACGCGTTAGATGGTATTTAAAATTAAATTAGCTAGATTAAAATTCGTGGGAATTTGTCATTTGAGGTTTATAATTTTCCGCTACAATATCACTGATGTTATTTTTAAAAATTTGTACCAAAAAAAAAAAAAAGTTCTAATTTATCCTCGTGGATTAGAATTAGATTGGGGGAAAAAATAAACAGGTATTTAAACCATCATTAAGATCCTCATATTACCATCATATCTTTAAAAACTTTTGATATCGAAAATGAAAGGATATTTTTGGTTGGAATTTTATTCTTTTTATTTTTTTTTAGTGTTGAAATAAAATTTGATAAAAGCTAATTAGTTCGTTATCTAAATGATTTCGAGTTGAATTTATTTAGTTCTGATTTAGCGCCCAGCTATATAGTCACTCCTTCCTGGATCAGAGATTAAATTTTGTTTGATCAACTGATGGATGCATCAGGAAAATCTAGATTTTTTTTAATGGTTTTTTTTACACGTACAGAATTTTAATGAAAGTATTCGAGATTTTAAAGAGACATCTTAAGAGAACTTAAATTTTTGTTCGGTACAATAGTTTATATGATTTCGATTTGCGGCGATAAGACAGTTCGATTTAAGGTAAAAGAACTCGTTTGACGTTTGAATATATGGTGCTAAGATAACCGGGTTCGAAATGGAGATGTTTTTGGAGTTAGAACATGATTGACATTTGAATTAGGGCTCAGGATCATGATACCGGCTGGAATATTTGCTAGAAAGCACGATTGCAGTTCGTATTAATGCTAAAAACGCGACTAAGTTCAAATTAAGGCTCAAAACTACTCTTTTATGCAAGTAGAGTTCGAATTAAGGTTCAATATATGGTTCATAAACGTAATTGGAGGTCGACTTAAGATTCAAAATGGCTCATAAACATAATTGGGAGTTCGACTTAAGATTCAAAATGGCTCATAAACGTAATTGGAGTTTGAATTAAAGTTCAGAATGACTGCAGTTCTAATAAATTTCGAAATGGGCCATAAACATGATTGGAGTTCAAATTAAGGCTCATAAACCTGACTGGAGTTCGAATTAAGGCTCATAAACATCACTGTGGTTCGAATAAGGGCTGATAAAAATTAATGTAGTTCTAATTAAGGCTCATAAACATGCCTGTAGTTCAAATTAAGGTTCAGAAACATGACTATAGCTGGGATTAAGGCTCACAAACCACATGTCCAGCATATACTAACTATAATATAAGTATAACTGAAATTAGACTCAACAACCAGTTAAACTAAAATAGGAAGAAAAAAAGCTTAAAATAATGATTTCAATCCCAGAACCCATCCCAAAATAAATAATTTACATAAAATATTTCTGTTCAGTCTTTTTTAAAATAAAACGGTTCTATAATGAGTTTTGTTACGAAGTTTCCCCAGTTAATTACGAACGTGTATATTTTAAAAATAGTCTCGTTGTATTTAGAAGGAAATATTAACATCCTCCTAATTTCTATTCTAGTTATAATGAGAGCGTCTTGTTCATAAACATCCTCTAATCCCATATCATTTTGCAATCTTACTAGCTAAGAAGGTAGAGCTTAGCTAGTAAATAAGGCAATGAAGGGGCTTTGAATAGATTTTTATAATTGTTTAAAATTAAAAATGAAATTCAATTCAATCGTCTCACTTTCTCTCTCTAAAAAAACGTACAAACCGTCGAGGTTAGAATGTGGCTTAATTACGAATACGATTGTGTTTCTTATTCGTTATCTTTCACCTAATCCGCGGCGCGGAGCGACCACCGATTTTTTTTTGTTTTGAGATTGGACCACTCACGCTTGGTTAGTTAGGCGAGAAATTTGAACGATATTTTGCAATAGAAATTATTTGTAAATGAAATAGAAAAGAACCAGTGAAAAAATAAATATGATAATAATGTTCATGCATTGACATAAGCGCGTCTATATGAAGAACAATATTTCGCCTTGTCGTCAAAAGACAAACTACATAGAGATTTTTAGGGGACGTGAATTGTTACGAAATCTGAAATATTTTAAACGAGTTGTTCTTTGTTTATTTATTTTGTTGAACTTTATCTTAAATTGTCAGATTGTTGAAGAAAACGTGTTTTTCAAAAGAAACACCTATGCTTAAAGTAATTTAAGACAGTTACTTTGGAAGTGGATGCGACGCGAAACAAGTACAACCATATGGCACTAAATAATACAATGTTTACAGTTCTTCAACTTATGTACTTTCAATAATTCCGGGTGTTCCAAATAGGGTGGTTTGGATAAAATGCAGGCAGGGTTAGGAAACAATTTTTATATTGAAAATCCCTGACTATTCCAGCATTAAACATGACCACATTTTGCCAATATTCCTGGCCATTTTAAGGCGCTTACCAGAGTGACGAGTCCACTTCATCACACCTGCAGACCCATATTTAGCATTTCTCGAAGCGTGGTTTGATACATCAAACAAAATCCCTGACTTTTTAGGGAAAAAAAATTAAATCCCTGACTTTTTCCAAATCCCTTACTTATCCAGGTTCTGTACAAACCCTGAAAGGGTATCCTCTCATTGGACCAATTAAAGTACAGTGGGTTGTATGGGCGACTTTGAGTGAAACATGTAGTAAATTCTTATGACATTTTCCCCTATATGGGTCGCACCATTTACAAGTTATAGCTGGAGTATTTTACGGATGATCCCTTAAATTTAATCAGCATTACTTAATTAAATAAAAGGGGTCATTCTTAGGTGAAAACACTCCACTTGTTTTAAAGCAGCTGTAAACGACGCCAAAATTTCGTAGAAACATTTTGGCTCAAAATCGCCCATAGAAGCAACCTCCCTTTTTTGTATCACCCTGTATCTTCACATTGCAAATACTCAACCTCAATTTGACTTAAAACTCCTATACATTTCCTAGCCATTCATCCCTTAATTCAATCTGAAAATTCAATAAATCTTGTCGATATGCAAATTAATACGTTCGAAGTTCTAACTTGGAATTGAATTTGACCCCTGACCTTATAAAGCCAAACAACCCCTGACCTTATAAACCCAAACAACCTCTGACCTTATACACCCACGCTTTAAAGTTTATGACCTGTCTTAGCCTAATTACTTCAGTGTAAGACTTAGACGTAATTTTTTTTACAACACATCGATAACGGAAATGTTATGGGGTTATTGATGATAGATGGATCCGTTCTTATTTGAGCACACTTAAAAGCGCTAATGTTACTTCTGGGCATCCATATCTTGAATACTATATCTCAGTTGAATATTGTTAGGCATTAAATCAATAATTCTCATCTATATATGGTAGAAGGTAAATCGGATTTCCATTCAATCCATTGATATATATATAGCGGTATGGGGGGTCGGCGAAAGGGTGATCGACCTAATTGTTAGGATTTAGACGAGTCTGTTAGGAAGTGCCCAGCTCCGGATAACTTGTAAGCCATCAAAGACCATCATGAGAACCGTCTAGCAGGAAATGAATACGTAGGGGAAGCGGGAATGACTGTATCGAGGGGCTAATCACTTCCTAAGATAAAAAATTGTCTATACCTGATTTCTGATTATGTATAGTTATTTCAAAACATATTCCACAATATATACTTCTTTTTATTTCCACGATATTTCTGATTAATTTCACGATACCTAAGTTTAATTTCACGATACGTAAGTTTAATTTCACGATACGTAAGTTTAATTTCAGGATATTTTTGTTTAATTTCACGATATTTTAGTTTAATTTCAAGATATTTTTATTTAATTTCACGATATTTTAGTTTGATTTCAAGATATTTTTATTAATTTCACGATATCTTAGTTTAATTTCACGATACTTTAGTTTAATTTCAGGATATTTTTGTTTAATTTCACGATATTTTTTATTTAATTTCACGATATTTTAGTTTAATTTCCAGATATTTTTTATTTAATTTCACGATATTTTAGTTTAATTTCACGATACTTTAGTTTAACTTCAGGATATTTTTGTTTAATTTCACGATATTTTAGTTTATTTCAAGATATTTTTATTTAATTTCACGATATTTTAGTTTATTTCAAGATATTTTTATTTAATTTCACGATATTTTAGTTTAATTTCAAGATATTTTTATTTAATTTCACGATATTTTAGTTTGAATTCAAGATATTTTTATTTATTTCACGATATCTTAGTTTAATTTCACGATACTTTAGTTTAACTTCAGGATACTTTTGTTTAATTTCACGATATTTTTTATTTAATTTCAAGAAACTTTTTATCTAATTTCAAGAAATTTTTTATTTAATTTCAAGAAATTTTTTATTTAATTTCAAGAAATATTTGTTTAATTTCAAGATATTTTTATTCAATTTTATAATATTAGTTTAATTTCACGATATTTCCGTTTTATTTTACTTTTTTTTCTGATTTTATGAAATATTCAAATATCTTTCTGGCTGTTTGTACATACAAAGTAACAAAACACACCTTTTTTCTTAAGTGGCTAGCCCCTCGGGCCGCATATAGCAACAAAGTGTGGGATCGAATGAACGAACAAACGAAAGAAGGCTTTCTCAAAAAGTTTCTCCAGAGGTTTTTAGCCACAAAGTATGATATATATCTACGATGAGGCTATTAGTTTCACCTGGTCTGTAGTAGTAGTAGTAGTAGTAGTAGGAGTTGTAGTATAGTAGTAGTAGTAGAAGTTGTACTTGTATTATAGTAGTAGTAGAAGTTGTAGTTGTATTATAGTTGTAGTAGTACGAAATGTTTCGTTCCTTGTTGAAGGGAGAGTGAAAGGAAGATTGTGGTAAGGTGATATGTTTTCGTTTGTTCTAGTAATTAAGGCTAAGCAAATTCATTTAATTGTTCTAGTAAGGCTAAGCAAATTCATTTAATTGTTCTAGTAAGGCTAAGCAACTTCATTTAATTGTTCTAGTAAGGCTAAGAAAATTCATTTAATTGTTCTAGTAAGGCTAAGCAAATCCATTTAATTCTGCTAGTAAGGGTTAAACATTGAGTCGAATTATGCTTTTAAGGGTTAAGCATTGTGAACTGATGCGGCTACTATACCATTCTGAGCCCAAACCTTGGGTCATCTTGTTTTCTACCGTATGGAAACGAGTTTAAAGGAAAGAATTGTTCCTGGTGAAAATTTTAAAAGAGCCGGGGAATTTTTTCAGTCGAATTAAATATTAAAAAAAAAACTAGAAAGAAAATTTGTTTCCAGTTTAGCGATCTCAGATCTCTCTACTTGTCTCGGTCCTTTAAGGATCCCGAGGGCTGGGAAAATATATTTTCAATAAACTCACGTCGATAAATTATTAAAGGTTATCTTGAATAATTTAAATGGCGTACGATTTCAAGTGCAATGTGTTAACCGTCGATGGTTTAGTGGAAACTCTTGTTTTTTGGAAATACGAACTCCCTAAAAAATCTATAAAATTCAGCTCATACTAAAAACGGTTTAATCGAAGAACGTTGAAGTAGCGAGTCCCCTTCACGTCCTCGACTACTCTGTAGTGGCATAAAATTTCAAACAAAACCCCAAACAGCAAATTGCAACCTTTAAACCCAAAGTTACAAACATTTGAACCTAACACCCGTCTCTCAAATCGCAGATGTTTTAATCTAATAAAATTGCATATCATGAAACTTGGAGTTACCAAGTTCTTGCTTCCGAAATTTTGCTCTTCGTACATTACCTCCCTGTAACGCTAACACAAGTCTGCAGAATCGCAGCCCTGTGACCCTCAAATAAGTCTGATGAATTGCAGTAGTTTGACCTTAAGACAAATCTGCTGGATTCCAGACCTTTGACCCTAACACAACTTTGCTGAATTGCAGCCCTGTGACCCTAACACAACTTTGCTGAATTGCAGCCCTGTGACCCTAACACAAGTCTGATGAATTGCTGTCGTTTGACCCTACCACAAATCTGCTACATCTGCAGACCTTTGACTATAACGCACTAGTCTGATGAATTCCATAGCTTTGACCCTAACATAAGTCAGCAGCTTATAACACAAGTCTGATGAACTCCAGACCTTTGACACTAACACAAGTCTGATGAATTGCAGACCTTTGACCCTAACACAAGTCTGATGAATTCCAGACCTTTGACCCTAACACAAGTCTGATGAATTGCTGTCGTTTGACCCTACCACAAATCTGCTACATCTGCAGACCCTTGACCGATAACACAATTCTGCTGAATTGCAGCTTATAACACAAGTTCGAAACACTGCGGGGCTTAAGCCCTTAGACGTACACACAATACACACAAAACTATGACAAAAGAATTTAGACACTTACCTATTCAATCAGGAACAGTTCGAAATGCATTGTTGATTCGCTTGATGTAACGTTAATTGTTCAAGTTGTTGTAACGAATCACTCACAGCTTTAACACTTAAATATAAAAGTCGCTGGTCATAACATGTACTCGAAAGTTCATTTCTCTTCAATCACTTTTCCAAATACAGGGAGTAAACTTCAATCACGTTTCCCAAACACATCGAGTCTTGATTTTCTTCTTGCAAATCCTCGAAATTTTATTCATACTTAACTTCTTAATTTAAAACATCCAGAATCTGTTCAAAATAACAAAATAAAAACGATCAGTATCGTTAATCAAATTGATTAAAATTAATATTGAACAATGTTCAATAAAATATTTAAGAAAAAAAGAGATAGTAATTTCACCTAATTAGGCCTACGTAGCTAAAGATTAAGTAGGTATCTAATTAATTAATTTTGATTAATGTATACGTTAATAATTAATGCCCTGGTTAGTATGTTTTGGTTAACTAGGCCTTCGCATTCCAGTAATCTAATTACTAGGTATATCTTTTTTGGCCAACCAAATTGAGGTACTTCCGATTAAGGGAGAAAAACAAGTCTCGTGTTTTTTGGTTTTTCGCTTGATAGAAGATGATAATTAGACGTAACCGAATCTCTTAAAAGCTTTTTGGTTTTTGCTCTTTTTATTTTCTTGGTACTTCAAAAGAAAAAGTAAAATTAAACTTCCTTCGGAAGTCCTCGGATGTAATTTGAGTCTATGGAAGTTAAAAATAACTTCCTTATATTAACTATTAAAAGAGGGCGAAGATTTTACAAAGATTGAGGCAATGTTGTTAGAGGGAGAGGTTATTTATTACTTTTTTTTTTAACTTCAAGCTTGGAAGGGAAGAATATTTAAACGGAGAATGTGTTTCTTTAATGTTATAATAGTTCCATTTCTACATTGTAACTGATTCTTGAATACCCAAAATAATTGTTTGGTTTGAGAGGTTTTGAGTCAAAAATGTAAATTCTATGACACCGTTTTTAAGTTATGATTGAAATGTGTTTTACGCATGACCCCTTAAATTTAAGCAAGAAACTGAAAGAAAATGTAGAGTATAACTACATTCTGCATTGCAGTTTATCACTATTTGCACTGAAAATAATCCCAAGTTATTTAAAGAACGTAGGCCTAGTCATTATTTCTTGACAATGAATAAATTTCATCTACTGTATATTCACTTATACAGGGTGTTTCTGATGAGTCTGCTACAAATAAAGGGCCGGTTATTAAGGTTAAAATGAATGGAAAGCATCAACGAACATGGGTTCTGCAATATAAGTTACGGAGATATGAGCTCCCAAACAGTGATTGTCCCCTAAAAACAAGGAAATAGCCACACATTATGGAGTAAGACATATCAGCCTTCATCTAAGAACGTTATTGACCCTTTATCTATAGCAGAAGTGTACTATGGGTAGAAGTGTGCAGCGTACGTTGGTAAAGTAAAGCTAATTACTCCACACATGTGTGTCACTATTTCCTTGTTTTAGGGTTCTATCAATGCTTGTAAGCTCATATCTCCGTAACCAATGTTGCAGACGCCATGTTCTTTGACAATTTCCATTCATTTTGTCCCTCAGAACATGTCAGCCTTTAATTTACTGTAGCCTTATCAGAAACACATTGTATAACACACCTTTATGTATTGGAAAGCATAAATGGTTCACAATGTAGGAAATGAATGATTAATCTAAAAATCCATTCATAGTTTCATCCCATACGAATGATTCTACTTCAACGAAAGAGTGAATTAAAATTGAACCTTGGGATACTTTAGCTTTAGCTAAAAATGTTATATAATTATATATCCATCGGAGTGAAAACGCTATAATCCTTGAGAATGGAAATATTCGCAATATAGTTATTGACCGATTTAGGGCACTATTACAAATCAAGCGAAAAAGCGGAATATTAATTATCTGAAATAAAAAAGTGTATAACGTACATTTGAGGAGTTTCCTATATAGATATCTGCTGTTGTAATTCTAGGCCTAGGTTATATCTACTATAATTTATATCATGCCTAAATCATATTCGGATATGGCGCGTATACCGAATGACGTCATAGAATGAATGGAATATAGTACGCTATATGGGTCGATATTTAATCGAATTCCGCCCATACATATTCTAAAACGCATATATATACTATAACATAAGCTAACAATAATTTCTGTAATCGTAAGTTTGACACGGAGAGAGATTGTCGCGCTGCAGTGCAGACTCGGGGAAACAGACATTCAATTTAGGGGTTTTTTTTAAACTTCGACAAAAGATCTAGCGCATTGAATTCAATTATGACTTTCAAAAAGAAAAATAAATAAACTTTACAATTAATTGTTTTGAACTAATAAGGAGTAATGCTAGAAGACGGTAACCTAACAAATTGAAACAAACTTAAGAAATCCTTTTCAAAAGGAGGTGGGCATAGTATCGTCTGCTACAGTATAGGGTTAAGACGGAACATTTACGCGAAGTGCCATACTTATATAACATTATAAACTTATGATATAATAACAATAAAATTCCAGCAAAGTATACAGAAAACACCACAAGTGGTCGGTCTCATTAAAGGCTGTAGTTGGGGAACAATAAAAAGGCTTTTTGCATGTGTTGGTATACAGGGTGTTCCTGATAAGTCTGCCACAAATTAAAGGGTGACATGTTTTTTGGGGTCAAACTGAGTGAAAAGTGTCCAAGAACATGGGATCTATAACATCGATTGACCCCAAAAACAAGGAAATAGTCACACATATCAGCCTTCAATCTAAGAACGTTATTGAAACTTGATCTAGCAGAAGTATACCAATAAATGTGTAGAAGTGTGCAGCGTATGCTAATTACTCAACATGTATAATCTATTTCCTTGTTCTAGGGGCCAATCAATGGTTGGGAGCCCATAGCTCAGTATAAGTAAACGTTGCAGACGGAGACCCCATCTTGTTCTTGGTCACATTCCACTCAGTTTGATCCAAAGAACATGTCACCCTTTAATTTATGTCATTCTTATCAGAAACACCCTGTATGTAAGTTTCCATTCGTTACGCCGGGGCCAATTTAAAGAAAATGGTTTTAATTAAGCGAAATGCGGCGGAAAACTATTAATAAGAATTAAGAAGGGGCCACTGCACCTACACACACATACACACGAGCTGCTCGACAAAATTAAATAGAGAGAGAATGTCACCATGCACCACGACGAGGGGGTGAATAAGGAATGTCATTGTCGCAACGGTCGTTTATTTTAATCATAGTCTGTTGATGAGGGTCGCATTTCGTTGGCGGCAACTAAATGTTTTAGCTATTTACGACATTGAATAACTGGCGCTCTATGGAGCAAAGCGACTCTCGAACAATGTAACCGCACGTTTTTTGAACCGAAATATTTAATTTTGCAATTCATGTTGTATAAATTTTATCGTCAAGAACAATGTAGCTCAGCATTGAATACTTTAGAAATTACTGCATATACAAATTAATTAAATTACCATAATAAAATTACAGTATGCTATAAAAATCGGTAATTTGAATAATTAATTACTGGCCTGTATCTCTGGTTTTTAACCGAAAAATTTCGAATGAAAATTAAGCTGCTTTTCCAAGTATTTCAGAAAATATTGCATTGAGGAAAACGGATTTTTAAATTTTCTTCTTTAAATTCGAAATAATGAATATTTCAAATTAGAACTGTGTATCTAATTACCAGAAGATATGAGCAATTAAGTTAACTTTTTAGAGCCTAGGAGTTAAGTATATAGCCACACTATGAGACAGAAGGCGTTGGGTAAATAATTATATTAGACCATTAGTAACACC
This sequence comes from Phalangium opilio, assembly GCA_019434445.1. NCBI lineage: Eukaryota > Metazoa > Arthropoda > Arachnida > Opiliones > Phalangiidae > Phalangium > Phalangium opilio. The sequence continues at coordinate 222,828 of JAEQBA010002966.1, forward strand.
TGATGGAACCAATAGAATTTAGTACCCCAACGTACGTCTTCCGCTACACAGATAGTGTGGTCTATAGCGTAAGCTACAGTTAGTAAACTTAATAGCTAGTACGTTCTTTTCAAATTGTAGATAAACACATAATTATTTCTAATTGGATAATTTTATTATTTTATCTGTTTGTTTTTAAAAAAAATTAAGAAAATACTAGAATGGTAATAATTTTAATGTAAAAATTAATTTAAACTATCATATTTACCAGAAATACATTTAAAATAAATTGAAAATATTGAAGTGTTTCTACTCTAGGGGTGTAATGTAGGGAGGATTTACACCTTTTATTACCTTTGACCTTTCCCTAACTATAAAACGGTCAACTGATAATGATAATAATTTAATCAACTCCATTATTATTAAGATGCAGTGAATCGCTCGAGCTAAACCTTCCCAATTACTATTATATTGAACTTCATCTTCATCTTCATCGTCATAATTAGTAATTATTATTTAAATATAACTAACTTATTTAGTTTGTTACTGAAAACAACCACGTCTATCTTTAATTACAATTATATTATAAAATAAATCATGAATGGAACCAAGTCAATAGTGTCGTTTAATTTAGTATGGCAGCCAGGTATCTTCACATCAGACATCAAACCGATTAAAAACTTGTTGACGGTAATTAAAAATATTCCAGCTAGGTTAATTGGGACCGAGAAATTTTTCCCTAGACTATAAACGACCTTTTCAATGACGAATTCAAAACTTAATTTCCCCCAACAGTAAAGCGATGACGACATAACAAAAGAACTCGAGCTAGCCCTCCCCCTAGCCCTTTAAAATATAATTAAGTAGTACTTTAGTTACTATATAAAAAAAGTATATTAAATCTCCTCCCACCCCCTGTAAGAGATTTAATATACGATTAAGTAGACGTTTATACTGACTGAAAAGAATGGGGTTTTTTTTGACGAAAATGATAAGGTTCGCTTTACTTCGCTCCCATGATTTCAAGATATGAAGCTTACTTTAAGTTTAAAGGACAAGTATCGTAAAAATTAAAACTCCATTACGAGGCATTTTTAAATTACTCGGTCAGAGGCTTAGAGCGGAGTTTAAGATTAAAGCAGTGTACAAAATAGGAAAGTTGTGTACTTCGTGAAATATCAGAAAAAAAACCTTTTCAAAAGAGGGGTTGCTTAATTAATATACAGGGTGTAAGCCATATAAGTCTGGCATAAATTAAGGGGGATGTTCTTTGGAATGGACGATTTTTAGTCGAAAATGTAAATTCTGTGACATTTTGCAGTCCGGATACGTCACTGTTTTCGAGTTGTGACTTGAGTGTTTTAGGGATGACCCCTTAATTAAATTATAAATCATTGTCAAAATCAGTTTCTTAATTAAATTTAAGGGGTCATCCGTAAAATACTCCATCCAATCTTAACTCGAAAACAGTGACCCTTATGGCAAAACGTCATAGAAATTACATTTTCATTTTCAACTTCAAATCGCCTAAAGAACATCCCCCTTAATAATATGGCAGACCTATCAGAAACACCCTGTATTTATGATTATAACAATATCGTTAACTCCTTGCAGTTATTTTTATGCACAACAAAGTCAATTTTCATTCATTCATAATGTTTGCAAATATAGTACGTAACTTTGTAATCATGCATTTAAGCCTATAAGCTCTCAGATAGTTATATTAAACACAGATAATTGGGTAACCAAAAAAAAAGTCAAACATTTCACGAGATTAACCCTTTGAATAAACCCTTTCTCAGAACTTTCTCAGAACAGCTATTAGGGAGAGAGTTGGACGGTAAAAGTGCGTAAAAAATTCACTATATAAAATAAACAAGAGTAACGGGCCGAGACGAAAAGCCTTGAAACGTCCTTGCCGACTCGTTCCCGTTACTCCAATGACTTTTAAACAAGAGGGGGGGGCGAAAGATACCCTGGGGAGGGGGGGGAACGGAACAAAAATTATTAAAGAAGTATAACGTAAGAACCAGAAACATTTGCATCACGAAATTATAATGGGTCAATTCAAAAAAGCGAAACGACCGATCCGAGGGGTCCGACATTCCCAAAAAATCGTACGGGATTTTTTCTTTGATTTCGCGATTTAGCCAAAGATTTCGGGATTTTTTCTTTGATTTCGCGGTTTCGACAAAGATTTTGGGATTTCTTCTTTGATTTCGCGGTTTCGACAAAGATTTTGGGATTTCTTCTTTGATTTCGCGGTTTTGACAAAGATTTCAGGATTTCTTCTTTGGTTTGGCGATTTCACCAAATATTTCGGTATTTCTTCTTTTATTGATTTCGCCAAAGATTTCGTGATTTCTTCTTTGATTTCACCAAAACTTTGTAATTTCTTGTTCGATTTCATCAAAACTTTGTGATTTCTTCTTTGATTTCATCAAAAACTTTGTGATTTCTTCTTTGATTTCATCAAAACTTTGTGATTTCTTCTTTGATTTCATCAAAACTTTGTGATTTCTTCTTTAATTTCACGATTTCTTCTTTGATTTCGTGATTTCGTCTTTGATTTCACTAAATATTTCGCGATTTCTTCTTTGATTTCGCAATTTCTTCTTTGATTTCGCAATTTCTTCTTTGATTTCGCAATTTCTTCTTTGATTTCGCAATTTCTTCTTTGATTTCGCAATTTCTTCTTTGATTTCGCAATTTCTTCTTTGATTTCGCAATTTATTCTTGATTTCGCTGAAGATTTCAGAATTTTGTGATTTCTTTAAAGATTTCGTGAATTTGTGCGAAAGATTTCGCGAAAGAAGCGCAAGGGATTTCATGCAAATGTCGGACCCCTCGGACCAATCCAAGACTCGTTTTTCCAGGTATACCCGAGCCCACTCAAGTACCCCGTCTTTGAACTACTTTACTATATAGTGGTAATCAATTCAAGTGTTCCTGCGCCTATTAATCGCTATAAATGAAAACCTACAGACGCATTTTATTTATTTTCTTTTCTTTTCATTTCGATAGTCGGCCATTATTACCAATGGAAAGTAAACCAGGCGGACGCCATTAGATTGGAATTTTTACTATGGTTATTTAAAATTGACCCAATGCTTAGCTAAGCCTATTTATTTCCCCCGGAATTTTTCTATATACTCATCTGCCTGCGCTCCACGATCCCAGATATTTTTATTTTGTATTTGTTAAGAAGGGGGTTTTGATAAAGGTTAATTTATACGGACCGTTGGATGACTGACTGGATTGAATATTGAATTAGACCTACTTTAATTATAAGATTTATTTGAAAAAGAAAGCCAGTTTTCTTTTTTTTTTCCTATTAGGTTTAATTATATTAGATTAATAATTCAGAGACACCGCCTAGCAACTAACTAGTTAGTATTTGCGCGGATTTTATCATGTATTAGTAAAGCTATAA
>JAEQBA010002967.1:0-44751 GCA_019434445.1 Phalangium opilio
AAAGTTTTAATTTAAACTACATAATACTAAGCGTTAAAAGTTTTAATTTAAATTAGATAGTACTAAGCGTTTTGCTTTAAAGAAAGCGAAACTAAAAATTAACACGAGAAACTCGACCATAACCGCATACTTCGAAAAACCAAAATCAACTGCCTTTGTTTGTTACAACGAGTTACAACTAGTCACTTTCTGACTGAAGACGTTGCAGGGATGCCAGATTGAAAACATTCAACCCGCCAAAATAAAACTGGAAAAGATCCGGAATAAACCGCCAATCGTTTTTTCGACAAGGAGCCCAAAAGCTAAGATATAGAATACCCAGACCGAAAAAATAAACTAACAATTAAGAGTGAATTTGGAGTTAGTAAAAGTCTAATAACCGGGTAACCCTTTTGTTTTCCAGCCCATATTTTATAGAAGAAGCCCAATCGGTAGCTTTCCAACCCAATATGGCGTCCCTGAGTTCGTCCCGCGCAGCTGATTCAAAACTACGGGGCTTCAAAACTATAAACACGTTAGTGACGTCGCTGGAGCCAAAACAATAAGAACCAATCAAAAGACAAGTTGTTTTAACCGTTCAAATCGTGACAATCACGTGAAGAAACTTCTAGAAAGAATAAGGTAGAACACAAGGATAATTCGGGTGCAAACGTCGGCGTCGGCCGGGTCTCGGGGAAATGTATTTTAAGTTGGAAATTATCGTAAAAGAAGTGCCAAAAGTTTGTAGTTCAACTTAATTTTAACTGATTCATTCTAAATGTAAACAAAAACAAGTTTAAAAAATTTAAAAATCCGCTTATGGAGATGGAAGCCATTGTTGGACCATAAGACCCAATAAAAAGATAAGTTGTTTTAACCGTTCGAATCGTGACAATCACGTGAAGAAACTAATAGAAAGTTATAAGGTAGAACGCAGAGATAATTCCGGCGCGAACGGCCGAGCCTCGGGGATATATATTTTAAGTTTTGTAGTACAATTTTAAGTGATTCTGATCGTAATCAAAAACATGTCGAAAATCTTCAAAAATCGGCTTATGGAAATGGAAGCCATCGTTGGACCAAGGAACTTGTGGCCCGCGGATATAAGGAGAATTATATTCTTCTGAAACATTCAGAATCAACAGATCAAATTGTCAAAATATGCGCTTTTGCGTATGTTAATTCGGTTAACCCTTACGTTCTTGAAAAAGTCATTTGCCAAGTTGGTGGGGCCACGGCTTATGCTGATTATGAATCGGCCATACATGCCTAGTATAACGCCTGGAATATGAGCAAGGATCTTCGTAGAAATGAACTGGCTTACTGCGTGAAGGCGGGATACGTGCTGAATCTAAATCATGAACAGTGAGTTTTGTTTATTTTAGTTACTTGCGGCAACTTTCTTTCTTAAAACTATTATTCACCGTCTTTCTTTGAAATTTTACATAGGCCACATAAAACTGGAATGTCATTTACTCCGTCAAAAAGCTATGTTTCTCCATCAAAAAGCTACGTTTCTCCGTCCAAAAGCTACGTTTCTCCGTCCAAAAGCTACGTTTCTCCGTCCAAAAGCTACGTTTCTCCGTCATAAAGCTACGCGGGCGATAAAAACATTGTCCCCGAATCACCACCTTCGAACCCATTGAAGCGACTTTCTTCTGGTTGGTTCTTTTTATTAACTTTAAACATTAATAGTTTCGTATACTTTAATATATGTACAGGACCAGTTTTTGAAACGCCAAAAAACAAACGTGTGTTGGAACCACTGAAGAGTTTGAAATTCATGAACTTTTATCGCAATTGCCAGATAGCTTACTGAGCCCTCCTTCTCCAACCAAACAAGTGGGGGTAAAAGAGGTTCCCATTATTAATTTGGAGAAGAGTGAATCGGATTCCGCGAGAACCGCTGAAAATATTTGCTCGAAAGCTGAGAGAGCCGTTGAAAATACCACCTCGAAAACTGAGAAAACTGTTGAGAATATTTCCTCGGAATCTGAGAGAAATGTTCAAAATATTTCAAGTGATAATCCACCTCATAGTTTGGTTGAACCAAACAGTGACAATTTAAACATAGCTTAAGTAACGTGAGGACCATAATTAATTTAAAAAGTAGATTCTATTTAGGAATGAAAAAGGGGGAGGGTGTAATTTTTTCGTATTTCAAGGAAATATCTTTGACAGCGGGATTTTTATATAAATTTTAAGTTTTTAAGTTTGTACTTCTAATTTATTTAAAAATTCTTCGTTTTTTTTTGACAATTTTCATTTCCAAATCGAAAAATAGCCAGTGAGTCCATGAAAAAAAACTAAAAGTTCAGTATGACGTTATTCAACATCGAAAAAACAGTCATAAGTTTGAAGTGCATCGTATAGATATGAAAAACAAAATTTAGAACCTAGTATGCCCTTCATTTTATGGTATTGGTATAGACCTTTTTTATTTTCAATGTTGAAAAAATATTCATGTGTAACAATACGTTAAAAATATAATAAGTTCAAAGTATCGACAGTTTTTCGTAATGGTATAGACCCTTTCTATTGAAAAATAGCCAGCGACTTAAGTGTGTACTGCAAATTAATTGGAAAATTCTTTATATCTTGATTAATTTATACCCACATCGAACAATAGACTGTGATTATAGGTATTTCAAAATAAGAGAAAAATTCAGTAGTTCAGTATAGAAATGAAAAAAATATATAGAATTTAAGTATGCCCTTTTTCTATTTCAACGTTGAAAAAATAGTCATGTGACTAAGTTTCTATTGCATCGAAAAATGAGTATAGATATGAGAAAAAAATTTAAGTTCAGTATGCCCTTTATTATATAGTTTTTGTTATATTTTCAACGTTGAAAAAAAATGTTCATGTGACAATACGTTTAAAGTTTGTACTGTAAATTAATTTAAAAATTCTTTGTATCTTATTTTATATCCACATCGAACAATAGACTGTGATTATAGGTATTTTAAAAAAAAGAAAAACATTTAGTAATTCAATACAGCCTAATTTATGGTGTAGACCTTTTTTATATTTCCAACGTTGAAAAATAGTCATGTTGTAATAATACGTTAAAAATAGTATAGTTCATAGTATGAACAGTTTTTTTCCTTATTCTGTGTATTTTGTTCTTGGTATTTCATTCAAAAATATAGTGGAGTCCAAAGTATGGGATAGACAAGATGTGATAATACGTTAAAAATATGAGTTCATAGTATGAACAGTTTTTTTTTCTTATTCTGTGTTTTTTGTTCTTGGTATTTCATTGAAAAATATAGTGGAGTCCAAAGTATGGGCCGTTTCTCCGTTTCTCCTAATGAAAAAAAAAACCACACACAAAAAAATGAACTCCTAGTACAAAATGTTTTTATATCTGTTTTATTTGTATTAATGACTACAAACCGCACCAATGAAATGGGCGATGGAATTAAATTTTTTTTTATATAACGTGTATATTGCTCGTACAGTTATCACGTTTTGCTAGTCTAAGACCTTATACAACAACCACTTTTGTTTTTATTTACAATTATTTCTTCTATCACTTGTTACTTCTAGTTAAACGTTCAATACAAAGGTTCTCTGTTTTGATGATAGACTCGTAGCCCTTTTTAAAGTAGAGGACGGTTATTACATGACTAGGAACTAACATTACTCAATGATTGTACACTAGTTCTAATATACAACCATCGCATAGAATTAGCCCCCAGTCATGTTGTCTTCAAAGTTGATTATATAATTAAATGCTCCTGCGAAATGAAAAAATTTGTAATTCTAACGCTGAAATTTTCCAATACATTCAATTCAAATTGAAACCGAGTGTAGGATATCGTACCCATTTAATTCCAAAATGAATGAAGTTCAAAAGATTTCCTTAAAAGTAAAATTCTAAGATCGAGTCTGGCATCATAAAATTTAATTTCCTTCCATCGGTGGACTGGGGGCATTGACGTCTTCATTTCTGTTGATCTTGAAGGAATAATATTCTAGATTCGTAGAGAATACTGGTGATGTTTGGTGGTTTAATTTTGTAGTTTTGTCAGGGAGCAAGGTCGAACTCGATGTTTCGTCCGGGAGCAAGGTCGAACCCGAAGTTTTGTCCGAGAACTCCGTCGAACTCGTGGTTTCGTGCGGGAACTCCGTCGAACTCGTAGTTTGGTCTGGGATCTCCGTCGAACTCGTGGTTTCGTGCGGGAACTAGGTGGAAGTCGAACTTTCGTGCGGGAACTCCGTCCAAGTCGAAGATTCGTCCGACGAAATCGTAGTTTCGTCCGAGAATTCCGTCGAACTCGAAGTTTGGTCCGGGAGTAAGGTCGAACTCGAAGTTTGGTCCGGGAGTAAGGTCGAACTCGAAGTTTGGTCCGGGAGTAAAGTCGAACTCGAATTTTGGTCCGGGAATTCCGTCCATCTCGAAGTTTCGTCCGGGAGCAAGGTCGAACCCAAAGTTTTGTCCGAGAACTCCGTCAAACTCGTGGTTTCGTGCGGGAACTCCGTCGAACTCGTAGTTTGGTCTGGAAACTCCGTCGAACTCGTGGTTTCGTGCGGGAACTCCGTCGAACTCGTAGTTTGGTCTGGAAACTCCGTCGAACTCGTGGTTTCGTGCGGGAACTCCGTCGAACTCGTGGTTTCGTGCGGCAACTCCGTCGAACTCGTGGTTTCGTGCGGCAACTCCGTCGAACTCGTGGTTTCGTGCGGGAACTAGGTGGAAGACGAACTCGTAGTTTGGTCCGGGAACTAGGTGGAAAACGAAGTTTCGTGCGGGAACTCCGTCCAAGTCGAAGATTCGTCCGACAAAATCGTAGTTTCGTCCAAGAAGTCCGTCGTTCTCCTACTTTCGTGAAGAATGTAGGCATATTCCTTTATGGTAAGAATAATAACATTCTCGGTAAGTAGCGCTGAAAATGCTAGAAAAAGTTCATTCCCAAATGCTAAATCAAGATGAGTACCGCCATCAGTTGACTGTTTGAAATTAAGACCTTGCAAAAGTTCAAACCCATTGCCAGAGAAAAAGTCTACAAGCTTCTTAGATTCAATACATGATCTGTCTAAAAGGTTAATATTGAAGTCACCGACAACAACGCTTGGAATATTTTCGTCATAAAAATCCGCTACGCACTTCCCAATGCTGTATATTACATCTCGAATATTGCAAGCTGGAGAGCAGTAAACAGCTAAAACTGAAACTCGTAAATCACTTATATCACCATCAAACCATAAGCATTCAATATGAGAGATTCTGCTTGGTTCCGCCCTGTATGTACGAATCTGGGTATTAAATACATTTTCTTTGACGTACGTTGATACTCCATATGGCTTTCGTCGACTCTCACGAGGTAGTTGAATGCCATTTAGCTGCGAAAATCCAGGTATTTTAAAATCATCAGTCTCTTTGGCCCAGGTTTCAACTAGAAATAGGATATTTGACTCCATTATTCTTAAATCTGAGCTCCCATCTTCTAAATGACAATTTAAAGACTGTACATTATGTACATAAATAGCAATTCCTTTATCCAAATGAGGAAGAGTTAAAGGGCAATCTTTTCGAAGGCGCTCCATTTCCAATGCAACCGGGTCTTTACTTTTATCTACTTGCTTCGGCGCTTTGAACTTTCCCACAATGAACAAGCCGCTTGATGTTTTGGCTCTACTGTACGCGTCGTATAATTGGGATCTTTTCATTGCTCTCTTTTGATTAAGATGAACAACCACTTCCGAATAGGTATCCCCTTGACTCTTGTGTACAGTAATGGCTTCAGCAATTACTAGAGGATACTGCTTTCTTGATACATAAATATTTTTTTGTCCTGAACGTCTATTGAAACTTCTGACGATTTTCTCAATAGGTGTCCATAATTCAGTAATATTACTGGCTGCCATTAAACCTTGAGACTGAGCTCTAGTCTCTTTTCCGGTTTTCTCATCACTAAATTCAATCCACACACGAACAGGAACTTGTTCTCCTCTTTGATTTTGACCGTACTGTATTCTTCTCAATCTACCCGTTGCGCCATTCACGAGACCATCGACGGTGTTCAAATTATTTGTGATCATATACCTGATACCAACCATTAGAGTTATTTCTCTAGGTAAACCACTCTTTTCTTGAGTTTTCAAGGTTTTTACGGCTTCCAGAATTCTAGTTTTTATCTCGTTGCTGGCATCACCAGTAGCAGAGTCAAATGCGACGGAGCATATCTTTTCAGCATTCCGTGAACATAACTTTGATTCATTGAACGCATTTACTTCATCATTTGTTGCAGACAAATGAAGGGCTTCCAGAGGTAGAGGCCTTGAAAAAGATGTTTCCAGCCCTTGAAACAAGTCTATGTCTGCCGGTGTCATCTCTCCCATGGACATTCGGTTTAGAGCCATGGCAAATATTTTGTCATCTTTCTGTCTCATAATTTCGTCCAGTTCGTACACACTCAGAATGCATTTGATTAGGCGCTGCTCCTGCGCGCGGGGGCATCTACAGCGCCCCCCTCCTGCCATTCATCCCTGTGCCCAAAATGGTACCTGCGGAACCGCCGTCAAGGCACACGGGATCGGCCAGCGGGCCCGGCAACGCCCCTTAAGCAGGTGACAGAGGCGGGACACCGTCGGCGGCGAGCCCAGCCAGGAGGTGATCGGTGACAGGGCTCGGACCAAGGCAGCAGAAGGCTCGTACAGCTTAAATTCTTCCCACAGTGGACTTCCAATTAAAGCTGCATAAGGGTTATTCTTTTCCTTTAATGGCATGAAAGTGTAATTATCGCCGACGGGGGGTAATTGGTTGTAGTCCCCCACGAGAATAACAGAAAGACCACCAAAATTTCTTGAACATCCGAAGATTTGTTGGGCTCTAACATTAACATTATTGAATATTTTGGCTCCACACAAGGATATTTCATCTATTATCAGAAGTTTCAAGCCTAAAAAGGAACATCTTTTCCTGTTCAAAGTGTCACTGTCCAACGGGTTCATCTTGCCAGAAAATTGATTAGTTGGTAAGTTAAAGGCAGAATGAAGAGTAACACCATCAATATTAAAAGCAGCTTTCCCCGTGAACGCTGTTCTTAAAACGGATAATTCTGATGGATCAGAACCAGGTTTGTTCTTTTCATGTCTGGATACGGCTTCAAAAATGGCCTTAATTAAAAGACTTTTTCCAACACGGCTTCAAAAAATGGCCATAATTAAAAGACTTTTTCCAAAACCAGCACCCCCTGCAATGAGAATTCTCAAATGTTCTTCTCGAGATGTTTTGAGGTGATCAAGTACGTAGTAAAAAATCTCCCGCTGCTTCATGTTAAGTTTTCGAAGCATTCTGTAATATTCTTCATTATTTACGAGAGTTATTGTTGGGGTAAAGTCTGCGGCGCTTGCCTCTTGAACATCACGAGTTATGTCACACACAGCTTCTTGGAGAGAGAGTTGACAAAATAATCTGGAACGTCTGAAGTGAAATTTCTATCACGCTCATTTTGATGCTCAATCATGGGTTGAATATTTTGAATTTCATTTGCGTGTTGATTTTCTCTTACTTCTTGAATCAGTTGCTCCAGATCTAAATCATCAATTCCCTTCTAGCTTGAGATATGTCCAACTTCTGGGCTTCGTAGATTTCTTCTACATTAGCTTCAAGTAATTCGGTTCTCTCACAACGCCAAGGTAAAAACAACATCAATTCCACTCGGCAGTAGTTTTTCATATCTTTCATCATACTGTACTTTCGGAACCTGATTACTTTGGCCTGCACCCTTTTCATGACGTATCCTGTAGAATCTTTCAGTTCAAGAGATGTTCCAACAGAAATCATATCATTTTCTTCATTCTCATCTTCGTTGAAATTTTGAGTTCTTCTCTGGTGTTTGCTTCGAAAAAAACTCGTACCATGAGGCGAAATCAGCTAAACTGAGATTCTCCAACTCATCCGGTCTCACTACATAGTGCTAAATTAGTCCATCAGAAAAAACTTCAGTACTGTTTTCGGGAAATAACTCCAATTCAGATGGTCGTTTCAGTATGTGCACCCTTTCTTCTGGTGGGGAAGTGTTTACGTAAATATGAGCACGACTGCTCCGACAAATTGGAATGGAAAGCATTATGAAGCAACATTCTTGACCACCAATTCCTTCACAATGAACAAATTTATTAGCAATAACCTTTAATCTCTCTTTTATCCCACTGCCTTTATTTTTTGCCTCCTTAATAGCTTCCCTCAGCAGCATTGACATTCCCATTTGGGCTTTACCAATGTGTGAAACGATATACACGACACAGGCATAGGGGTCTAAGACGTATTGCAGGTCCATATTAGCGTTCCATAACTCTAAAATCTTCTTATTGTAGGGATTTATTCTTATTTCTTGTGGCGACCTTTTAAGAAGTACTGTGGACCTGCGAATTGGGTAAGTAACAGCTGCAATATATTGCTCTTCTGTCATGTTCAGAGTCTCTATGAATTCTTCAAACGTTTCCGGTGCAGTTTCAACTTTGAAATTTTCAATAGCATTTCGCACAATTTTGCTTCTAGCTTCAACCTCTTCGACGCTTTCATTTTCATCACGTTTGGATGGATCGTAAATGATAGTTCTTCCCATGGGTGGAAAAGGTATTGCAAAACGACAGGATGACTGCCCACAATCATTCTTTTTACGACAGGTTCTAGAATGCTTGTGGGTTTGTAGCTTCACCAAGTTATTCCATTTTTCACTTCCATCTCCTTTAGAACAAGTAATGTTTGAATCAACAAATGTGACCACCTCTTCCACATTAGATTAATCGCTTCTTAATTGTGGAGCGTTTCAAATCCAGATTAGAATATGGGCATGCGGTGATCCCCTCATTTGGAACTCTATTCTAATGTAGTAATCGTCTACATTTCCAATCGGAGGCACTTTGCTTCGCAGAAACTTGAAAAGCTCCCTGAGTCTATAATCAAAATAGCGGCTGCAGGTGACAGGGTCCTCGTTGATAATATTAGCTCTCTCCATAAATCCCAATGTTTTCACGTATTCTTTTACAGATTCTCTAGGGTGCCCAGTAATTACGCACAAAGATTCTAAAAGTTCTTCCCACTTAGTCTCAGCCGCACTCAGAGTGAAGAACCATGTAGGGTTACCAAGTTGACGAACCATAGCCAGAATGTCTTTTTCGCGCTGTTGTAAATAGCCAGGATAGGATCTTACAGTTTCCAAAACTTTGTACCCATCATCGTGTCTCACTAAAGAATCCAAACTTCCAGGGGCTCTTTATTCTCCAGCAGTGTAGGGTTGGCCAGTTGTGGACTTAGACTGTCTCATGTGAACATTAACGGCGCTGCGTAGTTTCGTCATGACTACGTTTTATAAGAATAAAGTATTTTCGGAATGTTGGTGGCGCAACGCCTATCACTATTTCTGAATTCAAACTTTATTCGTTGCATCAAGGTCGCGTTAGGTTTTAGCTTCAACTCTTGGCCAACGTAAATTTGCGGGAAAGAGAGATATTCCGAGTCTTCATCATAAAGAATCGATTGTGGTGTTATCTCTATTTCCATTATTTAATTGGGCTTCTTCATCATTTTCTTCCCAGTCATCATCGCTGTCAGCTAAATCTTGTGATTGCGCAACAGCATTTCCTCGTGGATCTGTACCAACAGAAGGCGTGTTACTTAATCCAGCTGACATGTCTTCATTACCAACAGAGGATGTGTTATTTACTCCAGTTTCCTCGCCTTCATTACCAACAGCGGGCGTGTTGTTTACATCAGTTTCTATATCTTTGTCGTTCGCTATGAAATCCATGGTATTTGCCTGGCTGAATTCGAGAGCCACATCTGCTGGAACAGTTATTTCATGCTTCAAATATAGTGGTGTTGTCATAAGAAAGTATAAAGCATCCATTATTTTTTTTGGACGAACTGTTTCAAACATATAGTGTTGTTGATATTCTTTTTTTTTCTTGAGTTTAATTTGAACTACTTGAGTTTCTCTGGGACGTCTTGGTAAAATTGAAACTGAAGAGTCTATTAAAACTGGTAAATTTACAACATTTCCCCGAATGCCTCTTTGCTGATCAACCCCTAATTTTCTTATCTGCATGAACGGTATTCGGGGTGAAATCATTCTACACTCCAGTTCCGTAAGATTTTTCAACTCTGCTGGCACATCAGGAAAACAAAAGCCATTTTCCATGGAGATAGGTGGTACTTTCTTTCGTGAAACGTAGTTGTGGCAGGTTCCACACAACAAAATAAGTGATGGTAGTGCTCTTTGGTTTATTCCTTCAACTGATAAGTATTTAACTGACTCTATTTTTTTAACATAAGTTTTGAAAAATAGTCCAGAACAACATTCGCATTTATGATCTGGACCTTCCAATATATTTCGCTTATATATGATTTCAATGTATTGTGGATTATCTTTTCTAATACTTCTACTATACCAATCTCGAGTTATCTCCAACTGCGTGAAGTTTTCATCAGGTTGTCGACCTTGATTAGTAGTAGGCCCCTCGATTGTTAAAGGATGATCAAAACTTGCAGAGCTTGGACTATCCATTCCAGGGTTAACTGAAAATCCTTCATTAGGTAAAGGGCTTCCGCTACTTGTAGGGCCCTCAAATGTTGAACGACGATCAAAACTCGAAGGGTTTGGACTATATATTTCGTTGTTTGGACATCTATTAGTTGAAGAACCCTCCGAAGTTGAAGTGTTTTGAATAGTAGGAAGGCTGCCAACGGTTAGTTTGTTACGTTCGGGATTAAGACCCAACCTTCTCAATCTTTCTTTAGAGGTCTCTTTGGCATTAGAAGCCATTTTGTAACTATAAACTTGGATTTACCATATGAAATGTGAACACATGCATTAATTTAAAAAAAAGTAGGCTTAGATGATACAAAAAGATATGCTTAACAAAGGCTTAAGAATTGACCATAACAACTTTAGTCTTCTTATACTAAAGGAGCTATTAATAAAACAATCAATAAAAGAATATAATATAAACAAAAATGGGGTCACTTAGATCACAAAAAAATTATACTTAGTTAAGTTAGTTTGAAAAATTAATATTTAAATCGAAGTAGTAAATTCTCCTTTTGACTGAGTTAACAGAGCGAGAGGAAACAAGAAAAGAACAAAAGATTGTAAAGCGGCGGAAATAAGCTTCATTCCAGACTCCAGGTATAGCCCACTCGATCACGCTCACGTTTACAGGTTTATTGATGCCGTATATATAAACACACTTTTGAAACGGGGCGGCTTACGATAGAGCACAGCGTTAAAAAAATAATAATAATATAAAGTAGCTAGTTGGGGGTATCTAGATGTAGGCTGGCTTTCTCCACAGTTTCTTTTTCTGTTCCCAATTCCCTAAGATCCACCGGATCATATTAGGGTTCCAGTCAGCCTGCTCCTTGTTTAGTCCATTTTACTCCAGTCTCCAGGCATAGCCCACTCGATCATGCACACGAGTATGCATTGCTCAAGCATGGCGCAAGAGTCCGGTAGCAGAAAAAAACAGCTCCAATTTATCCAAGAACGAAAATAAGCAATATTTTTGAACAAAACTTGGAACTTCTCGGACGGCAGTGAATACGGTACATTAGTCAATTCAATTTATTCAATTATTCCTTTAAGTGGGATACTCTCAATCTTTTTCGACTAGTAATATATGGCGGCATTTTTTGGGTAGAAAAATGAGCCTAATGTTAAATGCAATACAATAAATCTCGAATTAAAGCGTTTTAAATTATGAAAAGTACGTTAGATATTTTGAAATTCAAACTAACCGCGAAATACCGGTTATCTTGTTTTCCCCGTTACGACGCCATAAAGGGGACCCTGTTTCCTTTTTTACTCGTGCGGGGGAAAGCTACCTATTGGGCTTCTTCTATAAAATATGGGCTGGAAAACAAAAGGGTTACCCGGTTATTAAACTTTTACTAACTCCAAATTCACTATTAATTGCTAGTTTATTTTTTCGGTCTGGGTACTCTATATCTTAGCTTTTGGGCTCCTTTTCGAAAAAACGATTGGTGCTTTATTCCGGCTCTTTTCCAGTTTTATTTTGGCGGGTTGAAGGTTTAAAAATAGCCCGTGAGTCCACGAAAAAAAAATTTAGAATTTCAGTATAACGTTTTTTTTTTTATATTTCGACCTTGAAAAAATAGTTTAAGTGCATCTAAAAATTAGTATAGATATAAAAAAATTATAAGTTCAGTATGCCCTTCATTTTATGGTATTGGTATAGACCTTTTTTACTTTCAATGTTGAAAAAATATTCATGATGTGATAATACGTTAAAAGTTTGTACTGCAAATTGATTTAAAAATTCTCTGTATCTTGGGCTGCGTTCAGTAACACTCATCAGGAAAAACATCGATGTTTGGGAAAATGAAATCGGTGTTGTTTTGACGTCATGATGACGTTGCAGTTGTTGAACGCCACAATTTTGTGTAATCGATGCTTTTCTTAATGGCGACGATATTATGATAACGTTAAGGCAGAGGCTTAAATAATAAATCCGAACTATTTAAAAAGATATTGTACTTCAATTTTTCAATTAAATCAAAATTCTGTCAGAATCCATTCTTTACCGAAAAAATATATTGCTTTTTAGTATTATTATCCATAAGGATAATATTGGTCAATTCTATAATATTTTAATTGTCGCGGCGCAAAATGACGAAATTTACGTCATGAATCCGATGCTCATCAAAAAAACCTCCTCTCACAGCTGATTTTTCTGATTGGCATCCGATGAGCATCATGACGTCACGCCCAAAGACGCAAAAACCGTTCAGTAAGACATCGATGTCATCTTTTAGTCATCGATGTTTTTGATGCCGGTTACTGAACGCAGCCCTTGATTAATTTATACCCACATCGAACAATAGACTGTGATTATAGGTATTTCAAAAATAAGTGAAAAATTTTGTAGTTCAGTATAGATATGAAAAAAAAAATATAGAAGTTTAGTGTGCCATTTTTATATTTCAACGTTGAAAAAATAGTCATGATGTGACTTAAGTTTGAAGTGCATCGAAAAATGAGTCTAGATATGAAAAAACAAATTTACAAGTTTAGTATGCCCTTTTTCTATTTCAACGTTTAAAACATAGTCATGTGGCTTATGTTTCTATTGCATCAAAAAATGAGTATAGATATGAGAAAAAAATTATAAGTTCAGTATGTCCTTTATTTTATGGTTTTTGATATATTTTCAACGTTGAAAAAATGTTCATGTGATAATACGTTTAAGGTTTGTGCTGCAAATTAATTTAAAAATTCTTTGTATCTGATTTTATAACGTCATCTTAAAATTTAGTAAGAGTTCCAAGTATGAACAGTTTCTTTTTTATTTTTATGATATTTTACAATTAAAAATAGAGTTCAAAGTATGGACTGTTTTTTATTCTAATAAAAAAATATCCACTGAAACCTGTTTCTTGATTTTGTACTGCAAATTAATTTTAAAATTATTTGTATCTTAATTATTTCATATCCACATTGATTATAGGTATTTCAAAAATGAGTAAAATTTAGAAGTTCAGTACGCCCTTTTTTCTGGTATAGACCTTTTTAATATTTCCAACGTTGAAAAAATAGTCATGTTGAGATACTGATAAAATATAGTTATAGTTCAAAGAATGAACACTCTTTTCCTTATTCTATGTAATTTTTTTGAGATGTTTTTCGTTGAAAAATACGCCAAAAAATATAGGTCGCTTCAATTGGTTCGAATTTGGTGATTCTCTGACAATGTTTTCAGAGAACGCAAAATTTTTTGAGTGAGTTATAATGCTGGTAATCGTCTAAGCAGGTATGGAAATAAAATAACTTTGAGAAACCCCTCACTCACCGGACAAAATGTCTTATAAAATTATATGGTGTGCAAAAATGTTATGGTCTGCCGGGACCATCTTGTTTATGTATGTTTCCGTTACTCTTCTATACCCTACATGTAAAGATGGTCGGTGTTAAAAAAAATTCAAAATGAAGTTCGAGCGTGCGTTGTAGTTCTATATTCTCTTGCGACATAATTTTATAAAAGGAAAAGTGTTCAAAGCGTCATTCTAGTATTTAGTTAAGCGAAAGTCGATATTAGGCAAAGGTATTTTAAATTTTATTTTCTTACGTATATATTAATTATAGGAAGCTATCAAAGTTAAAATGAAAGTTTTTAAAATTCTTACGGTTTCCAGTTTTCTTTGTTGTTGTTTTAAACGAAGTATATTCTCAACCGTTTCGAATAGAAAACTCAGGCCATAGAATGATTACTGACAGGGGTAACTCCATTGCGACTTAACTTCTGAAGAGTTGTGACGCCTTACGGTTTTTGGCAAAATAAATTTATTCTGTTCACGTTGTGGGGTGCACTTTGTATCGACAGCGAATCAGCAAAAGTATAAGTCGAAAATACGTTCGTCATTTCGGGGGTTTCACAATTTCTTCTACAACGAAACATTCACGCCTAAAATTCAAAGTGTGTTTCTGCCACGAGTTTTCTATTCCCTTAATCCCCATTCATTTTAAATCACCAATGAATTCCTATCACTTTTAAAAGCATCAATAAAAATGAACAATGAAAGAAAATCTTTCTTAATGAATCGCCTCTCGAGGCACAGCTTTTAACAGTGCTAAAATAATAGACTGGAACCACTGAACTTTTACCAATCCCTTTTAAAATTCGCAATGAGTTTTTAGTGAGTAGCCCCTCGACGCGATACGTTCAATGTTTCAAAAATAACTGCAAGCAATCCCTAAGTTACCCTTAAACAAATTCAATATTTAAATGACGAATAAAAATACCCAATGAGTGAAAATTAGCGCTCCTCGACGCGTTGCCTTCAACAGTCCTAAGTTCATTACCCGTAACCTATAAGTATACCTTAATCCTAAGGCACCTTAAAATAGACTAGTTGCTAGTGAGTAGCACAGTTCTAACTTATTTCACATTCACCACATATTTTTTGAGTCTAACCGCAGATCATACCAGCGCTCAAAACATACCGTGCTCCACAGGTTCATTCGAGATAGGCACGGATTAAGTCTTGATTAGGTTCTTTGGTTGATCACGCTATTTTTAGTTTTACTGTTCGATAAGCCATTACTAAATTAATTATACCCGAATTTTAGGAAATTAATACTTGAATATTAATTACAATGTAGAAATAAAAGGCTACATGTTTAATAACAGTTCAAAATTATTTATACCTCTGATTAAATTAAGAGCTAGTTATAAGAAAATCAATGAATGTTTTTTAAGAAGCATGAGATCTATTATTTTTAATTTGTTTAAAACGAATGTCGTTTTCTAGCACTTTCAGCCACACCACATCATATACGATGTGTCTATTAGTTAACTACTAGTACTATCTCTATAGTCGTTCATAAAATTACTAATTTTATTAATGTTTACTTGAAGTTAGGACTTTCTCTAACATGACAGTGGACAAACTAGATATACGGAATAAATACCCCAAGGCAAAAGACCCCCGGTCATAATCCACCATTTTTTAAAACGTACAAATCCCCTCTCTCTCAA
This sequence comes from Phalangium opilio, assembly GCA_019434445.1. Taxonomy (NCBI): domain Eukaryota; kingdom Metazoa; phylum Arthropoda; class Arachnida; order Opiliones; family Phalangiidae; genus Phalangium; species Phalangium opilio. The sequence continues at coordinate 15,485 of JAEQBA010002967.1, forward strand.
GAAAGAATCCCCCGCTCATTTTCCCTCCACCGAAGGATAGAGTACAAAAACCCCAGACACAGTAAAAATAACGGGAAAAAATACAATATCAATATTATCAGAAGTAAAATGAGACTAGAAGTACTGCGCTGAATTGTCATGTGATTTAGGGTGTTTTGTCATCGACTACCATTCGGGGGGATATTATCCGGGGGATTATGTCTCATACGGCAGGGGACTATGTCCTTTTTCGCTCTGATGGCGGAATTATGACCGCGGAATAACCTTAAATTCTCGTTCAGCCAAAAGCGTGATCGGGTCTGCTGTTGTTGAAGACCCGGGAGTCGGGACACCATTATTTACTCCCTGTCTTGATTAGAGCATGCCGCTGGTTTGAGTAGTTTCTGTTTTGTGTTTCCTTAACCGTCTTTTAGTCTTGTAAAGAAAGGTTTAACATTCTTGGTAAATAGAATTTGCTATGATACGCTTATTACCTCCTGTTTATGAAATTATTATTTTTTTCTAAATAATTTTTTTTTTTTGGTTTTTCAGTGTTTGTTACGCAACAACCAGAAATACCAGAAATCGTTGATTAATCCGGTTCTATTCACTATATGGCGGGTGTACCAAAGGTATCCACTCTAGTGAAAAAACTTGTATCCAGTGACAAGCTGGGCATCAAAAAAACCATGGATGGTCTAGAAAATCTAACCACTCCACCAAACATTTCTGTGCCCTCAGAATCTGAAGGACCCATTAAAAAATGAGTACCTCAAATGGCAAGAAAGCCCTGGATGGTAAAGAAAAATGAACCACTCCAGTCCAAAAAACTGATCCGATATTTCTACCCGATATTTTTTAATGAAAAATACTTATACTTGAAAGTAGATGGCGCCATAAGACTTAATATTTAACGAATCACAAGCCTAGAGAATTACAGCAGAGTTAGCAGACGTATAACTGGGGATTCTGTTATTCCAAAGAGAAGTCGCCTGAAACCTCAAAAAGTCGAAAAGTTGGCGTTTTTGAACAAGTGCACCCTTTAAATACTGCATTATTACAAAGCACAATTAGTATTATTTCATTGAATGCCTGATCTTCAAGTTGAACGCCTGTTAACAAGGGGAAAAAGTGTTTTTCTGTGATATACATGTAGTTGAGAAAATTTCCATAAATATAAGAAATTCTCAAAATTGTTTTACATATCTAGTCTACTTCAAATACTCATATTAGAATAAGTTACAAACTGTGATTATTATCAAAATAAAGTTAGTGTTTTCCAACCTATATTTTAGCATCTATTTTCTTATTTATTGTTATTGTTGATGTCGATTAATTTATCGGTATCGGGTTAATATCCGTTTATTCGAAGGATCGGGTAAAATATCGGTATCGGTTAAAACTGGTATCGGCCCATCTCTAAATGTTTTACTACGGAGCGATGTTGATATAGAAGAAATAAATAATCAATGTAACGACTTTCAATATTAATTAACCATCATTTCCCTATCCCTTTAAAATATGTTCATCATCCCTTTAAAATATTGATTTCCCTGATTATTCACAGTGCCTCAAAAATAAATTCCCATTTGACCCTTTTGTAAAGGCCTTAACGCTGGTCGTGGGCTGACAACGAAAAGGTCATCTTCCCTTAGCTAGCTTTCTTTAGGCCAGGAGAAAAGCGATGCTACATTCAAATTATTAGAACCGTGAAGTTACCCCCCCCCCATGCTTATCTACTGGGTTCATAGCATCCCCCGAAAAGAATATTATTCTTAAACACCACATTGAGAGTTGCCAAGTGTATTTTTGTAAAATGTATTCTATTGTGTAAAGTTAAAATATCGAAAGCAATGTATATAGAAATAGTAACAAGCGCGAAGATGGGTTTTTAACCCTCAATACGAAAAGCAAAGAAGAAGCTCGCGAAACCACGAACACCTGACGAAGAGGTGAAAAGAGGACAATACTCTCAGGCGACCTACGTCACAAATACCCTAGCAAGCCACAAAAGATTTGGCCAACGATATAAGCCCAAGACTTTCAATAGATCGTCGTCTTTTAATTTCGGTCGTTAAAGCCAGAGGTTATGCCCAATACCCTCCAGCCGAAGGATACACAGAAGTTGCCCTCGATGCTGGACAGACTCTGCCGGACGCTACTCGCTAATGCCGATGCTGGACGCTAATTTCTAATGCCGATGCCGTACGCCGCTTTACAATTCCGCTGCCGTATGCCGACCAAAAATCCCGGACGGACCCCCAGTTTGTAGCGTTTTTCTTATTCGTTCTTAACTTTGGGTTGGGTGACTAAAACCAATGCGGTTTAGCATAACTTAAAACCAAGGAAAACTAGCTACAAAATTGGAATTAAATAATAGGTGGTCCGGTTCGGTTGCCCATAGGCATAGCGTATAAATTAATCACGTGGTCAGTTGTGTCTAGGGAATTTTATAGTGAATAAAAACTACTGGTTTGAGAGTTACCAAGATTAATCATTTAATTATTCTTAACCATAAAATAATAAGCCTAAGCTAATAATAATTCTACTGGTCATGACCTTAACTTTTAACCTAACAATAACTTAAAACTAAATTAACAAGATTATGTTCTCCGACATTTAAATATTGAAATAATAATTAACATAATGGAATAGTAAAAATAATGAAATAGTAAATTAAAATAAATCATAACGATACGTGATACGTAGAGTCCAGAGTACGAAAAACGGTGGCACGAGGCTCATAGCCTTTTAGAAGTCCATCTTACGATCTGTGCTCTTTTTAGCGGGAACGGCACACGGGACGCGTGGTTCGGGTTAGCGCAAGGCACGTAGCCTTTTAGAAGTCCATCTTACGATGCGCGCTTCCTTAACAAGGAACGAAACGTCTTTTTGGCGGGAACGGTACGCGGGACGCGTGGTTCGGGTTAACGCGAATGGTTTACGTCTAAAGGTTTTTAGAGGGCCCTCTTAGGGAACACTGTGGCGTAACGACTTTTAATATTAATTAACCAACATTTCCCTATCCCTTTAAAATATGTTCATTATCCCTTTAAAATATTGATTTCCCTGATTATTTACAGTGCCTCAAAAATAAATTCCCCTTTGACCCTTTTGTAAAGGCCTTAACGCTGGTCGTGGGCTGAAAACGAAAAGGTCATCTTCCCTTAGCTAGCTTTCTTTAGGCCAGGAGAAAAGCGATGCTACATTCAAATTATTAAAACCGTGAAGTTACCCCCCATGCTTATCTACTGGGTTCATAGCATCCCCCGAAAAGAATATTATTCTTAAACACCACATTGAGAGTTGCCAAGTGTATTTTTGTAAAGTGTATTCTATTGTATAAAGTTAAAATATCGAAAGCAATGTATATAGAAATAGTAACAAGCGCGAAGATGGGTTTTTAACCCTCAATACGAAAAGCAAAGAAGAAGCTCGCGAAACCACGAACACCTGACGAAGAGGTGAAAAGAGGACAATACTCTCAGGCGACCTACGTCACAAATACCCTAGCAAGCCACAAAGGATTTGGCCAACGATATAAGCCCAAGACTTTCAATAGATCGTCGTCTTTTAATTTCGGTCGTTAAAGCCAGAGGTTATGCCCAATACCCTCCAGCCGAAGGATACACAGAAGTTGCCCTCGATGCTGGACAGACTCTGCCGGACGCTACTCGCTAATGCCGATGCCGTACGCCGCTTTACAATTCCGCTGCCGTATGCCGACCAAAAACCTCGGAGCTCGGACGCCACAGTGTTCCCTAAGAGGGCCCTCTAAAAACCGTTAGACGTAAACCATTCGCGCTAACCCGAACCACGCGTCCCGCGTACCGTTCCCGCCAAAAAGACGTTTCGTTCCATTTTAAGGAAGCGCGCATCGTAAGATGGACTTCTAAAAGGCTACGTGCCTTGCGCTAAGCCGAACCACGCGTCCCGTGTGCCGTTCCCGCCAAAAAGAGCACACACCGTAAGATGGACTTCTAAAAGGCTATGAGCCTCGTGCCACCGTTTTTCGTACTCTGGACTCTACGTATCACGTATCGTTATGATTTATTTTAATTTACTATTTCATTATTTTTACTATTCCATTATGTTAATTATTATTTCATTATTTAAATGTCGGAGAACATAATCTTGTTAATTTAGTTTTAAGTTATTGTTAGGTTAAAAGTTAAGGTCATGACCAGTACAATCATTATTAGCTTAGGCTTATTATTTTATGGTTAAGAATAATTAAATGATTAATCTTGGTAACTCTCAAACCAGTAGTTTTTATTCACTATAAAATCCCCTAGACACAACTGACCACGTGATTAATTTATACGCTATGCCTACGGGCAACCGAACCGGACCAACCTATTATTTAATTCCAATTTTGTAGCTAGTTTTCCTTGGTTTAAAGTTGTGCTAAACCGCATTGGTTTTAGTCACCCAACCCAAAGTTAAGAACGAATAAGAAAAACGCTACATCAATTAAATATCAATAAGAACTATTTTACCAGCGGACTTTGTCATCTTGATTTCAAATCATATTGCAGCGCCATCTTACGTTCAAATGTTTCAGATACAAACCCTATACCAAAGCAAACCACGGCAATTATTTTTACCGCTTTTCAATTTGAGTTGACTGCTGATTGAATTAATTATGTATAGAGTTTGCTGTGAGTAGTTGTCATAAAAGCAGTAAAAAATATCCTGAGCTTCGCTTTTTTAATATTCCTTGTGTGATTAGTAATCAATGTAGTAAAACTAAAGTATTGTCCGAAAAAAGACGCAAATAATGGATAAAGAAGCAGACCCTTAGCCCAAGCTCTGTTAAAAATCAGAAGGTGTTTTCAAGAAATTTTTATTCTGTTAAGACATTATGTATATATATTTCTTGTTATTTTGTATTTGTACTATTTATGTTTTCATTTGTATTAAAGGCCTTCCATCAAAGTTATTTGATGACAGTAATCCAAACTGGTACCCAAATTATCTCCAGTCAAATCCTTTACTGCATCAACCCCTGTTCTCCGTCGCGCTCGTGGGCGATTAAGCTTTTCCAATATGTCTCTGGCTGCTGTCGCTGATGATCCTCAGATTGATGAAATTAAAGAATTTTCACACGATACTGTTATAGAGTCCTGTAGCGGAGAATCGTTTCGTTTGTCTGTTATCCGTAGTAGTGAAAGTACCGGCTTTCATGACCACAGTTATCCTGGGGTGGAAGAGATAAAAAATCTGAAAATCTTGGTGGAGCTAGTGAAATAGCATAAAACATTGAAATCCATAGTGCAAAGCTTGGAAGAGATCAAGAAGTTCAAACGGAGGAGATATTTAAAAATGGTCAAGGGATACTAACGGAGGAGATATTTAAAAATGATCAAGGAATACTAACGGAGGAGTTATTTAAAAATGATCAAGGAATAAAAACGGAGTGGTTATCCAAAAATGATCAAGGAGTGCAAATGAAGATATTTGGAAATGATAAAGTAACACAAACGCAAACGCTTCGAAAAGGAAATAATGTAGTACAAACAGAGATGCTGGATATCAGTGATGGAATTCAAACAGACATAATTTCAAAGGAAACACAAAGAGTTGAAACAGAATCCCTCCCTGTCTGCGTCTGTTTTACATTTTAACTAGAAGCGGCTGAGTTGGAACTACGCAAAGTGAAGACACAGTCGCATGAATTAATTTTGAATATTAAATCAGAAAGCAAAATAACCGAGGAAGCAAAAATTCAACTCCAATCAGAAAAACTCAATTTAGAAGCATCAGAGAAAAAGCTCAAGTGTAAATCATATTTTGAAGATTCATTTGACGGTGATGATGATCGAGTTAAGTTTTTTACGGGAGTTGACAGTTTCCGTTATATTATCGTAATATAAGATCAAGTTAAGCCTTATTTATTTATGTGCTCAAAACTGACCAAGTTTCAACAGTATATTTTGACATTAATGAAACTTGTCATATATTTTTAATGTTTCCGAAAACACCATAGGTAGATTGTTTTACAATACAATAAATGCGTTATATAAACGTTTATATAACGTGTATACAATGGCCAGAAAGGGAAAAATTACATTGTCTAATTACAAGCATAATAATACTGTTAAGTTTTTAATAGGGATTTCACCACAAGGAACTGTTAGTTTCATTTCTGAAGGGTGGGGCGGACGTGTAAGCGATCAATTGCAGACTATATTTTCGGGAATACTGGAGAACTTTAAACCAGGAGATGTAATATTAGCAGATAGAGGCTTTGATATAGTGGATGAAATCGCACTTTATTGCGCTTTAATTAAAGTTCCAGCTTTTACCAAAGGTCTATCTCAGTTAGAGCCGTATGACGTAGAGAAAACTTGGAAACTGGCAAATGTGCGAATCCACGTTGAAAGGGTGATAGGTTTTATGAGGCAAAAATATGCAATTTTACATTCTAAAATACCGGTAGAGTTGTTGGACAGTGTTCCAGATGAAGAAGTATCAACAAGCGCCTTAGTAAATCTATGCGCTTTCGGTCCGTGACATTTAGGCGCCGCCATTTAGCCGCCAAGACAATTAGGCGCCGTGACATGTAGGCGCCAAGACAATTGGGCGCCGTGACAATTAGGCGCCGCGACATTTAGGCTCCGCGACATTTGGGCGTCGTCACATTTACGTGCCGATAATTTTTCCACAATTTCTTATAAATAACCGTAATGAACTCTCAGTGTGGCAAACCGTGTATTATCCCTGTGCGTCACTGCATGACCATGTTCACAATATCCATTAAAGGACACGAAACCTTACCTGTTTTTACAAAATATTTCCTAAAATAATAAAAAAACGCATAACCTAACCTAAGTTGGAAGATAAAAACAATATTTTGGAAAAGGCATTTTATTTAGGGAAGTAAATGAAGATAAACAACAATATTTTGGAAAAGGCATATTATTTGGGAAGTCAATGAAGATAAACAACAATATTTTGGAAAAGATATATTATTTTGGGAAGTCAATAAAGGTAAACAACAATATGGTTGCCGTGATAGATCGTCAAAACAACGTCTCCCTAATTTATTTTATTGTTTTCCATGCTCAATTGTGCATGCACTTTTATCATCACGGTATTCATTTTTCATGTTCACGTTGGCATGAACTCTTTCCAATTACTATATTCTCCATTGTCATTTATAGATTGTACTCATTGTAGATATTTCATTGACCTATTTTCACATGAACTCTTTCCATTCTATCATTATTATTATTACTATTATTTTCGTCACGCTCAGTTTGGCGTGCAAAATTTTCGTTTCCTTCATTACATGCGTTACTTCCATGTTTTTAGAATTTAATTTATTGCTTGCGTACCTGTTTGCATTTTATAATCTAATTTAATATTTGCATGATTTTTATAGTCTTTTTTAATATTCGCATGCATTTTATTGTCAAATTTAATACTCGCATGCATTTTATAATCTAATTTAATATTCGCAAGCGTTTTATAGTCTAATTTAATAAAATTCTCACCCCCCTCCCCATAACATGTCAAAACGTTTACTAGCTTCACTGCTTTGAAGCTCATTTCCCAAGATGGTTTTTCTATCAACAGTTTTAACTAATTTTTCAAAATGAGCCTCACAAATGTTGTTTATTAAATCAAACATTCTATAAGCATTTGTAGATAAATATATCAAACCTCCACGACTTAAGAAATAAGACCAATAAGCAAATGATCGCTCTGGAATATCATAGTTCACTTTTTTGACAGAATTTTCAAAGAGCTTCAGAAGTTGCGTATTATCATATTTTTTGGCCATCATTTTACATAAAATATAACCTCCTATATGATGTACAACGCCAGTTTCTTTCTGAGAAATCTTTTCTTTGGATAAGTGTTTACTAGACTGCTTTAAATCTAATTTTTCAGCATTTGGGTCGATGTGATCTGGCTTTAAACGCACCCACTGTACTAAAACCATAGCTATCAATCTACGTAGCCAATTACAGACTATTAACTCTTGCGAATTTATGGTTAAGTATGTAAAATTCTCAAATACGTTAAATACAACCAAAAACTCATCTATTAAATCTGAATCTAGCCTCAATTTCTTTGCGTGTGTTTTTAAAGATATTTTATCATCTATATTGTTGCCGTTTAAAGTAGAAAGCTTTTTGATAACTTCATCTGAAAATCGTATACTCTCAGGATTCTTTACAACGGTAGGTATAAATAGGTAGATTTTAATTAGTTTTTTCCAGAATATTTCTTGGGTCTTGAGTGTTCCAAGATTTGTTTTAAACGGTATGTATAAATAGGTAGATTTTAATTAGTTTTTTCCAGAACATTTCTTCGGTCTTGAGTGTTCCAAGATCACTTGGATATTTTTAAACGGTGGGTATAATTCTTATTGAAAATATTTCATAGATTCAAAAGGCATCGAAAGTGTTATGCTAAATAATAATTTGAATTAACAAGTGTACTGTTAAGTTATGCAAGTTAAACCAAAGCAGAAATTTAATGATTCATTGAAGTAGTTTCGTTTTATTCAAAATTTCCTTGTTAACCTAGTTTCTCAATCATTTTGTTCAATAACATAAGGGTCACTTTCCGTTCTTTCCTCTCAAGCTCAAACCTTTCTTCTCTTTCCTTCCTCTCCAGATCAAGCCTTTCTTCTCTTTCCTTCCTTTCACACTCTTGCCTCTTTTCTTGCAATTTTAATTCTCGTTCTTTTAAATTAAGTTCACTTTCTTTTACCTTCAGTTCTTCTTTTCTTATGTCCATTTCCATGATAATTTTTTCTCGTAAATATTGAAAAACGTCTCTTCTGTGTCTTTTCGTATTTGAAGATACTGGATCTACAGTTTCATCCATATCTATAGTGAACATAAAAATTATATTACAACTGTAAAACCATATAGCCCAGTATCGAAAGGGGGGCAGGCTATCGGAACAACTGTAGAAACCAATTTCCGCTTCTGGTTTGCTGCGCTCTTCTTCGACCCACCTTTTGATACTGTTTTTTATGTGACAAGTTTTTACCATTAACTGGGGTTCTTGATTGTAAGGCCATTTTCCTTAGTTCAACACCCATGGCCGTATCCTCCGCTTCTTTACGCTTTTTCTGGCTTGTGGTAAATACCTCTGTATTAGTAAGGGCGTTTTCACTCTCTTCTTTTAATTCCTTCAACTCTTGAAGAAGTTCATCCCTTTCCGTTACTTCCTCTTCAGTTCCAGATTTTCGTAAATGTTTATTATCTTCTTTGATAAAATCGGAGAGGAGAAGAGTTGTTCTTTCTCTACAGCGTCTTGGGCATAAATTAGGGTAATATTCCTTTAATTTCTCTGCCACGTTGGCCCAAGTGTTTGCATTTGACGGTGATCTTAGTGAGTATGGATTCACCAACACCACTTCCTTTAGCAATCTTATATCGGCAAGCAAGTTGAATCTGAATTGTGTCTTTTTAATTGCAGCCCCAGAGGCTCCATGATTATTTTTCTGTGAAATAAATTTGATAAGTTAAAAAATAGCAACTTTATTAATTGCAGATGTCTTAAACTTACTTTTTTTGCTCTTTAGGGGGGAATTTTCCTTATCTACAATTTCAAACTCCTGCCCATTGAATTCGGTTAAAATGCTTCTTTCACCAGTTTCAGCAATTTCCTCCTGGAAACTATCGTCGCTCATTTCGTCGAAATTAGGCTGACTTATTTTTGACAGATTGGCATTTAATCTCGAAGTAAACATGTTGGCACAATTAGCGATTGGCAAATGTAACAAAAATGGCGGCAACAAATAACCGTTCCGAACTGCTCGAATTTTCCCTCTAGATGGCGCGCAGTTATTAGATAGTATAAGATTAGAGCCGTGTAATGTTTTAGGAAAATATTCAAAATATCTTACTTGTAAACATATAACACCAAATCCTGCTAATGGATCACTATCACCATTAGAAAAATGGCTAGAGCACACGAAATGATGTTTTTTAATTAAATCCGGAGTAAAGTCTGACGTGCCACAGTTATTTATCCATTTCACACATTGTTGATGTTTGGTTATAGGTTTTGGAAATGGTTTAAAAGTTACACCGTTTATTTTTGGATTACTTGAATACCACGTATTGCTACTACAATTCAAGTAGCAGCATTTTTTGTGGTAAACCATTTGAAATTACCTCTGATAAATAAATAAGTTTTTGCTTAAAAAAACCCACTTGACTGATAATTTCAGTTAAGCCTCGGCTTTTTCATTTTAAAAGCGTATGTTTTAGCAACGTTTAAACCTAAAACGTTTTCCTTGCAATTATGGTGACGTAGTAGCTTTACTCGCGGAAGGTCACAAGTTTGAGCCCTGGTAGATACATGTTTTGACCATCGTAATTGGACATGGAAATTACCTAAATCTTCTAAAAAGCTCAGTATTTTCACGTATCGATGGTGTAGAGGTTATCACGTCCGCCTAAAATGCGGAAGTTCCCAGGTTCGAGCCCTGGTAGATACATGTTTTGACCATCGTGATTGGACATAATAATAAGCTAGATCTCTTAAAAAAATCAGTATTACCACGTATCTATGGTGTAGTGGTTATCACGACCACTCTACACGCGGAAGGTCCCAGGTTCGAGCCCTGGTAGATACATGGATTTTTGAGGATTTTCCCCTCAAAAGTTTTTAAACACAAGAAGTTTTCATACCGTTTTTAACTAAACACTAACATTTCTATTTCGTACCTCGAGGTTAATGAATATAAAAAAATTGATCTTATGAATTACTTGACTTTTCAACTGTACTTAACCGAGCTCTCTTGAAAATAAAAATTCTTTGGCTATTAAAGTTTAATTTCTAGAAATCTTTGACCCCCCTAAAAACTTATACAAATCCGATATTTTAATTGATGTGTCCTTTATTTTCTTTGTTTCACCATTATGATGAAAAACTAAGCTATACTACGTTGCTTTATTCAACTTAGCCAACGCTTCTACAATCTTCCCTACACCATGTAATAATTGTGACAGGGCATTAAGAATTAGCAAAACCCCTTTATCAAATATATTAAAGGTGATAAAAGTCCTCCCTTTTGTAGTTGAATAGACTTATAATATGTTTATGTGAGAGTATTATTTGAAAATTATAACACGTTCTCCCTTGAAAAAATAAATTTCATGATAAAATGTTTTAGGAAAATGGAATTGTTGAAAAATCTGAGTTAAGTAATTTTTTTTTAATTAATTTATAGGAAATAAGTCCATTGGTAGGTAAAATCAGGAGACAGAATTAAATTCTAAAGCTTTGTAAAATACGGATTGTCTTTAAACTTATTTAGAAAAAAATATCCGCTTCGGTCAACTGGAAAAACTTTTATCGTTTTGCTTTTTAGGCTTGGGCAAACCAAGTCTTTATTTTAGAATAACAATATGGCTCTAAATAGATTTATTGTGGTAAACTTCAGTCCACTGCCGTCAACTGACTTTTGTAGCAAAACATCTTAATATTTCAAGAGTTTGGCCTGTTTCGAAATTGAAAATCACAACACCGTAAATATATTCAGCTATGCGTTTAATAGGGTCACGCAAAAGTGTTTAATCCATAAAAATTGACTGCTTGAATTAGTTAGAGAACTCGAGTCGATAAGTATGGACGCTTGTCGAAATTTAACTTTAACAGTGGCTGTTGCTAATGTGAGTACACCCAGGAAATTATGGTTCAATTTTTCTGTCGTCCCAAAGATAAAAGGGACATTGTCCGATTATTCCTTTTCCTTTACTTAGCACACTTCCTTTAAATTTTGCGACGCAGAAGGTGGTATGCGATACTTTGGGCGAGACTATATAATACTACAAACTTTGTCAGAAATGATGCTTTTTCGGTAAGGACAATGGTTTCAGTAAAGTGCATAGTGTGACGAGGTTTGGTAGTGGTTTATATGAAACCGATATTTACTAAGTATAATCGCAACTTTGGTTAGAAATGAACAAACAAGTTTAACCCTAAAAAATGTCTATAATCCTTTTACGTGTTACCTCTAACAGCGCTAAAACCTAATTTCCTTGCCTTTCTTATCTCTTCCCTGTTCGGGGTCTCGTTCTCTCCCTACGTCATTCTCCGGCCATGGGAGGGTCAGAATCAGTAAAAAAACTTAATTTGTATGGAAAATAACGAATTCTTGTTTTTTCATGACTCTATATCTTTGCTTTACACTCAGACTAATTGGGTTCAATTAACTTGACTTCTTGGTTTAGGAAGTGTACTTGAATTTCGTGTAATATTATGAGTTAAAAACATAAATAGGGCCTTTTAGGCTTGACTTTGTACATTTAGCATACTACACAGAGTGCCTCTTGACGTTTGACTGGAACATTTCGTTTATCATTGCTATAGGATCGTTAGTCCTGCTAACAGCTTGCGGTTACGCTACTACCGGCTTCAAATATAGGGCGCGTTTTATTCACTCTTTGAATTCTTACGCATCTGCGGCAGAGGATTATTTAACGAGGGCCAAGGTTTTCCAATTATAGGACAGATTTTTTCTACTTCTTTCCGTGAAGCGGCAAGGGGCTGTTAAACCACCAGTTTTCCACACTTTGAGTGTAAACTTGAATTGTGAATCCTCAGCATGATATTTTTGGTATCACGAAACGTACCAAAACTAAAAAGTCCAATCGAACCTTCTGCGCATGATACGCCGTTGAATCCCTGGTTTATTCTTATGAGCTCTGGAAAGGGATTAGGGTTGGGGTCAGGATCGTATATTTGTTCCTTTTTGTTAAGTGTTTTGCTGTAAGCATTAGGTGATGAATTTTCGTATGTAAAACCAATTAAGTACACACAGTTTTGTTAGGGTTAATATCCAAAACAATTAAAACAAATCGCAAAAGTGAAATTATCACAATTTCATAAATAATTGACACAGTTTATTAAAAGTTCAACGCTTAGAGTAGGCAATCCCTCGTTGAATGAAGGTTATCACTGACAGTTTATAGACTCTTTCCATGTTCAGTCCCGAATTAGGCTGTAACTTCTCCTTTGATAGTGATTTCATTTTGTATGATCCCGCAGTTCCGAATTTTCTGTTACTTTACATAGAACAATTTAATTTGTATGTTCTTAACTTGAGTTTTGCTTTTCACTTTGAGGTTTAATAAACTCGTCCTTTCAATTGGAAATCGAAAACCAAAATAAACTCGAAAGTTATTGTCCTGAGAATAACGCAGTCTTCCTGGTCCCCATGGTAAAATTTTACTCCATATGTCTCTGGCCCCGCAGTCCCAGGAGCTTCACCGTGAGTCCTGATTTAAAAAGCATCACAATAATATCCAGAGAAAATTACTTCACGTTATAAAAGTTACGGGCGAAATTTACAGAATTTGCTCTGCGCCTGTACCAAATTAGTGCATCCAGGTTAAGTAATAGCTTATATAAACCCCATCTCTACTTAGTTTAACTCTGAATGAAATGAAGAAAGCAGATGAATATTAAAAAACCATTACGCGTTATACCTCTATAAATGAACCCCTATTTTCTTATCTCTCCACTGTCCGGGGTTCCGTTTTCTAGCTATGTCATCGGAAAGTCCCGGCCAGCTAGGGATTCATAAGTAGTAAACCACTTTGTTTGGAAAAATAAGGGACAACATATATTCCAAGACAAAATATCCTTGTTACAATAAAGGTTCTCAAAACTAATCACATAGGTACGCAATCACGGGGCCACCGTTAGGTCCAGGTTCGAAATGGGGAAATTGCGATGATATTGGAACTTGTACCGGAATGATTGGATTGGTGGCTAGAAAGGCAAGTTTTTCTTCCTTCGCCTTCTCTATTTTGCCTCTTGTATCTTGACTAACAGTTCAATACATATACAATAACGCAGGAGGCTGACATAGCGATTTCAACGATAACACATACTTTGAGTAGAGAAAGATATGTTGATTTTTCAAAGCCCTATGTTGTGGACAAAGTTACTTTCCTGACGAAGGAGCCGGACATAGAACGCAAACCTGATGCACTGTTTTTCGCTAATATATTGACAACTGAGGTTTTTCATTAGTATTTACATACCTCATTGTATCTCACTGTCCTACAGGACTATTTTTTCCTTTTTTAGGGCTGGGTTTTTATGGCGGCAACAATATATATCCTTTATGGAACGATTAAACTGGGTAACTACCTTGGTTTTTCGAAAGTGGTTCCGATTGGCATTAAGGATATTTTAGCAATATTACTACGACAAGGTAACGTTGGTTATTTGGATGAAACTCATTCTCTAATGGCAACATTATATTTGAAGGAATCAATTTGAAACAAATGAGGAAGAGCTTTTTAATTTTGACGATGCTCACGATTCTTATAGTAATAATTGGTTGTCTTGCAAAAATATACGAATGTTACATTACATCCAGTAACAGCGCAGCGGCCAAAACCAAACCCATTAATACTATCAATGATTTGGTCGACGCTGTCTTGAATCAAGGTTATAGAATTTCTGGAGCAAAATGGGTGAGTTAATTACAAATTCATATTTTTTTTCGTCTAATCAGAAAAGGTCAGAAAAGGAGACTTATTTTGGGGTGGCCTACAGTCTTATAGATGCCCTACACCGCGAGCCCAATCTCCCACAGTAGAGGATAGGGGCCACTAAAAGAAGGCGGGCTTACATGGTTTCCTACTTGTCACGTGCGACAGTTCCTTGTTTAGCCGAGAACCACTAACTACAAACGCTTTTTTAAAGAAAACAAACCATAAAACAAGGGAAAAAAATTGAAAAACAAGAGATAAATAAGTTTAAAAATTAGAAAGTATAACGGCTCAGTTTGAATCGTTAGCCAAAATAGACCCGCTACATAAATTTCATTGGTTCACTTAGAAACGTCTTATTTATGGTATGGTGCTAAACCAGTTAGGGGGAAATCTGTCAGGTGCTATATTAGAGGAATTGTTTTTTTATAAAATTCGTTAAGTTCAGAATCGGAGAATTAAAGAACATCATACTCACACTTATTTATGTTAAGAGTTCAGATTCTGCGGAATGTTTTATTATTAACGAATCTAATGAAGAAGAAGGTTTTAGTTCGAAAGTCGAAGGAAATCTGGTATTCAACTTTATCAGTTTCAGTCTTTAGTTACAGAAATTGAAAAGGAAGGCGATAATGCAGCAGAAACTGCTGTAATATAAGACCATACTTGCCTAAATAACGCAAATTGGTACGATTGTCACAATGGTATGGTCCCATTTCTCCCAATTCTGTGTTTCCCAAAATACATTTTTATCCCAAACTTTCCGATTCCCAGTTCTCCCAATCTTATATTTCCCAATCGGAATTTTCATCCCAAACTATCCAATTCTCATTTCTCCCAATCGAATGGTTTCGTCTAATATTTTATGCTGCAAAGGGTTGCTTTCAAAACTATTTTGATTATTTTTAATGCGAATAGGCAAATAGGTTAGGTTAGGTTTGTAATATTTTATAAATCATTTAACTATGGTACGCCTTTTCCACAATATTGACGTTTAGCTTCATTGACTTCTCAAATAATATGCCTTTTACAAAGTGCTAATGCAGACGAGACTTCATTACTGTTGTGATAGGTTAGGTTTGGTTAGGTTAGGTTAGGTTAGGTTAGGTTAGGTTAGGTTTGGTTAGGTTAGGTTTGGTTAGGTTAGGTTTGGTTAGGTTAGGTTAGGTTTGGTTAGGTTAGGTTAGTAATATTTTATAAATCATTAAACTATGGTACGCCTTTTCCAAAATATTGACGTTTAGCTTCATTGACTTCTCAAATAATATGCCTTTTCCAAAACATTACTGTTATGATAGGTTAGGTTTGGTTAGGTTAGGTTAGTAATATTTTATAAATCATTAAACTATGGTACACCTTTTCCAAAATATTGACGTTTAGCTTCATTGACTTCTCAAATAATATGCCTTTTCCAAATCATTACTGTTATGATAGGTTAGGTTATTTTAGGTTTGGTTAGGTTAGGTTAGTAATATTTTATAAATCATTAAAATATGGTACACCTTTTCCAAAATGTTGACGTTTAGCTTCAATGACTTCTCAAATAATATGCCTTTTCCAAAACATTACTGTTAGGTTAGGTTAGGTTTGGTTAGGTTAGGTTAGTAATATTTTATAAATCATTAAACTATGGTACGCCTTTTCCAAAATATTGACGTTTAGCTTCATTGACTTCTCAAATAAAATGCCTTTTCCAAAACATTACTTTTATGATAGGTTAGGTTTGGTTAGGTTAGGTTAGTAATATTTTATAAATCATTAAACTATAGTACGCCTTTTCCAAAATATTGATGTTTAGCTTCATTTACTTCTCAAATAATATGCCTTTTTCAAAACATTACTGTTATGTTAGGTTAGGTTAAATAATTTTCCTACCAATGTAAAATATATCATTGTTAATAAAACAAAAAAACTCTCTTTGAACTTATTAACATATGTTTTATGCTGAATTGGGACAAAAGAAATTGGGGGAAAAGACAAAGTGTTGGGTCAAATGGGATTGGGAGATATGGGAATTGGGAGAATCGGTTTGGGTTAAATGGGAGTAAATCGTCACAATATTGTGGAATAAACAAGTTGGAAAAACCAAAATATTACCTCTCCGAGTCAAGAGGAGGACTACTACTACAAGAAACTTATTATCCTAGATATAGAATTATTTCACTTTTCTTGAATTAAAAATTGACGAATTATTAAAGCAGTATTCCAAGCGTAGCGGATATACAGTAAAGCAGACGACATTTTTTATCCAATAAGGACATGTTTTCGACACATTAAAATCAGTCAATACGAAGAAAAACCGGAAATGGAGTGCATAAATTTTGATGAGATATAACCTTTATGTATTTGTGAAGGCCTAATTCTCTACGCCTCAACTGTTAACGTTATATTCTTGATTAGAAAGTTATCAGGTTATGGGCCCATCACGCTTCCACTGCGCCACGTTTTAACTCTGCTGATACGTTTAATAAAGTAGCGGCTAACAATTGGTTCCGGGTCCGGTTGACGCAAAATCATGGATGGTATAACGAGGCACGAGCTTGAAAAACTGTGTGGTCCGGAAAACTGGCGAAGTTGGAAGAGGCAAAATGTCGATGTCCTCATGATGCGTGATGTTTACGAAATAATCACTGGTAAGTGGACTAAACCAGCAACCGCAAGCGGTGCGTCAGACGCAGAAGCATAGAATGCATACACATTAAAGAAGAAGAAATACCGAATCGCCTTCAGTACGGCACGAACTATCATCTGGTCAGCCATCACAGTCAAAGTCCAGAACATTGTTACCAACTGCAATACGCCCAAGGAAGTGTGGGAGAAGCTGCTTGAAATATTCGAGCAGAAGTCGTCGAATCGTCTACGGAAGCTTCTTGCTCAGCTAATGACAGCGAAGAAAGCGACGGATATGGACATGGCCACGCACCTTGCTCAATTGCGATCACTTTAGGCAGACATTTTGACGACAGGGAAGAAAGAGAAAGATGTTTTTTAATTTTAGTATCCTGATTGCCTGCGTCTTCAAATCATTACCGCAGGATCAGTATCACGAATTTAGCATGCTGTGGAACACTTCCGGATGAAAAACAAACCTTTGCAGTACTCGACAGACTACTCCTTGGACGAGCGACTCGTGACGGTGATGCTTTCGACGAGTCCTCTGCATTGGTAGCTGTGCGAACTATAGATAAAGTAGTACGATAAATATGTCTGGGAACCATCCTGCAAAACAAGTGAAGAAACGAAGTAATCGACGATACAGACCAAAATGCTTCAATTGCAAAGAGCTTGGACATATCTCCAAGAAATGTCCGAAACCAAGGAAGGTTGGTGGAAGGCTTTCAAGCTCGTCTGGTGGAGGTTTTATCACGGCAAACAGCTTGGTTTGTCTACAACGTCGAGAGAAGTCTGATATTTTAATGCTGGAGCCACTCAGCCTATCACGAAAGATTTTTCAAACCTTCAACGGTTCCGGACGTTCGAGACACAAGATGCTCTTCAAGTCGGAAGCAAAGCATATCGGCAGAATACGAAGGTGATATAGAAATTTTTTTTTGGATAGGCAAGACATTGCACCAGGAAATATTCACAATGTCTGCTATATCAGCGACTTTGCGTGCAATTTATGGCTACGGCCACCACGTGCGGAATCTACGAGAACGTAAATGGAAAAACGGTCGTTCGCTTACCGGTAAAGGTAGAAAACTTGTTTGTCTCGACGATGCTGTTGAATCACCAATTAAGCCAGCTCATGTTGCGGCTCATCTTGCAAATGAGAGGAAAGCAGATCTTCAGATATAGCATGAGTGATTGGGACATCAAAATATACGTCATGTTGCTAAAACATTGAAAACACTCGGATATGAAATAGTTGGCCAGAAGACAGATCAGCTATGCAAATGTTGCATTTATTTCAATGTGTCATGCAGCGGATTTGGTGTGCGCTTGGACAAGGCAGAAAAGCCAGGTAACAGTAGTGATAGCCACTCAGATATGCAGACATCCAAGATGGCCGCCACCCCAAGATGGCCGCCACTACCCAACTCAAACCAAACTTCCCAGACAAGTCCGGACTGACCCGAGCTCGGGCGTGTTATTTTTCAACCCTAGATCGATGAACTACCAACCCTAGATTGTGTTATTTTATGGAGAAATCTTACCTGATATTCCCTACCTTCCACCGTGCTATGGGTATTCCTGCCTTCCACCATGCTATGCCCCCGAACAAGTCTAAACCAACCCAGACTTGTGTTATTTTGCCAGATTTCTGTTTGAATTTCCCACCATAGAACCTTTAAATATGTCTGAGAAACAAAGACAAATATACAAATAAAGATTTTATTGTTCTTATCTCTAGTGTAAAAAAACATCATGTTTCAAAGTGACATTTTGATTTTCAAAACTTGATATTTTAGTCGAAATCTTAACTGAAAGCCGCTCTTTAAATCGTAATTAGCGCCACTAGCTTTCTTCATGCATTCTGATGACTGACGTCAAGTGGCTTAAGATAAACGATGCCGGATGAATTTTGATGAAAGACAGGCAGGGTAATCGAGGATTGTTAGAAGACAACCTTTTAAGTGAAGCCCTCCATCGGTTCTCGAAGATCTTTAGCGTTTCGACGTGGCTTGGTTGTTTTTTGCCGCTTCTTGGGTCCAAAATGTATCCAGCGTTGAAGAGAGCCACGTTGATGTCGTGAAATTGTTAAGTTTGAGAAGGACATCGAAGTCAGGATTCCAGTTAGAGCCGTACTGAAGAGAACGTGCTCCAGTTGGTGCAGGGTACGCAGAACCTTATGCGGTGGCAGGGCTTGTCGGGTTGTACGGGCCATGTCCTATAAAATTCTTCCTTGACCCTTTACCTCCCGAAGGAAGTTACATCCGAGCCACTGCGCGGCTTGGTCTTCCGGCCCAGGTCTGGTTGTTTGACCCACAACCATCAAGCTTTCTTTGTGCTTTCGGATGGCAGAAGCGACTTCACACAAATTTTACGCGACTTTTAAGAGACCAACTCCAAAATTTTCTATGATGGAAAACGCGTCATATTAAGTCCTGGCGCCAACAACCAGACGAGCAACAAATAATTAAACTCGGCAGGTCTGGTTGATGGCGCCAGAACTTCCTTCATTGCGGTAGTCAGTTGTGTGGATGCATATGACACCGCAATGAAGGTCGATTCATGAACCTCCTCAACATGATTCGACCTGGTTTTTTTGTTCTATTTCCTGCATTGGGTCCCAAACCATGGCCGACGTTGAGTGGTGGGCCGCAAAAATGCGACTTCACGCAAATTTCCGCAACTTTTGTGCATGTAACCAGTAAAGATTACAAAACAAGTTACGGAAATCGAGGCACATGAATCGAATTTGGTCTCTTTTCAGGCTATTCCTGAAAAGAGACGGATGGAAAAATCGAATTTGGTCTCTTTTCACACAGCAAAAGCTGTGTGAATCCACGATCGGCGGGTAAAGTCATCTTAGTAGAGATGGTACTGAAGACGGTTAAACAGGAGAGCGTAGTCAGGTAACTGGTAACTCTCTCTTTAAAACACGACTCTTATATACTAGAATATCACGTGATGGTACTGAAGACGGTTAAACAGGAGAGCGTAGCCAGGTAACTGGTAACTCTCTCTTTAAAACACGACTCTTATATACTAGAATATCACGTAGATGTTTCAAGGATGACGACTTAAAACTTTCCTTGTTTTGAGGAAAATATTTTATTGGAAGCGGTTAGGGTTTAATTAACTATGCACGTAGATGCTGCAAGGATAACGACTTAAAACTTTCCTTGTTTTGAGGAAAATATTTTATTGGAAGCGGTTAGGGTTTAATTAACTATGCACGTAGATGCTGCAAGGATAACGACTTAAAACTTTCCTTGTTTTGAGGAAAATATTTTATTGGAAGTGGTTAGGGTTTAATTAACTATGCACGTAGATGTTTCAAGGGTAACGACTTTAAAAGTTTAAGAATTTTTAAAGTTTTTGATGAAGATAAACGGCCTGTTGTTTAAGATCGTCCATAGCTCAGTGGATAAAGGCAGGGTCTACTAATGTAATACCCAAAAAGGTGGCGAGTTCAAATCCCGGCCAGTTCACCGAGCTATGGACGATCTTTTTATGTATAAAATAAGGTTTGTTTAAGAAGTTGGGGTTAGTTGATAAACAGGCGTTAGTCATGAATGACGACTTCTTTTTAACTCTAGCGTCTAATACGTGTCTCGATATATATCCAAACAATACCCAATCAAGTTTTAAAAATTATTTGCATCAACCTTTGAACTTGACTAGTGATTATGAAGTTGGGTTGGCAGAAATCATATTTCCAAATCATTGGGTGAATATAAGCGAAGAGTTTAACAAGTTTGAAATTCAGGTTGTAAGTGACCCAAACCGTGACAACTATGCAGCTGTTAGAGAGCCTGTTGAATATCAAAAAATAGAGATACCTGTCAATCGTTATACCAAGACCAAAGAGTACGAACTGCCCCAAAATTTTGTCGAGCTGTTAAATGATGATGTAGACAGTCATCCGTATTTAAAAGGCAAATTATCTTTTAAATTAGTGAATAAATATAAAGACGGGGCCCTGGGAAAACAGTTAGATACAAACTTTCCCGTTTACCTGCAAGTTTTAGGAGAGGAAAACATACGGTTCAAAATACCAGCTGATTCTCCCTTGACCACGCTATTTGAATTTAAAGAGAATAATTACGAAGATGTTCCATATATATCCAAATATCCTGTATCAAAGCATGCTAAAAATATAAGTTTAAATTACACTAATAATTACGTGGAAATCGAAATTGATAATGTTGGAGATAGTTTTAAAAAAAAATTTGATTACAAGTACATTCCCAAGGCCGCCATTAAACGTAAAACAAACTACGAAGTTCCGCCAATAAGAAAAAAGCCTCAGCCGGAATATAGGCCTGTACCGCCATCTATACCTATTTTACCGCGAACTACGCCTTTTCTTCCGATACCTATTGCTACGACTGAACCCGTAGTATTTGTACAACCACAGCCATCCAAAATAACCCCTCCCCCACCACCACCCAAAATAACTATTCCAAAACAAACCTCTCCAAAGCCTTATTATCCAACATATTCAGGGCCTGACCCCTCTAAAACGCCAGCTTCAGGTAAACAGTTACCTCCAAATTCGACTAAACCGATACCTCCAAGTTCAAATAAACCGATACCTCCAAGTTCGGATAAACTAATACCTCCGAGCTCAACTAATTCAGCCGCTACTACAACGATTAATTCAGCATCTACCACAACAACTAAACCAACATCTACTACAACAACAACAACTAGGCCAACCACGTCTACTTCAGATCCCTTAAAGATTCTGACTACAGACCCACCAAAGGCTGAATTACCGAAGCCAAAGCCGGAGCCAACGAAGTCCGAACTACCAAAACCAAAGGCTGAATTACCGAAGCCAAAGCCGGAGCCAACGAAGTCTGAACTACCAAAACCAAAGGCTGAATTACCGAAGCCAAAGCCGGAGCCAACGAAGTCTGAACTACCAAAACCAAAGGCTGAATTACCGAAGCCAAAGCCGGAGCCAACGAAGTCTGAACTACCAAAACCAAAGGCTGAATTACCGAAGCCAAAGCCGGAGCCAGATCCCCTGAAACTTCCGGATTCCCCCAAAATTCCAGCTCCGGACCCATATAAGCCTGATCTATCAAAACAAGAGGCCCCGAAACCCTCTACCTTCGAACCACTGACGCCGACCCCCTCGCCAACAGAGGTTGAGGAAATATATATATTTCCAGACCCCTCAAAACCTGACTTACCGAAACCCGACTTACCGAACCCCGACTTACCAAACCCCGACCTATCAAAACCTGATCTATCCAAGCCTGATCTCTCAAAATCTCCAGACTCTACAACATCCTCTACTTTTGAGCTACCCGTATTACCGACATCCTCCCCACCACCGGTTGATAAAAAACCCTTGTTTCCGCAGCCGGTTGATCCGCCAAAGAAAAAACCCGAGCCAATTATCTCTGAAAAGCCTAAACAAATTAACCCCGAAGATTATGATAACTATAAAATATTGTTCTTACCGCAAACTTTTAAAGCCAGTAAAACGCCAGAGAAAAACGCCGAAGGGCTTTATCGAGCCGTAGCCAACACCTTAGAAAAATTAGTAATAAATAAAATTCAATTCACATATCACGTAGTAGATAATTGGGGCTATGCTATCGTGTATAATTTCAAAACACCGGAATGGGTGGAAATTAAATTTTCTCCCCAATTAGCTAAATTGCTCAACCTCGACCCCGATAAATATTATACCGGAAAGCAGCAATGCGGGCCCTTAAGCCTCACGATACAAGAATATACCATAAATGAAAACAATGCCTATCTAGAATATCGAATCAATAGAACCATTAAGCATTATACCGCCGGGGAGGAGCCATGGATTTATTTATTGTTCTTGGTGTCAGGCGAGTTTAAAGCGCAACAATCTTTGGAGGATGATTTTAAAATTTATTATGAAATCGCCGAAAAGCTCAAAATAAGCTCGAACAACCACGATCCTTTAAGATTGCACAATGCTGAATTTAGCGTTATTAAACAAGGAGCGGAGCATTATTTTAGAGTCCATTGTCCGGCAAAAATTGAAATGAAATTTTCGCCGGATTTGCAGGATATATTAAATTTAGAAAATGAATACGTTGGGGGGACGTTTCTATCCAAGAGGCCTCTAGAGCGTAATTTTACGCATTTTAAAACTACTAACAGTACAGGAGTGTCATATCGCGTCCACTTTTCATTAATGTATCTTTTTACAAAGACGGAGACAACGAAAATCAAAATACCGGCGCGTGAATATACCTGTGATCTTACCCCGACCGGTGCGGTAATCCCCTTTTCGCTACATTTGAAAGTGATTAACAAATTATTAGAAGTTCAGCAATTTATGACTCGCCGTCATTTTAAAATCTTTATTCTCAAAACGGCGCCAGAAAATAGATACTACACGCGTCTCGAAATAGAGCGAGGTGTTCGCGTATCGGTAGCTGGACCGATGGCCAAGTTATTTAACATTCCCGAAGAGGGAGAAGTTTTGCAACATAGCCACTCGGGTGTAGCGTTGGTGAACCCCCGATTGAGATCAATGACACTGACAGAGGCTAATAATTTTTGGACTAGCGAATACGATGTTGATAGATTTCCAGAAGATCCAAATATGGCTGACCAGCCGTCCCTACCCGGGTCTCAAGGCAAACGAGTTGATAATTACGCGTGCGAGATACCTCCCGGGGTTTATTATCATATTAGCGATGTTTTAAGTGCTATGAGCGAAGCCATGTCCCCGGCGCATAGGAAAAGTCTGAAATTTACGCAGAATGTCGACGGAACCGTGACGGTTTCAAAACTGAACGATACGGTCTCAATTTTGTTTCCCAAAACAACACCCGGAAGAGGCCTGGGACGATTGCTAGGTTTTAGTAGTAATCAGTTGGATCGGTATCTCAATAACGAGACTTCGGAGTATCCCGCTGATATCATGAGAGGCGTCGATGCCATGTTTGTTTATACCAATATTATCCGTCAACAAGTGGTGGGTGGTGGTCAAGCCCCTCTGCTACGTTTCATAAAAATGCCAGCTTTTTCGCTACTAGACGAAGAGAACCAGGAAATATTTAATAATATCGACTTTTATCCAATTTCAACTAGCGATATACAAGAAATTGAAATTGAATTGAAATCCGATTACGGGGAAAATATCCCGTTTAATTTAGGCAAAGTATATATTAAACTGTTTTTTAGGCGTCGACGTCAATAGAACTTGAGCAATGGTGCCTAATAGATACACTCTGTATTTCCAAAGAGGATCCTCCCTTCCGGCTTTACACGCAAACGTTTTCCAATCGGGGGGTCGTTTTAGTGTTGGCGGCATTTTAATTCTTTATTGCGCAAAATTACACCCTTTATTAGGCCGGCCATTAATACTTTAGCGTCCGAAGCTGTTGGGTTAACGAGTAGAGTAATTAGCGATGCACAAAACCCCGGAATATCGCCTCGAGAATCGATTAAACGAAATGTCAAACAATCTATAAATTCCCTACTACATAAAGGCGTGGACCGGTTCGTCAACACTCAGAGCGGGACGGGCCGAAAACGAAAGAGGACTGCTAAAACAAGCCGGAGCAAACGTGTTAAGCGACGCACTAAACGCGATTTTCTAGACTAAACATGTCGACCTACGAAAGTGTTCTATCCGATTTTGAAATATTTGAAAAGCCAGTGGTGAATAATAATATTGTGGGGACTAAAACGACTGCTCATTATCCAATTGCCCCACTAACTAATGCTAAATATGTAGAATTTATCATTCCTCCCTCAAACAATTATCATGATTTGACTAAAACTCTTTTGAGATTAAAATTTCGCGTTTTACACGAGGACGGCACGGCCGTTCCAGATGCGGAAAAGAAAGTCTCGGTAACAAATTTAATAATTGCCTCGCTATTTTGTCAAGTAGAATTATTTCTTAATGGCGTCGCTGTCCAACAACCTAATAATATGTACCCATATATGGCCTATTTTAAAATACTTTTAAATTATGGACAAACGGCGGCCAATTCCTGGTTAACTTCTATGTTATATTATTTGGATACCATTATCGATCCGGCGACGGCTTTAGAAGACGCCAATATTAACAAAGAAGATAATGGTATTGGTCGTCGCGCTAAACGCGTGGCAAAATCAAAGACGTGCGATGTAATTGGCGAATTATTTCTGGATATGTTCAAAACGCCCAAATTCTTACTAGATAATATCGAGGTGCGAATTAGACTTCATCGAAGCTCCACGGATTTCGCTATTATTCACAATGAAGGGCAAAAAGTATAAGATTGATTTAACGGAATGCACCTTGTTTACGCGCGAAATTGAGGTTAATCCCGAACTGCAACTAGCTCACGCTCAGATGTTAAACTCGGGAATAAACGCTCGCTACGAAGTAAACTCTATTGTTATGAAAAATTTCTTAATAACCACCGGAACGCAAGATTTTATTAGGGACAGCCTGTTTACGGGGCAATTACCCTCGCGAACTGTCGTGGCTTTCGTTACTAATAAAAAATTTGTAGGGGAAGCAACTTCCAACCCCCTGGATCTCCAACATTTCAAACTCGATTTCATGCAATTCTCTTTAAATTCTCAAAATTATCCTGATATTCCCTTTACGCCTAATTTTGACGACGACCAATACGTTAGATGTTACAATTCTTTATTCGAGGGTCTCGAGATATTAGGTCTTGACCGGGGAAATATAATTTCTTACGATTTATATAAGAAGGGCTTTTTTGTCGTTGTTTTTGATTTGAGTAGAGAACATCTCGCTTCGTTAGGTTTAAATTCCATGCCCCAGACTGGTAACTTGCGATTATCGTTAAGATTTAGCTCTCCGCTAACCGAAAACGTCACGTGTATTGTCATGGCCGAATTTCCAAACAACCAATTAATAATATCTAAAAACAGAGAAATAATTTATAATCACCCCAACGTATAAAAGACTAAAACTTTATAAATACAATATCAGTCGCGAGCCAAAATGCACCAAGTACACACCGTCACGCCAAAGCTCGACATTTGCGTCATTGAGTCAATTGAACCTAAAATATTAATTCAAAGATCGGATACGCGTACAAAAACTATATATAAAACCTAACGCCTGGTACGCTTTGTTTCGGTTTCAAAATGAACTCACGTCCTTTTTTGACGGAAAAATACCTCGCTATCATATTTGGTTGCCCGTCAAAGAGCGCCTCAAGCTGGAATGCTTCGTCAACTCGAAAGATGAACGTATAATCGATCTTCGATACTATGAACGAGGCAGCGGCAGTCGTTATTTCCTGAACTTTAGCACCAGCGAAGGATTCAGCCTGAACAAAACAGGATGGCAGACATTGATTGATTTAAAGCCGCTGATTGACGAGGATCTCAAAGCTAAAGGGATAGCTGTCTGTCGCATGCGCGAATTAATTTTAAACGAGCTCACTACCACTTTGTTTGACGTCACTTCCACTTGCGCCAACGTCGAGTGTCGAAAACAAATATGCCACTCTCAAAGCTGCTCGGAATTTGACACAAATTTCAGCGATCGAGTCGAACGTAATTTGCACGAAGCGCTGCCTCAATTGGATCGTGAGAAAATTTTGCATCAATTTGAGACTGAACACGGATGGATCGAGGATCAAGAGGATATTTACGCTTATTTTGTCAACAGTTTTGCCGATTTAAAGAATGCCTTGATTTATGGCTATTAAATAAATGTACTGATATAGCGTATTTGTTTAACTGATATTGTTTTTATAAAATACCTTTGTGTGTATTAAATAAAGTTGTTTATTGGGAAACCATTTAGTCGTTATTTATACTTGTTGAGACATGGACGCTAAAATTAGAAAAATTATTACGACGTGGCTAATCCGGCCGCCTATGGGTCGCTAGCGAGGTTACAAAAGGCCTTACCGCACGTGCCAAAAGCAAAATTAGTCGCCTTTCTCGAGAAACAACCGGCCTACACGAAACACCGATTTCGACGTTTCCGATTCAAAACCAACCAGGTGTACGCTTCGAGCATGGACGATGTTTTTCAAGCTGATTTGTTGGATCTACCGAAATTGAAACGTTTTAATAAAAATGTTCGCTATGTTTGTGCGTCATTGACGTCTTAAGCCGCTACGGATGGACAATACCTCTTAGAAACAAAACATCTGGCGAGGTTATCGAAGCTTTTAAAAAAATATTTCGAGAGAGGATCCCTTTAAAAATATACACTGACTTTGGTGGGGAATTTAGTTCGCGCAACTTTGCTTCCTTCTTGAAACGGCACAATGTGCAAATACATTTTGCCCGGAGTCAGCATAAGGCTAGTCTAGCGGAACGTTTTATTAGAACAATTAAGGAACAAATTGCCCGGGTTATTACAGCCACAGGGAATAAAAATTACGTTAAATATTTACCTTTAATTACTCAAGCCTATAATGAACGGGTTCATTCAACTACTGGAATTGCACCGGCTCATGTTAATATAGATAACGAGTCAATCATTTGGAATAAACTGTACGGGAAATCAAACGGCATTAATCGATACGCACCGAGGCTTAAAGTTGGCGATCACGTGCGTCTCTCTATAGCTAGTCGGGTATTTATTTAGAAAATTAGCTCGGGTGGCACGTTTACTGACGAAATATTCGCGTTGTTGACGTCATACCCAGGTCACCACCCGTCTATCGCGTAGCGGATTTAAAGGGGAGGAGCAATTTTGGGTGTTTTCTACGGCGCCGAACTACAAAAAGTCTCGTTACCTGAGACCCGTCAAGAATAAATTATGAACACTTCGCAAATAAACGCTCTTTTAACTTGCGACAAAAGAACGCGACCCTACTATTTAGGATGCTTCCCAGTAGACAGACTCCCAGAACGTCCTAAAAGGCCCAAATTTTGCTTTATATTCAATAACGAAGCTGCTGGAGAGGCTGGAGACATTGGATAGCATGCTTTTCTAACAATGACACGGTAGAAATGTTTTGCACTTACGGAAAGTCGCCGCGATCGATACTATAAGTTAATTTAAAACGATACGGGAAACGAGTTGTTTACAAAACAACAAATTCAACATCCATTTTTTCAACTGTGCGGTCTGCATTGTAGTCTGTACCTAGCGCTCCGTTGCGAGGGCGTGGCTAGACAGACGATATTAGACGCTATTTACGCAGATAACTTAAACTTAACGACTATGTCGCCTTATTATATTATCTTTACATTTAAAAAAACATGTACACAGATATTGTTCGCAATAAAACAATTTTATTTGTCTAATATTACATTTAATCAATATCACGCCATTTATGGTGTTTAGCTCTTCGTTCGTTAGATGGCACTACTGGACCGAGATTTTGAAGTTCGTCTTTCTTTTCCGAGGTTTTTTCTGTTTTTCTTGTTCTTCTGTTTAGCGGAGGCCGTCTCAAACAGGTTTTCCAAGTCCGTTAAATTGTCCCCGTTTGCCTCCGCTAAATTCTCTTGTTCATCGACAATTTCTTCTTGAAAAGCGTCCGGATTTGCATAACCGACAGCCCCTTCTTCTAGCTCTCTTTTTGGCGTAAAAAATGTGTTTTGCAAACGATTTGCAAGAACTTCGGCCTGCCGTTTCACCATATCTCCAACATAGGTCGGCCCATATTGCTGGTAAAAATCTTCTCGTGTTGGTGTCCCCGCAGCCGTTTCGCTTTTAAAAACCTTTTGCCGAGGCTCGGTTCGTTTAGGCGTAGTAAAAGAACTGCCAGGCGCTTGTTGTCGGTGATGACGTGGCATAGTTCGGCCATGACAATTGTTTTTTTCGCGGGGGCATTTTAGGGGTGACCGGTAATGGCGGCGTGGGGACATTGGACATTGCTTGTGTTACGACCTCAAATTTAGGTAAAGGAATTTGTTTCTCGATACTTAAATATTTCTTAAAAGCGTCTAAATATTTATATAATTTATCGTAAGCATTCAATGGCGATTTTAAAATATCATCAATCTCTCGGTCCAAAGCCGAGTGTTCTTGGGCAGCTGTTGAAGTTACTGCGCTAGCGGGGACAAGAACCATTTGTTTCATAGTTTAGCAGCTATGGCTTGGACAATTGAAGGCAAAATTGCTGCAAGTAGCGTCGTAAGAAAACCACCTGATTGCTGCAACAACAGCTTTTTTTTGCTTTTCTGCGACAAGGTACTTGATCCGAGTTGTCTAATAATTTTCTTGTACTTTGCTAGCTTTTCTTACGG
>JAEQBA010002967.1:46136-108444 GCA_019434445.1 Phalangium opilio
TCGGGATCGTATTGGGTTATTTTTGTATGCCCAGGCTTCATACATCCGAGTGATTTTGTATCCTCGTTCCTACGGGTGCCTTAGTTCATCTGTTACCCAGGTCCCCGCAGTTCTCTTTGATCAGGTGTGTGTGTGCAGTCCCCTTGAAATTGTGTCTTACAACAAGGTGTAACAAAGGGGAAAGTTAACTTACCGTTTACCTAGCTGGCAAAACCGGATGTATCAGATTTTGAGCCGGAAGTACGTCGCATTTGAGAAGCCCATCGAATGAGAAGATGTCGGGGAAATTATCCAAAATAATTTTAGGGGTTCCGATAGGAATTTTTCCCGTTTTGTTGACGAAGGGTACAAGCTAGTGAAATCCACGTAGTGCATTTTTTCTGTACCCGTTGTTTTATGATACAGTTGTTAGCACCGCAGCGTCCGCCGAAGAAAGCGTCGCGAGGGTTCAGTCTTTTGGATGTTTTAACGCGGATGTCGTTCCGTTTTAAAAATTCATTAATTTTCGGGGTTATTTGTTTTGTCTTGTTGCCATTCACATTCCCATTTGACATTGACTGTATATCCCAGGGCCTCTAGTTTGCTAATTTTCTTCTCGGTTTTCGTGTACCTGGTGTTTAATGTTCAGTAGGATCACAATGTAACATCTTGTTTCTATTGATGGGAAAGTGTATTTTGCATCCATGATAATAGCATCCCATATATTCGAACACTTCTTTGTTGTTTGAACAATAGCCATCTACCTTTAGGGTTTGGATTTTAACCTCTTTGCCTCTGAACAGGATTGAATAGGCATATTTCTCTCATGAGCAGTCCATTCAAGCCATTCAATGGCGCCTAAAGACTGGTTCTCACCAAGTCTGTAATAGTTTGTTGGGATGATGCTAATGGTGTTCGATTTGAGATAATTTTCGATACACATAGGAACAGACCCCTGGGAGGGTAACTGAGCCGCAATTAAATGGGTCTACGCTCGTAACTTTTAGTAGGAGGGACCGAAAAGTTAAACATCCTAAAAATAGGAGTAGAGTGTCGTTTTCGCAATAATAATAAAGCTCATTAAAAATTAAAGCCTTTGCCCTTACTGACTTCTGAGGTATGCCATTTCATAAAGGAGTCCAATTTTTCCTGGTAAAGTACTGGCACCCGTAAGCCTCTGTGGGGGGTAAAGTATTTTCTAACACGTAGTTTGTCTCCTCCTGTCTGTCAATATCGAACGCGTGATCAACTACGTTGAAAAGAAAATGGGGAAGTACCCCTTGGCGGTGTTAGGGAGGCCGAAAGTGGCGGGGAACTTAGATAAAGCTACGGGGATAAAATTGTACGAATCGAGGAATAATAGATTAGAGAGCTTCATCTCTAAAATGCGCGTACCGTTAATTTTCAGAGTTCAGGGACAAATTTCTCGTCTCGGTTAATTATTTCCCTAATTAATAGTTGATTGTCGTAATTGCTACCAAAATGGGACAGTACGATAACTTTTTTCACGTCGAATAAGCTGACTAAGTAGTCTAGGAACGCAGCTATGGGTTTTCCACCAGTGAAACGTTGTTTGCGAGGTCCAAATTGGTTGCATTTGATGCAATTAAAATCTAGGGATTGTTCTTCTATCAATCTTCGCAAACTGAGATGCTAACGCATAAGATGGCTTGATGTTCATACGCCCCCAACTTCTCCTTGCATATTTTCGTCTGTATGCATTCCACATCAAAGAAAACATACATTAGTTCAGGTATATTACGACGAGGTTTTTTCGAGGGGATAGCGCTGGGGTTTTATCCTTAATCACTTGAATGTAGCATAAATGATCGCTGGGTTGATGTTTTCCACATACTTGACAATACATTTCTCCACAAGTGTGTTTAGTCTTGCGGTTTCCGAAATCTATTGTTTTAAACAAATTTTAACAAAGGTAGAGCCTCTCACAAAGAGGTTTTTTGTTACCTGCTGGATCAAATGACTGTTATAACAGTCGTCGCCCCAGAATTTTCGCAAGCATGACCAACATGTTTTTTCACACCGTGACAAACGTTGGACGCATACATTTAAAGCACCAGTCGTTGCATTTATGAGATTGAATACGCCAGTAGGGAGTGAGACACTTCTCGCAAAAGTACTCGTGACTAAAAGAGGCTTTAAATTGGTAATACGTTGTAGTGATTATTTTCGTTAAGTAGAAAGAGGCGGGTCTGGTGTCTGTAGGGTCGTTTTCGCCTAATATTAAAATGGGTACCCTATTTTCGAATTTATAGACAAAGATGGAGTAACCCGATAAATATAGTTTAAATTTCTGGAACGAATCGGGTCCCGCATTCGTCTAGGGCGACTCCTGCCTTACGACATAGCTCTAAAGCGGCTGTTTTTTGCATTTTGTTGAGGGGCCTATTCTGGATATGGTCTTGTAATGAACTTTTAAACTCTTTGTTGTTTTCATTGTTCATGTAGTCACGATGCGAAATAGCTACACAAAGACTTCGGGCCAAGCATAGATTATCGGTACTCATAATCCGACGTATTCCACGCCTATCTTTAGAGAAAATACCGAAGGGTTTAAGATGACGACGACTTGATCGGCCGTATCCCTTCGGGAATTCTCACTATATGGAATATTATTTTTATGGGACCTTGAAAAAAATGTTCAATTTCGTCGTCGTAAAGCAGTTCGGCTAGTTGGTCAAAGAGAATAGAGGGATCTACTTGGTCTAGTCTTTTAAAGGATAATTCTAATTCTGACCTGCAATTTATACCTAAGCTTCTCAATGTTATTTGGACATAATCTGTTGCTCTGTACTCATTTAACACGTGCTCTGTAATACTACTTATACTGTCAACGGGATCGTCAGTGATGTTTAGAACTAATTCTCTACCACACATATTAAACTGTTCATAGAATTTTTCGCTCTGTTCCAAGATTTCGCAATGAGGGACATCCTCAATAGGCGAAGGGGGGTAGCCGCCACCCCACTGATCGTACATATTGGCCTCGGCTTCTTCCGAGTCCACGAGAGACTCCTGTTCACTGGGTAGGTAGTCGGAGAAGTTCAGAGATAGGTACTCAAAGGGGTCGTTTTGTTGACATTCCTGATTCAAAAATGCCGCCATCTCTATATCGTATTGTGGGTTGTTGAAATCGGCGATTAAGGATTCTTCCTGGTTAGTGGGTAGTAATTCATTCCGGCGTCTTTCGATGCGTTCGGCGTAAGAAATATTTAAAGGTCTAGGAATTAAGTTACTTAAGTCGTTTAGTTGGTCAATTGTATCGCAGTCTTCCGGTGTTCTAGGGACGGTTCTCATGTATTCAATGACATCAAGGAATGTCTGAATTATATTTAAACCTCCATTCGTAATAAAAGTGGGTAAAGTTGATGGTACATTGGCAGGGTCGATGTGTAAATAGGCACATAGGAAAAAATAAAACTTGTATAGTGAAGTTAGGGGCCAAGGCCTATTTACAGCTAATTCATCCAAATTCCAGCGAAGTGATTCAGGATCCATCTTGATGTTACGAGATCTAAAGTACGAATGCGATATTCTGATTTTTTCTCGCGTTATTTTATACTAAATTTCCCTGGGCTTATTAGCAGGGGGGATGGAGGGTTACCTACGCTTCTATTGGTCAATGGTACGTTGACCTTCCGGACGTGTTTAAACACGTCTACTATTGTTTGTCAATCAACAATAGGTGACATAAGATTGACATCCAGGTGGCAGATGGTAACAAAAGGATGAACCATCAATAGATTTTTAAATTCAACAAAAGGATTGTAACAAAAGATGATGCGTCATTCCATTAGCGGGGTTTTTACGACATTACGTGAAGATGTATTGTTAAGAAAATATTTCTTCGATCAATCAAATATTGACAGGTCTATTTAAGATAAATAGGTCAAGTTTACTATTGTATAATTTATTTACTCGTAAGTCGTTATGGAGTCAAGTACACAAAGGATGTCGAGAATTCGTCAGATCTTGGAGATTAATCCTCAAAAACTACTTATTGTATTATTTATTTTATTGATTTTGGGGGTGCTGGAATTCCTTAATCTGTGGTTTCAGAACTTTGACATAAAAATACGCCTACAGTCTAACAATGGAACAGTTAAGGACAATAGATATTTCGCAATAGCTACGTAAGAAATTTTGTATAAAAACCCCTGATTCAATTGAGTAGAGCATCATTATTCGAGAAGATCTTAAACCTGCGAGATGGAAAATCAAGAAGCTCCCAAAAGGAAGATAGGTGTGACTAACGAACGTAAAATTAACGGCAGATTCCATATATCTAAAGAGTTGTTCTTAACAACTGGATTCGTGAACGGAACCCTGGATCCTGAGGTTCGTCTATGCCGGAAACAATCTGTAAAAAGCTTCGCCATTTCTACGGAAACCTGGGAAAAGCTGATGCCGCGCTTACCCGTTTTAGCGGGCTGGACTGCCGCCCATGAAGCCAACAATTTCGAAATCGTTTTAAACGATACCCAATGAAAAGACAACAGTTGTGGCGTACCATAACACATGCCATATTAAAGACTTAATAAAGGAGGACTCTATTGTTTTGACCAGTATGGAAACAGCGGCATTGAACCGCGTTTCAGGAGCTGTAAAGGAGCATCTCGTCAAGATAAATAACCATGCAATTGTGTTTACACACATGGCGGATATCATTATAGAAATTTATAATGATATTTATGACAATTTATACGGAGACCCCGATCATATATCTTGCTTAGATGACCAACCTGAAAAATTCGACGCTGTGGTGGGGTACATCACCAACTTTATAACGTCATACCAGGTCGTGACGAAATTCAACAATGTTCTACAAGAAGAAAATCTTGAAAATTATTTTTATAATTATAATTTATTTTCTGTAATTTTGGGGCAAGTAACTTATTTAAAAACACGTATGCATTTACTAACTCATTTTTAATTTATTTGTATTTAATTTTATAAGTTTTATGTTTAAAATAAATTGAATTGAACTAAAAACTGTTCCATTTATATAGCTAATACTAAATATCTTTTTTTTTCTCTACTGTTTAAGCCTATGAAATTAGAGTTTAGAAAAATAAACTAAACTTTGAAGGTAAAAATATAAGCTTAATTTAAATAAAGAGAAGTATATAAAGTCAAATCAGAATTATTTTTTTTTTAAAAATTTACAAGTTTTTTTTTAAAAAAATTTACAAAAAAAAAAAGATTTTTTTATTTTTTTTTAGCCCCCTACCCCCGCCCCCTCACGGCCGGATGAGGATCTGCACTAGTGCCGAGAACCCATGGAATAGTACGTCATCCCAGTTCTCGAACACTAGTGCAGCAGGCGCCGGCACCTCCAAAAAACGTACCCGGCGGTACAAGGCCAACTGCCCTAGCTCGAGGGTTACACTAAGGAAAGAGAGAGAGTAAAATTAGTTATTACTTGTTAATATTATGTATAAGAAATGTATTTAGCTTACCGGAACCCTCGGCAGTTAAAGGCTAGGAGGCTGTAATAAAAATTATAAAATTTGGTTTAAAATTTGGTTTAAAATTTTTTACCGAATAAAACCTTTTAAAAATACTTACTCATCAGGGATGAAGATCGAATGATTATAAATGACCTGCCGAACCTGATTCAGCAGGTCATTTAAATAATCAGCATCCCCAATGACCTCCGAAAGTACCACCAGGTACAATTGGACTTGGTAAACGAGGCTACGAATAAATAGAAATTATAATTTCGCGTTATATTACCCCAAAGATAAAAGGTTCACTTACAAGTCACTATTGACATTTAAGTCAGCCTCTCCCGGCCGAGGCATGGCTTGCCACGGATAGTGTATGGCCGGGAGAGGTTGATAATAGTGTTGAGGTTCGGGCGTCGGTGGCGGGGTGGGCGGGAGTGACGGGCTAGTCGGTGGCGGTGATGGGCTGGGCGGCTGCGGTGATGGCTGGGCGGCCGCGCTGCGGCCCGACGACGCAGTGAGGACGCCGCTGTGGGGGTTCGGGAGTCCCCGAAAGGGATGTCCCCTGTGAGTCGGAGAACTCACAGGGGGAGTACGGGGTGTCTACACCATGCACATAACTAGAGAGAGAGAGAGAGAGATTTTCTAAATCTTCTCTCAAAAAACTAAGTTTTAAAAAAAGTTTTTTCT
This sequence comes from Phalangium opilio, assembly GCA_019434445.1. Taxonomy (NCBI): domain Eukaryota; kingdom Metazoa; phylum Arthropoda; class Arachnida; order Opiliones; family Phalangiidae; genus Phalangium; species Phalangium opilio. The sequence goes on from JAEQBA010002967.1 coordinate 52,271, forward strand.
TACCTGCTGAAGAAAGGTCCATTGGATTTGTTGCTGTTGAGACATGGTTTGCTTCGAGAAAAAATGTGTCTTTGGGGTCTGAACATCGGCCTTTTATACCTTTTACTATGGTCAGGGCGTGTTCGAGATCAAACACGTGTCCCAAGATGGTTAGCATGTACAAGGGTAAAAATTTTCGCGGGCAAATTGGTCCGAAGCCATGTCATTGGACCACAGTATCTCTCCTTTTAGGAGATTTTTTGAAAAATTGCCCCCAGCATTTCTTTATTTGCTCATCCAAGCTTCTTTGGTTATCAGTACAAGCTTCTTTAACCGTATTTACCATCTCGAATAGTGACAGATCATGTTAAAGGCTTATAGAAGATACCACAGTGAAAGGCAAGATGATGTCAACGCGTTTGTGGTGCTGGCCTACCCGCGTGAACCGCGCTTTCCCCCCCGCGAGCCGTTTGGGGGGGCGTCCGACCGCGTTTAGGGGGGGGGGTGGGGGTCGCGAACCACGCGCGCGCGTTTTAATTAATCGTTTTAAGTATGAATGATAATTACAAATTTGTTTCATTCAAGTATTAGACATGATACCATTCACTACACCTGGAAACTTAATTATTTTTGGTCCTTCGGGATCAGGTAAAACAGTTTTATGTAAAAGAATAATAGAAAATAAGGATAAAATGTTTCAACCTAAAGTTGATTTAGTTGTTTGGCATTATAGTATATATCAGAATGGTTACGATGAATTAAAAGAAATGGGTGTAATTATGCGTCAAGGTTTACCCGACGTCACTATATACGATGGTACTCAAACAACATTAATCGTATTAGATGATCTTATGTTAGAAAATAAAAATAATATTTTATCAGAAATATTTACTAAACAATCGCATCATAGGAAATTATTCGTAATTACCCTTTTACAAAATATATTTGAAAAAAACTTGAGAACAGCTTCCTTAAACGCTCATTACATGATTCTTATGAAAACAGTAAGAGATCTTATGCAATTAGTGGCCCTTTCTAAACAATTAGCACCCAACAACTCTAAATTTATAGTAGAATGTTATTTGGATGCGACAGAAAAACCGCACGGGTATTTACTTTGTGATTTAACCCAAAAATGTCATTCCGATTTAAGGTTTAGAACAAATATTTTACCGGGAGAACAAATAGTCATCTATACTCCCAAGAAGAAAACTATATAATTAAACAACATTTCCTAAATTCAATCATTCTTTACGATGTCACCACCAAGAAAGGTCAAGAAAACATCGAGGAATAAAAAGAAAAGTTTAGCCGCTAAAAATCAATTTCAATTTATAGCCGCTTTGGGGCAATTAAAAAACCACAAAGATTAGCTATTCTTAAAAATTCTAATAGAGAAATTATTGATTCAATTAGCGAGTGTTGTCATAACGCTTTACAAGGCGCCATCAATTTGAAACCAGACGTTTATAATAAACTGTGTAAGCATAAGAAACATATTCGTAAAATTGCTTGCAAAAATACTCATTGGAAAGACAAAAGAGCTATTTTATCTAAACAAACCGGAAGTGGTTTTTTTAGCGTCCTTTTTCCAGTAATTTCGAGCCTTTTAGGCGGATTATTTGCAAAATGAATAAACAGTTAGTTTACGCTAATAAAATGACCTTAGTGCCTTTGGAACAACAGCAACAACACGAACAAAGTCCTAACCCACCACCACCACCACGTCAATTAATATACAACAAACAATGATATTTCAAAAAACAATGCAGTGTTATCAGAGTTGGATAAAGAGATGAACCTAATTATCTCAAATCCCACTTTAGATGAAAGAACCAAATGGGTTTTTTACGAGGAAGCCTTGAAACGATACCAGAGCATCTTGAAACCCCGCCCATCGAATAAACACGACACCTGGATTAATATGTTTCCACTGAAATATAGGGGAGCAGCGAAAAAGATATTTGATCATTTGACAAGTAACTCCCATAGTATACGTTGGGATGATGCGGGGGTTCTTTATGTGAATGACCTTAAGATCCCTGATTCTGATATAGTTCAACTAGTATATTTTACTATACAACCTATGCTCTTCAACAAATACGGGGTAACTCGTTCGCTTATGGGGATTCCCCCTACGGGATGGACAGAATTTGAACCTTTTGTTCAAAACTTTCTACCTCCTAAAAGTAAATCAAAGACTCTCTCAGCACAGCCCTCATCAATCAAGACATCGCCCAGCTCTGTACCCTTAAAAATAGGCTTCGACCACGATCGTATTTAAGAGCGAAGAAGAGATTAACTTTTGACAATAAAGCCAGCCCCTTAATATTAAAGAAACAACCTTTTAATACCAAGGGTACAGTATGGGAGGTCTATCGCAGCTCCAAAAAGAGGAAATCTTAAAGGACACTTATCTCAACAGCAAACACAGGTCAGGGTTCACGGGTTTAGCCCCCTTGTACAAGGCGGTTCAACATCTTGACATTTCGAGAAGCGATGTCAAAGCCTTTCTAGAGGCCACTGACGTTTACACACTACATAAAACTGCTAGAAATAAATTCAAAAGACGTAAAATCCCTGTATTTAACATCTCGGATAGAGTCGAAGTTGATCTAGCTGACTTGGGGTCAATCGCCAAGTACAACGATAACTACAGATACCTTATGGTAGGCATTGATTGCTTTTCCCGAAAAGCTTTTGTGGTACCCATGAAAAGAAAACACGCTGCCGAAGCTACGAAAGCTCTCGAAATAATCATCGAACAAAGCAAACCTAAAGCCATCTGGTCCGATTTAGGAAATAATTTATTAATTCAAGTACGCAAAAACTTCTAAAGAAAATAAAATCAAATACGGTTCTATGACGTCAGAAAAATTCCACTGTCCTTTTGTAGAAAGATTAATTAAAACTTTAAAACATCGAATATTCAAAATGTTGACTCATTTCAATTCTCATAGATATATAGATCATTTGCCAGACATAGTTAAAGGCTACAATGCCTCTTATCACTCAGTAATAAAAATGGCACCCGATAATGTTTCCCCATCTAACGTTCTGGAAGTCTACAAAAACATTTACAAGCCTGAATTGAGTAAAAAGCCTACTAAAAAAGATGTCAAATTTCGTGTTGGTGATTTTGTAAGAATAAGTAAGCTTAAACCAGAATTTTCTAAAGGTTATGAACATAATTTCTCGACGGAAGTATTTGTCATTTCCTCTATTCTGAGTTTCAGAAAACCAGTGTTATATCGTCTGAAAGATTTGGACGACAAGCATATAAGCGGGTTGTTTTACTCGGATCAGCTCATTCGAACAGTGGAGCCCAAACTGTTTAAGATAGACTCCATACTCAAGAAACGTAAACGTAAAGGGAAATTAGAATATTTTGTATCGTTTATCGGTTTACCTAAATCACAGAACTCTTGGTAACAGCCGAAAATGTCGAGAAAATCTGAATTCTATTTAACGCTACCTAGCGACGCTAGTATGGACATCTACCCTAATAACACTATGGGTAGTTACATCACTAAACTACCGGATCCTATTAATTTACAAGGACAGTGGGAAATTTCGTTAGTAGAGATAATATATACAAACAGCTTCTACAATGTAATATACAAAACCAATAAGAGAAAAACACCTGAAGATTCATTGGATGATGGCAACTTTAAAAAACCTAAAAACCCAAGTCATGCGACTTAACATACCAGGTTGAACGAAAAGATGCAAAACTGACCAGATACGAAATCTATCAACTGCATAATATACCGGCTGGTCATTACAAATCACTAAACCACGTTGTGGAAACTATCAATACTTCCAAAGTATGCGAAAAAACAGCTTCTTTATTTCATATTAATGAAACGACGGGACAATTAAAACTAAAAACCGATGCCACTGGTGATACAAAAATTATCTTCAAGACCCACAATCATTAGCCGACATCTTGGGGTACAAAGACCATCTCAATATACAAGGTTTGAGTGATAGACCAGCCAGGCTAAACTACCACGTACCATCTCAATTATATATTTATTGCGACCTGGTAGAAGGGGAAATTGTCGGTAACATCCACGCCCCCCTCTTACGTATTATACCCATCGAAGACAAGAAACACGGGGATGCCGTGTGCCTTACTTTTGTCTCACCCCATTACGTCCCTTTGTCAAAACATTATATTAGCGAGGTTGGCATTTATATAAAGGATCACATGGGTGAACCGGCTTTATTTCAGTTTGGACTGTTGCACTGTAAAGTTCATTTAAGATGCGCAAGTCAAACGCGTTAGATAACAAAAGATGTGTCTAAACGGATTATTATACTCAACAAGCGATGTTAGGTGGTGGTCTGAGTTTTTACGTCGGCAAACAAAGACAACACGGTCACGGCCAAAATGGACATGGCATAGGGTCCTTCTTGAAATCTTTCGGTAGATACGTATCACCTTTCTTAATTAAAGGGGCAAAGTTCCTTGGTAAACAGCTTCTGGGCACATCTTCAGAGATTATAAACGATGTCGCCGCTGGAAAGGATCTGAAAACTTCCGCTAAAAGAAGGTTCACCGAAACGCTGGATGATGTACAACAACAATACGGTAGAGGGGGTGCCAAACAAAAGAAAAGACTAGCTAAAAAGAAAAAATACCAAAGAGAAAGAAATCTATAAAACAAAGCAACACAAACAAATTTAAATCAGATAAACGTAAACTTTCGTTCAAAACGGTTCGCGATATTTTCTCTCCCTAAAAAATGACCGAAGCTTGCAGTACTGGTTTCGATATTTTCGCCACCCCTCCCCTTCAAACGGCCATCGAAAATTCCAAATGGGTTCCGTATCAACCTTTGACTTCCTTGAAAGGGGACCAACCTATTGAATTTGAAGTAACGTCTAGCGGCAGCGAATACGTGGATACAGCCTTAACAATGCTGTACACCAGAACTAAAATTGTAAATGAAGATGGAACCGCTTTAACAGCCACTGACGAGGTTGGACCCGTAAATAATTTCCAACACAGTCAATTTGAGCGTGTCGATTTGGAGCTGGGTGATTGCGCAACAACACCCGCTGCTAGTAACTACGCGTACACGGCTTTGCTTTCGGCTCTGACGTCATACGGTCCGGCGGCTAAAGAATCTCATTTGGGGGCTTCTTTGTTTTACAAAGATACAAGTGGAAGCATGGATTCGCTTACAGAAAATATGGGTTTTGTTAAACGACAGAAACTTACAGCATTATCCGAGGAAGTTGAGATGTATTCCAGCCTTTACGTAGACATGTTTAATATCCCTCGATATCTGATAAACGGCGTTTCTATGAAATTAAAATTACACAGAAGGAAACCTAATTTTTGTCTTATGGGTAAACTTCCCGCCGCAGGCACTGGTTATAAACCCGTCATCGTGGAAGCCATATTATACGTCTTAAAGTTGCAATTAGCCCCTAAAATTCTAATTGCTCATGAACAAGCCTTAAGTATTAAACCAGCTCAATATAGTTACACTTGAACGGAAACTAAAATATTTACAATCTCGCCTAATATCTTAAACACATCAATCGGAAACATCTACCTGGGTACCCAGCCCTCAAGGATTACAGTTGCTATTGTAAAGCATACTGCTTACAATGGAACATTGGATAGTAACCCTTTCGACTTTGGACATTGGAATGTAAATCATCTAGCAGCATTCATCAATTCCGAACAATACCCATCCAGAGCCTTAAGACCCAACTACAGTAAAAAGCAATTTGTCCGAAGCTATTACACTTTATTATCGGGGTCAAACTGCCACTACAATGACAAGGGAAACAATATCTCTATGGACGACTTTGCCTCGGGTTACGCCATTTACTGCTTAGACTTAACACCTGATGGTTACGCGAGTCATTCAGATCATTGGAGTCCCACGAAGCAAGGCCAATTAAGATTAGAATTGGGATTTGAAAAACCCACACCCACTACTCTTAGTTGTATCGTATTAGCCGAATTCCAGGCTTTGTTACAAATAGATAAAAATAGAAACGTGTCAATCGTTTGTTAAACAAATAATGAACGCCGATCAGATAACACGCTTTCTACGATTCACGCCACATTTCCTAGGTGTTTACCCAAGTGATTTATTACCCGAAAAAATTGACAAGTTTCCTTCATCTATTATAATAAATTTAGACAATCACTATAAAGACGGGTCCCACTGGGTATGCTGTTACTTTGATGGAAACAGAAGGGGTTATTATTTTGACTCACTGGCTTTAGGGAACTTTCTCCCCTCGATTAAAGAATTTGTTAAAAGAAATTCAAGAAAATGGTACTTTAACAAAAGAAGACTTCAAAACTTGTCAAGTTCGACATGCGGACTATATTGTATTATGTATATAATACAAAGAACAAAAAGAAAGAGCCACAAATAATTCATGAAGCAGTTTGGACGAGATCGGTTGAAAAATGACGTCATTGTTACAAACATGTTGAAGCGCGCCCGTAAAGATTAACTTAATCCTTTTGTTAAAACTCTTTGTAATCTCTTTTGTATTTTTAAAGAATAAATGTGTCACCTTTTTTTTAATACTGTTTTCTTTTATTTCGTGTATTAAGGAAGGGGGGGGGGGAGGTAAAAAAAGGGGGGTAGTAAATTTAGGGGGATATAACTCAGATAATGCTATCATCATATTCATTCAGCATCATGAACTCCGAGCTGCAAAGATATCACTCTTTTTACTCCTGGCCACAAGATGAAAACTATAAAAAAGCTTTAAGCAGAGCGGGGTTTTATTCGTTACATACTGATGATCTAGTACAATGTTTCGAATGCAACGGAATTTTGCTAGCATGGAAACCGACCGATAATCCTTACGAAGAACATTTAAAACATTTTCCTAAATGTAATTTTATCAGAGGTAGGCCTACTAAAAATATACCCTTTACCATTGATGAAACAGAGACGTACACCAAAAATATAAAAGTCAAGACTGAGGAAAATCCACCGGAAAAACCTCAAGAAAACCCGGAAGAACTTTATCACACCTTTAAAGTCAAAACTAAAGATCTCGAAAGATTAGTTTTGGAACTCTACGTTAGAAAACAACTTAACGCGTTGTATATCAAAGAAAGGCTTAATGACTTACGTAAGATTTAAAAATAATATTAAAATTTATCTTCTTCCTTACGAAGATAGAAGGAATTATTTTAGAATAAATCAAATGCATTTTAAAATGAAAATTGAAAAAATATCTTTAATATTAGAACCTATACTTTTAAAGGAAATAAAATAACTTTTTTACTTTATATTATGGTCTTTATTCCTACAAAACCATCTTTTGTTATAAGCCTATACAAACAATCAATCAAATGTTGACAGGTAAAAGTGAGGAGAACGGGAAAACCCGCCCCCTCGACCTTGAGTGGCCGCCATCTTGAAATACTCCATACTGGCTGCACACTCTCTGCGCTTTGTAGAAGTGATGGAATCTGAGGTCATTTTCTGCCACTAACTCTATCCTGAAATGAAGATTAATGTTTTAAATTTACTAAATTACAGAAGAATTTTTGTATTTTTTTAGTCTTACTGCTGGTTGACTTTGTCCATAAACTTTGATTTCGAGAAATTGTAGGAAACGGCAAAACCCAAAAGCGTATTGTCTAAGGACGGCGAAAAGTAGTATTTGTTCGCGTAATCAACTTCATTTTCCATTTCTAGATTTTCAAGTAGAAGGAATTGCATTATCAGTGTCCCCACGACCATAAACTTTCTGTTGTCGCCGACGCTTTGCGAGACGTTGACGAACTCTCCTCCGATAACCCCGTTCGCAATCGGAAGTATTGAGCTTTCTGGGATGGATACGTTGACCTAGAAATGAGATTAATACTTCTGCTTAAATCATACATTAGTTTTAGAAGCAAAAATACAAGAATTTTTCAGAAGCAAAGAAAAAAATGATTACTGGTTCGTGTTCAACTACCGATTTCTTGGTCTCTTTCTTTACTTACTTTTTGCGAAAAAATCCTAATTCGTCACTGCCGTCCCAGAACCAGACGTTGTGAAAACCCTGTTTGACGAGTTGGTCAACAGTGTCCACAGTATCATATTCCTTCTCGGTGAAATCCGACTTTAGGTTGCCTGATATTTCGAAGAAAATGAAAGTGGTAGCGATCAGCCAGGACATGGCGGCTACGCGCCACGCGATCGCTTTCTCGACACGGTTGTACGCTGTGACCAGAAAGTGTCGTTTTACTACAGCATTTAAATTCGAATTGGCTTACGTTCGAAGAAAAAGAGGAGTAAATTCTTCCAGATCATCTCGACAAAACTCATGACGAATGCTCGCCCATTTTTGGGCGTGGCCAAAGCCAAGATGATGGAAACTGCTAACAGACTCACTGCCCAAGTTATCGAGAACTGCAGTTAACGATGAATCAAATTGTTATTGTATTTCCTTTGTTTATACGGGTTAAGTTTATGTTACTTGTCCTTCCATGTTGAGGAAAGAGAGAGATGGTTTCTTGGTCATTTTCGGGATTGAAGAGACCATAAATGTCGAAATTGAATCACTAACGGTCGTGAGTCGCCATTTCATCTCCGGGGAATACAAACTATCGATTTGGAAAGGAAAAAACATCAGGTCTATTTCCTGATAAATAATACAAAACAATATGTTACTTCTTTCATCGATCAATTTAGAGCTGCAGAAGGATAAGCCACAAGTACGTTATATCTATTTTTTACATTATACGTTACAGTAGTCTATGGTTGGAGTGCAAAGGCTTCTTTTTAGAGGGGGCCACTTATATTCTAGGCGGCATACATGAGAGACCCCGAAGTTGGATTCTTCAAAAACCTTTTTATTTTGGTCCCTTTCAAATCACAATATAGGTCAGATGCAAATATTTAACGTATTGATCCATCTAACTTCTTCGCTTTGTTAGGATGGCGTGCCACAATTTGTGAGTCAATAACAATGATGTAACATTGGCGAAAAAGCAAATGCCGACACCAGACTGGAAATGTAATCAATTAAATGATTTTGGAGTTGCACGTACGCGAATCTTGACCAGATGTACCATCAAATCCATTGACAAGAATGAGAGCGAAGATGACAGTGTCAATTTTGGTGTCCCTAACAATATGATTGTCTCGGTGAAGTCGTAAAAACCACAGGAAATAAGTCCTTTCACATTGCTTGAAGTGGAAATATCCACTGGAGCCAGTATAATGTCCAAAGTCTGAAAATACCTCAGAAAACTGAATACAAACTAATGACCACAGTGTTTTCAGCAGTGATCTAGATAATGCCTCTAAGAGGTATGATCAACGCCTTACAATCTACTGGGATGTTGAAACTGTAACTTACGGCTGGTAATTCTCCACGCTTGGATATGGCTATTACATCCATTGCGCTGATCGGTTCGTAAACAGGGCTATATTGAACAAAAAACAATCTTGAAAACGTCAACTATTTTTCAAACAATTTCATCCATTTACGTAAAATTATGAATAATAGTTCCATATCCAATGGCATCATACATTTTTTTCTTTTGAAGCGGGAGTAAATCCAACTCCTAGGAAGGATAATTTTATAAAACCAGAATTATTGAAACGCCATTTGAATCATAAATACATTTTTTATACCTCAAGCATTCCGAACTTGATAAAAGCTGGTTCCGTAAATCTGTTGTAAGAGAAAATATTGTTTAAAGGCTCTGATATTCTCGGTTAATGCCGACACCAGACTGGAAATGTAATCGATTAAAAGTTTATGGAGTTACATGTACGCAAATCTTGACATGAAGTACCATCAAATCCATGGACAAAAACGAGAGCGAAGATGACAGTGACAATTTTGGTGCCCCTGACAATATGATCGTCTCGGTGAAGTCGTAAAAACCACTGGAAACAAGTCCTTTCACCTTGCTTAAAGTGGAAATATCCACTGGAGCAAGTATAAGGTCCAACTTCTGAAAATACCTCAGAAAACTGAAAACTAACCCATGACCACAATGTTTTTCGGCATTGATCTAGATAATGCCTTCTAAAGGAAATGATCAACCTCCTACGATCTAAGAGGATGTTGAAACTGTAACTTACAGTTGCTAAGTCTCCACCCTTGGGAATGTCTATGACGTCCAAGCCTGTGATAGGTTCGTAAATAGGGCTATTGAACGAAATATTATCTTGAAAACATCAGCTATTTTTCAAACCATTTTAAACATTTACGTGAAATTATGAATGATGGCCCCGTATCTGACGCCATCGTAACATTTTTTCTTTTGTAGCGGAAGTGAATCCAACTCCTAGGAAAGATAGTTTTATAAAACCAGAATTATTAAAACGTCATTTGTATCTTGAATTCTAGGAGAGCGATAGCTCTCTTAGATAAGACCTCATACCGACTTTAATGTATTTATTTTTACGTTTACCTCAAGAATTCCAAACTTGATATAAACTTGTTCCGTAAATCTGTTGTAAGAGAAAATATTGTTAAAAGGAACTGATATTCTCGGTTACGTTCAATAAGTACTCACTTGTACTTGAAGTATCTATCGGGAAACAGTTTTTCATATTTAGCACTGGCGACCGACATCTTTGAATTCCTTCTACGCAACAAATTATTCGCTCGCCAATGAACTCACGCAAAGAGACTTGTGTATTGTCCTAATTATTTTTATTGATCTCTTTGAAGAGATGAAAACTGTACTCTTTCAAAAGTGAATTTTGCCAGAACTCATTGCCAAAGCGACATGACTTTGTTTTGGTCTTCTTTCGAACCACGCGCCACTTGAATACATTCATTTCACGTAACTCAGTCACTAAGGTTTATAGCAATAATGCCAATTTACCATAAATCATAATTTCGGCAAGAAATGTTTTGTAGAAAACGCGGTTCATTATGTGTATTACCACACTTCGAGTTTCGCTTACTTTTGTGCTATAGACATTTCTAGGTTTGTAGCCTAAACAAAACGATAGAGGACAACGTCATATAATTGGCATTAAAATAATATAGCTCAAAAGCGTATTTAATGGTTCTCGGTGCCGGAGTGTTGTTTGTTTCTCGAAAATCGTTAAACTTGCCATTTATAGATAAATGATGAGGGAACTATTTATCGTGTATGTGACTCGGTTTAGTAACCTTGCTCTAAATGTTCCGATGTTGTGAAGAGTGACGATACACTTACCCCGCTTTATGGTACAATTCTCTCGAAGAGAAGTAATATATACTTCTGGTATTACTGTATTAATAAAAATTTTAGAACTTTCAATTTAAAATGAAAATAATAGTATGAATAAAATTATACAATGTAGGCAATATATAAGTTTATGTAGCCTTATAAGATGAGGCAGCTTACCGCCTCTATAATATATATAGATATATACCTATAGGTTAATAATTTACATTACGTCGGAACATGACAAAATTGAGAGGTTCTTAAAGTCCATAACGGAGATAAGAAGTCAATATCAGAATACTTAATGGGTAACATGAAGTGCCCCGTACCAAAAGATTAAGCTGTAATTCATCTGCATACGCGCTTTTTTATCGCTTCCACGCTGTAATATGCAAACATTAAGGCTACATTTTTGCAGCTCAAAAATATCAACTGCAAATTGACTGCCGTTTCTACATTTTCTGTTTGTTAACTGTTAACTGTCTAGCCTGGAAGAAATATGCAGCGCAATTCTGCAAACACTATGCAAAAGTAGAAATACCAGCTGCTAGTTTAAAACTGAAATTTGACCACATTTATAGACATGTTCAGGTCTGCAAAAGTGATGGAACAATAGAAATCGAGCTGCTAATTTAAAACTGCAATTTGACCTCATTTATAAACATTTTACAGGTCTGAAAAAGTGATGGAAAAGTAGAAATGCAACTGCTAATTTAAAACTGTAATTTGACCATTTTTATAAACATGTTACAGGTCTGCAAAGTGATAGAAAAGTAGAAATCCAGGTACTCAAAAGAAGAAAATTCTACTTTTGAATACCTGCAATATTATTATTATTAAAGCTTTCATTTATTAGGATATTCCTACTCAGTTAAAACTGATTTAGAGAGGAGTCCTATTGTACAAATAAATTAAATTTGTTTAACTTAAAAATAAGAGTACAAAAATGACAAAAAAAGATAAGTTACATGTTAAGTATGTGCAATTTGACGTTCTTTTTGAATTCATTTAGCGAGTTAAGAGTCTTAATTTTTAAAGGCAGAGTATTCCATAGTTGTATACCTCTTACTTTAAGGATTTTTAAACCAAGACATGATAATTTAGCAGGCAGAGAAAAATTGTAATTATTAGTTCTAGTACTACGGGTATGATTAACCTTTTGAAACATTTCCAGAATATACCTTGGAAGTTGGTTATTAAAAATTTTATACATTAATATTAACAGGTGGAATTCATAATCTTGTTCTAATGTCAGCCAACTAAGAGTATTTCGAGCCTCCGTGGCTGATGTTCTCTTTTCCTTTAATAGAATTAATTTAGCGCATTTGTTGTGTATTATTTGTAATTTAGTTAAGTATTTTTGGACCTATATTGTAAAACAGATTACCATAGTTGAAGATGGGCTGTATAATAGCCATATGTAGGAGAATCTTGCCGTGCAAGTTCATGCATTTAAATATTGGGTTGACTAACCACAATCTCTGGTTTAATTTGTTTAAGGCGTACTCAATATTGTCAATCAATGAGAGGTTGTCGTTAATTATAATTCCTATATATTTATATGAATTGACTCTCTTTATGTTTAAGGATCCCAATTTTGTTATATTAATTGTAGTATTTTCAAATTTTTTAGGTTCTAGGATCATGAACACTGTTTTTGTTTCATTAAAAATAAGAACCCTTTCTGCCAAGATTTTTTTCAATAATATCACATCCGATTCTAATCTGACAATTAAGTTTTTCACATTAGGAGACGCATCGAGGATTTCAGTGTCATCAGCATATTCGAAAGATTTTGAGAATTGTTAACACTTGTGGTTATTTGTTGTATAATTATTGAAAAGTAATGGACCCAAAATACTGCCTTGAGGCACTCCCATAGTTATCTTCATAGTACTTGAATTGACATTACCAATTGAGACTGATTGAGTTCTTTCTGTGAGGTAGGATTTAAACCATCTCATCGCATTTAGTGGTCGGCATTTGGATAGGATAATATCTGTTTGTTTTATCTTTATTCATAATTTGAAATTATCCACGAGAAGTCTATGATTAATGCAATGTAATCACGAATAATTATCTGTTTATTATCCATGAATAACTGATTAACCAAAATTCTGTGGATTATCTTGTCCAAACGCCGACCACTAATCGCATTTTCATTTAGGCCACATTTCTCTAGGTCTTTAAGCAATATCTCATGGTTTACACAGTCGAAAGCTTTTGATAAGTCCACAAAGACTATACCCACATACATTTCCCTATCCAAAGATTCTAATGTGTTTTCAAATAGATTCATAACGCAAGTGGTTGTAGAATGACCTGGTAAAAATCCAGCTTGCATTTCGTATAGCAAATTATTAGATATAACATAGTTCATTAGTTGTTCAAATACACATTTTTCCAATATCTTAGACAGACCCGGCAAGATAGAAATACCTCTATAATTATTTGGGTCTGCTCGATCTCCTTTTTACCTCTCCGAGTGACCATGACGTCACGGAGAGGTATTACACTGGCCGTGTCTGTCTGTCTGTCTGTGTGTGTGTGTGTCTGTCTGTCAGACCCCACGTGACCGCGTTCGCAGTTTACAAATCGGAGCAAACAAATACCCGATTTCCGGAACGCGTTCGCGGTTCACGGAAATTTGGCCATTCATCTACCAACACCAGTCTTTACTAACCGGCTTCTAAGGACCACAATCTGCTAATCTTTGTCCATCCCACATGGACACTAGTCTGTACTTGCTTGCTTCCAAGCACAACCATCTTCTGTTCTTCGTCAATTTCACCTTGACACCAGTTTCTATGCACCACCATCTTCTGTTCTTCGTCAATTCCACATTGACACCAGCTTCTATGCACCACCATCTTCTGTTCTTCGTCAATTCCACATTGACACTAGCTTTTATGCACCACCATCTTCAGGTCTTTGTCCATTCCACATGGACGCCAGTCAGTCCATTCTGGCTTCTTTTCCTTCGTCATCGTTTGGTTTCAAGATATACGCGGCGATCGGCTAGGGTTACGAGAAACGTCTAGCCTCCCAATGGCAGGGCTTCCACCATCGGTTCACGCGAATGCGTTTTTATCTATTATTGGTTTCAAGATATACGCGGCGATCGGCTAGGGTTACGAGAAACGTCTAGCCTCCCAATGGCAGGGCTTCCACCATCGGTTCACGCGAATGCGTTTTTATATATTATTATAATGGAAACGAATCGTATATATACCCCAAAATTTGAAGAAAGCGGGCAAGAGGGGTACCCTTCACTTTAAACGTCAATATTAGCAAAGTTTCGAAAGATAATAGGAACAACTTTATTTTAAACGATTTAACTATTTTTAAAGTTATTTACTGGCGATTAAAATAATTAATATCATTTATATTTAATTAATTATTTAAGATAAACTTATTTCTATGTAATGACACAAGTGAGAGTTAATATAGAACGAGTAATGAAGATTGCATCCGAATCGAAACACTACACGCATATCAAAGTTAATATAAAGCGAGTAGGATGATAAGATCTCCTACAAAACGATAACATTTCCTTTTTGCAGAATATTAAAAGGAAATATTTCAAATATTTTTCGGCATTACGATTCTTTTAGTAGTTGTGTAGCTACAAAGCTCTGTTTCATCTCAATATTCCAAGAACATCTTTTGATATTAACATTTCAAATTTGGTGTTTACTTTTTAATTCAGCTTTACTAAATTTAAATATAGTGTAAACGCAACTTATAATTTCACTACATAATATGGCTTTTAATACTTCGTCTCTCTATAAGCGTTGAAGCGATTGGGTCTATAAAATAAGCCAGAATTGACCTTGTTTCGTGTCCTCTTACAAGAGGTGTTAACGGTTCAGAGTGAGCCGAAAGTTAAGTACACACTTAAGTGATAGATATTAGGTGCTCATTAGAATTATGAGAATACACAGGGAAATGTTAAACGATTAAACCTTTCGCAATATCCCGTCAATTTGAGCTACGTATTTCCGGTTTTTCTCATTGGCTGTGGACCCATGGACGAAGTAATACTGAAGAACCAATGTCAGCCCATTACTGCCCCCATTACTAAGCGACTAAACAACCAATGTAAAGCTTATTTCCCCCTTTTCAGCCCCAAAATGGAGGGGTTTATGAAAATGCGGAGTCAAATCCCGGAAAACGCTTGCGCCATCTAGACAAAATAAGACTTTAACTGCTTCCCTCGTTAGAACGTTGATTCCCCACTATCTGGTTTGCTACTATCTGCCGCTAGAAGGCGAATTCACAAGAATTTTTCAACTTTCTCCCTCTGCAATCCGTCCTTCAGTATTTTTTCGTCCATGGTGGACCTGTGTTTGGAAAGTAAATTCGTCTCGACTCGGAGAGGTTTATTTTGGTTTCCCAACTTGTTTGAATAAAGGTATTACTCTAGCTTCTTTCCACTTTGATGGGAAGGTATGACTTCGAATCGATAAATTTTATAAGTTTGGTTAGATATGGTGCAAGTATTATGGATAGTCCCTTTGTCAACGTACATACATGTTAAACTATCTGTTCCAGCGGCTTTAGTCGATCTTAGGCTTTTTAATTGTTTAAACACTATGTCCTCGGAAATCTCAGATAAGTCAAATGTTGTTGGGCAAAGTGTATTTGGTTAACTTATATCATATGCCATATTTTTACAGGTGCTTTGATTTATTGTGAAATGCTCATTCAATTTCGTGGTTATCTGCGAAATTATTATACTCCACATTATTATATCTTAAATTAGAAATTGTCTTAGTTTTCTCCTTTATATGAGGTTTTACTATATTCCATAGGTTAAACCCTTCATTTATTTGTCTTGAAAGTAAAACTTTTTAGTCATTTGAATTAGTTTGACTACCAGATTTCTATAGTATCTATATTCTTCTTTAAATAGTGTCTTAAATAGTGCCGGTATCGGATGTACTACTGTGGACGACGTGCTCCGCGCTGAAGTTGCCCGTTGGTCGGTTTTTCAATCGATTTTAATGCGGTTTTTTATCAACTCGACATTATGAAGCATTCCGCTTAAGGTATATGGACTTTTATTGCCAGTTTTGAACGAGTTTTATGCACTTTTCGATCAAAAACAACTTGCTTACATCGCTCTTACACAATTGCGGCCGGAATTTCCGCCGTAACGCTGTCGGGGTATATATGTATGGACAATTTTAGACGTAACTAAATTTTCGCGTCGTCTGCATCACTCGCTCGTTTGACTCCGTTTCGCGGTTCTAACCCGTCAATTGATGATGGTTACTTGTTTCGTTTGCAAGAAACCAATCACGGAAATCCAGCGACTATGTCGCTGCTCTTCCACTTGTGATAAACCTCTACACTTTCGGTGTTACTCTTCGGGCATTGCGTGTGAGGTTTGTTCGGCTTCCAAGCCACCTGCTAGGAAGACTAGATCGAGCACAGTTGCCAGCTTGCCTAATGTTGTTTCGAAACCCACCTCAACGGATTTCGTTTCGATGGATGAACTCGCCAACACTTTAAACCATCTGGTCAGTGTTGGAAGTTTAACAAGGGACAAGGATTCTGTTTTGGATCTTCTATTGACCAAAATAGACTCCCTGCAGACTTTGGTTAGTACCTATAAGTCGCAGATGGATCGTTTAGAGGCCAAAGTGGCTGAAATTGCGTTGGACAACAAAAACCTTCGCACAGAGCTTAAAGAGGCTCGTTCACTGGTCACTCAGACTGTTGCTCTGGATAAAGGCACCGTCCCATCGCCTTTATTTGAACCTTTGGTTGCGTCACTGTCCGCAACAACAACAGTTGACGAGCAACCGAAAGCACGGCGAAAAAAAAACCAAATTGATTGCCGCTCCCGCAGCAATATCTCGCTCCTTTGGCGCTCAATCCAATAAGCGCAAAGTTACGCCTGTTAAAACAGGATCTTCGGAAGACGGCCTGTTCGTAAAGCTATCTTTGTCAGTCGGTTGGAGGTGTCTATCCTTTCAGAGGCGCTGACTACAATACTTGTGGATCGCCATAACATCTCATCGGCTCAATGTGACCGCTTGAAGACAAAGAATCCCGATGCTGATCATTCCTCGTTCCACGTCAGCTGTGATGCTGAGGAATTCGAAAGCCTGTGCG
Organism: Phalangium opilio; assembly: GCA_019434445.1. Taxonomy (NCBI): domain Eukaryota; kingdom Metazoa; phylum Arthropoda; class Arachnida; order Opiliones; family Phalangiidae; genus Phalangium; species Phalangium opilio. The sequence continues at coordinate 69,537 of JAEQBA010002967.1, forward strand.
ACCCTTCTATTTGGCCAGTTGGATGTGTCCTTAAACCGTTTTATGGCAAACTTAACGATGCTCAAAAGCATCCCACGGAACTTACTGACGCTAACAATATTGACAATTCCACTGAATCAGTCTGAACAACCCTTACCTCGAACCTTATTTGTGTTACTATTGTTGATTTTGTACTTCATTTTATTTGTTGAAACATTGCTTTAAAATTCTGTTACTTAGCATATTAGACTCAATTGTTTTGATTTGTACTCCCTAACATTACCTGCGGACTTTTGCTAGGTTTCCTTTTGTCTATCTAAATTTAAATCACACCGGAATTGTTTCACTTATTCTTAATCAATTGGTCTTTCTTAATTAGTTAATTGATCTTTACACAGCTAACCAAAGGCTTAGTTCTTTCTTTGACATGGACTACCTAATCCTCAATCTTATGACTGAACTTGATTAATTTGTACTTTTTGATAATAGATATGTATGTGTATATTCTCGTTAACTCGTATGAGTTATTTTTATGCACAATAAACTTCCATTTCATTTCATTTCATTATTTGATTTCCTTTTCGCTATATCCCTAAGGTGCATAGTGTTTTTTATTTCATTACTTAGCCAAGGAGGACCATTTATGCATTTTCGTTTTGAAATTATGGGGGCATGTATGTTCAAAGTATTGATTACGCAGGATTGTAGATCAATCACCCCTGCTTCAAGATCAACCAACTCTAGTAATTCTAAGTTATGCATAAGATCACGACAGAAATTTTCTGGAACAAATAAGGACTTAGAACATTTCAGTTTTTCTTCATAAATCCAGAACATATGCAATTCAAATGCAACATTGCAGAAATGGAATTTATAAGGCGAATCTTTAGTTTTAGATGTAATTGTCTTTTATAATAATTCATTTAAAGACAAAATTGTATTTTACCGTAAAACGAAGTACGTACAGTTTGGGAATGAACGCCGCTAAAGTAAAAACATCTTAGATTTTAAATAATAGTTACGGTGACTTATCCACAGCTTCGATCCTTATTTTCATTATTTGTAACGCCAAGTTTTTCATATTAGGCCTACTTCTTAATTCAAGTGTTCAATGCGTATGAAAAGAAATGCACTGTTTTTAATTAAAGACACGTCCTTACGAGAAAGGTCGATACCATTTGGCCATGTCCCCGTTCTCTCTAAACACGTACTTGATAAACAATTTAAACATTTCTGCCCGTGTTTTATGGAAATTTGCCGACTCGTTTATCATGTCCAAACCTATATCCGTTCTAACTAGTGGTCGGCACTTGGATAGGATAATATCTGTTTGTTTTATCTTTATTCATAATTTGAAATTATCCACTGGAAGTCTATGATTAATGAAATGTAATCACGAATAATTCACTGATTATTATCCATGAATAACTGATTAACCAAAATTCTGTGGATTATCTTGTCCATTCGCCGACCACTAGTTCTAACGAAATCGTTCGCCTTTTAAAACATTGATCTATTTGTTAAGTACTATTCGTGTACTATTCAAGAAGATGGGAAATAAGGCATTTTTTCTCTTTTTTTTTCAGACAATAATTTGCCTTCTCCTGAGTATCGTCGAAGCATCTATTATATTAATGTAAAACCAATCAAACAATTCATTTAGCGTTACACTTCGGGAGAATCATATTCCGACGTTTTTTCGAACTCTTTGGAATGTAGCATTCCTCATTTTACTAGAACGTAATGATCAAAAAGTCACAATTATTCTAAAAATATGCCTACAGTGTGGCTAAATTAAAAATTACAAATGTATCGCGTAGCTTATCCAATCATATCTAGAACAATGTCTTCGAAATTCATATTGATATCGTGCTGACTGTATTGACATTCTTTCTCATTGAGATGGGATGCCACTTACAAACTACATTTTCCTGAACATCATTAAGTCAGTAATTTACGCGGTATTTGTTAAATTACCGACTCACATCTCTATTTTAGCCAGACCAAGAGTCAATAATAATGTAATACTGTTTTCCAAAATTTAATACACTGTTTACAGTTCTATTATGGCCTTGATTATACTTTAAACTACTAAAGCAAGTCATGTAAAACATTTCCGCATGAGCTAGGTGTGGTTGGGGTGAGTGGGGGCGTGTTAGTTTCGTATGTGCTAATGTAGTACAGTATTCATGTTTTCTAACTCGCTAAGGTAATGGTATATATATATAGCCGACGTTACATATTACAGACTGAACGAGATAGAAAAATCTTGAAATGGTTCAATAATGTTTCGAAAACATCGATATTCTGGCCCGCTCTAAGCCGAAGATTTTTATACTCCATGTTTACAGCAGAGAGGCCAAATGTACTCATCGCAAATGGCCTAAAAGTTTTTAACGCGATATCCTACAACGAGCGCATCCTCAAAAAGGACCAATCATAATTTAAGGATTTCTACTCGTCCAAAATTCGTTCAGAATATTTGTATTTCGGAATACCTAACTCGATTGCAAAAGAGGACAAAATATTCAGCGAATATATCACATTGGCGTAAGATTCACATTCATATTTGAACCTTTCGTTGAATTAGATAATGTTTTTCTACATTTTAAATTTTATTCGAAACTCAGGCTTTGACTAACTTGCAAATGGAATCAAAAGTGGCAGAGGAGAAATTGAAATGGACAAAACCACAGAAAGGCCTTGAGTCGCTGAATTTCGAGGCTTTAGATCTCCCTTTAAAATGTTTATATATGGAATTGGGCTTTCATTCGGCGTGATCATCTTGGAAATAATTAGACTCTCACATTTTTTATGGATAACTCGAAAATGCTTTAAAAAGGTGCGCACCCTAACACTGGATCTCTGACTCAAAAATATTCTGAATCAACTTCGCAGGTATTTCAAAAGTTTGGCAATCAACACAGACATTCGATTCGTCACTTTGATTATTGCAAATTATAAAACTCTTAATTGCAACTTACTTTTGTATTTGTATGTAAATCTGCATTTTTGTTTAAAGGGTAACTGACAGTTATAATTTCTATTTTCATTTAGGTTTTAAATAATTATATTTCCATAATAATAGGTACGCTGATTAAGAATATGAACTTTTTTTATTCTAGGATTAATAGTTTTTTCAAAATTGATATTTTTAAACTCTATTCTGACTTGGTTTTGCCAGTGATAATTGTAGTCTTTCTAAAGATAAAAATTTATCCTTTCACCGATTCACAAAAAATGATAATTTAAGATCTAAATTGATTTCCGAAATGGGAGTACAATCTGTTCAGATTAAAGCTAGTAATAGAATTTGTTCAAAGCATTTTACCGCTGACTGTTATGAACATAAATTTGAAGGTTTAGCAAATATAGAAGCAAAATATCAGTACGGGGCTAAATGTTTAAAAAGAGGCGCTATCCCATTGGCTAAGAGAAAAATAACTGAAAATCTATCCTTGGCAAATAAAATTAATATTAAAATGAATGAAAATACTGCTAACAGTAGCGAAGTCACGGATATAGAGAATGTGTCACACCCTTTCAAATCACAGAGCCGAAAAAGGCTAGATCTTTGGTAAGAAATATAATTACGAAGCACTAATTACTTCGTTAGCATATTAATAAATCTTTCTTTCATAGGACTCAAACATTCCTCTATTTAAATCGATTCAAGCGAAATCTGTTGGAATTCAATCTGTTCTACTTCCAAGAAATATTTCAAGAGGCCAACAAGTATCTATTTCTGCAATGTCAAAAACTACTGCTACACAAACTTCCAAAATTCAAACTAATAAAAGTATAAATGTGATTATTTACCGCTTTATTATTGACTGATTTAATGCTACAAATTTTAGGTTGTCAGGCTAGTCCCGAAACCTCTGATAAAAGTACCCAGACAGATAATGAAAATAGTTCTTTTGTGGAAAACTTTATCGTATCTCGTACTGAAGATGTTTACGATTATGAAGAAGAGTTAAATGATGATAATGAGGATGAAGAAATTATGGATGAACTGGATACTAGTTACAATCCTTCTTCGGTTGGAGAAGAAGATATTAACCAGTATAAAATGCTTCATTTGCAAATTTATAAGTTTTGTATTAATATTTTTTAATTTAAGTTCAAGGCAGGATCAGGGATCATATGACGATCGCAAGTTCATTGTCTTGGAAACAGCATTGCTACAACTCTTTGTTTTTTGAACTCGATGCTTAGCTAAATGCACAGCCAGTACATCTGTTTCTGGTACCATGATAACAGTTAGAACAACTTGTCCCAACAAGCACTCCACAATATGGCGCAGTCAACCATTATATGGTCGAAAGTCTGTTGGAAACATAGTAGCGGCAGCAGCAATATTGTTTTCGGGGTTAAACCCAGAGAAAGCGTTACGCATGTTCCGGTTTACAAACATTGCCATGTTTGATTTAAGAACTTATTTTCGTATTCAGAAGGCCTATTTTTTTCGGACATAGAAAATGTAACAATTTTATCTATAATTGGGAGAGCTGGTCAACTGAATTTTATTGTTTTTGTTTATATTTAGGTTTGGACTAATGAGCAAACAATGTTGCTTGACTCTTTGAAAGGGAAAAACCTAGTTATAGGCGCAGATGGAAGATGTGACAGCCCTGGTTTTTGCGCAAAATATGGCAGTTATTGCTTTTTAGAAAGTAGGAAAAAGAACTGATTCATCTTGTTATGGTACAAGTATTCAGTGGCGCTTAGTTGTTTTTCAATGTTCTTAGAAATATAAATTAATATTTTCTTCAAATATACAGAGTGATGAAGTAAAGAATAGCGTTGCGATGGAGTTAGAGGGATGTAAACGTGGATTAAAATTTCTAAAAGAAGAAGGTTTGAAAGTTGCTTACAAGGTGACTGGCAGACACAAGCAAATTAGATGCTATTTAAGAACCCATCACATCGAAATAGTTCATCTTTTCGATGTTTGGCATTTGGTGAAATGTAAATACGGATTTAACTTTAATGAGTCTTAAACTCTTAGAATACGACTGTGTTGCTGAAAAGGAAATTTGGTCATATTTTATTTCAAATTTTAGCTGTGAAGAGCAAAATAGCAGCAGCGTGCGGAAAAAAGAAGTCCATGGCCATTTTACTAACTTGCAGTAATATTATCCAAAATCATCAGTATTGGATAGCAAATTCTTCTGGAGGCGTCAATGAACTAATGCTAGCTAAATGGCAATCAATTTTACGACATGCTTTGAACGTGCATGATGGTCATGAGCCACCATTTGAGGCTTGTGTTCATTTAGAGTTGATTGGAGAGAGGCCGAGGAAGTGGTTGACGTCAATGACTCAGCCATATATGGCTTTGTTAACTATTGTTAAGGACCTCAAAAGGGCATTGGTCAACAGGCATGGCTATGCCAAACATCAACAGTCGAAGACTTCCACGCTGTAATCATGCAATTTGCGCCTAAACATACGTAATATTCTTTTCATGGATTGAGAACTCGGCAAGTACAAATCAAATCTTGGAAAGTAAATGTAAAATTAATCACAAACATTTTTTGTAGACTCTTATTAGCAACACTCCACCACAATGAAAATACAAATAAATTACAAGCTACAACTAAGAATGGGAAACGCAGATGGAGTATTTTATCCCGAAATTCAAACCTGGGGAATATTCTGTAAGACCAATCATGTCGGCATCAGTCTACGGTAAATAATTAAATATAGCTACACGTAATCAAAAATTAAAATAATTGATGGGAAAATATTTAAGAATATGTTGAAAGTCTAATGGAAATGGTAAATATATCAGCCATGGCAGAAACCTATGAAAAAGGGAATGAAAGATCCCCCATGGAGTTAGGTGAAACAGCGGAACAGTTAACTGCTAATTATTTAAAACCCAACAAAGATGATGCAGTGGCAAGCTATGAAGATACTCGTTGATTTTGAATAAAAAACGTTTATTAAACTATTGTGGAAATTTATTTTTATCTTCTTTACAAATAGCAAATCCTTTAAGATATACATACTCTAAAATAAGAGTACGGATCTAAGGTTCCTAAACCTATTCCCACCTGATTTTCCGCAAATGCGTTTACATTTGAGGAAACTGACATACTGCGGGCATTGTTAACCGATTGAAGCGATTGCTGAATCGCAATACCTGCCCCATATGCCAGACCAGGCTCTAAGGATTCCGCCATTGACGGTGGGGGTCTGTACATTACCTCGGCCAGGAGATCAGATTGAATAATCTTAGCCTCCTCGGCCAATTCAGCTAGGGTAGCGAAAGCTAGGCCCCTTAACATTCTACGGTAAGTCGGATGACACTGCCGTAGAACGCGCTGAATTTATACCCGCTCAGACTCCGGTGTTTCTAATCGGCGAGATTACTCCGATAAACAATGGATGTAGTGAGTCAACGGTTCATTGTCTCCTTGAGTTCGGTTATCCAACTCAATTTGAATGCGCCTAGAGTAATCAGTAGCCTGATACTCTTCTAAAACGCTCTCGGAATTCCGAAAGGTTTTTGAAAGCGGCTGAACCCCCTACAAATTTAAACAAGCGATCGGCCGGCCCTTGTAAAGACAACGGGATCACGTAAAAAAGGATATCCTTAAAACTATACCCGGTCGCTGATTGATACCGCAGAAGAGCCTCGAGGAAATTCATCGGAGATTTCTCATCTGCGGGTCCTAAATAGGTTGGAGCGTCTACTCGCAACCTTACCTGGGAGTTTTTGTTGGATTTCCAACGTTAGCTACCCCACTACCTGAGACAAAACCTTGAAAGGCTTGACGCAAGGCATCACTAATAAGTTGGCTCATTTACTGAGCTGGGTCTCCGGACTAACGCCTTCACCATTATTAGCGGAAACCCCGGATCTAGTTTCCGGCATAATTCAATATAGTGGTATCACTATACTAAAATCACAAATCTCTAAACTAATCTAACTTTCAATCAACTACTCCACTAACCGGTCCGTGACATTTAGGCGCCGCCACTTAGGAGCTGGTTATTTAGGCGCCGCCATTTAGCCGCCAAGACAATTAGGCGCCGAGACAATTAGGCGCCGTGACATTTTGGCTCCGCGACATTTAGTCGTTGAGACATTTACGTGCCAATAATTTTTCCACTATTTCTTCTAAAAATCCGTAATGACCTCTAAATTTGGCAACCCGTGTATTGTCCCTGTGCGTCACTGCATGACTTTTTACGCGATCCCCATTAAAGGACACGAAACCTTACCTGTTTTTACAAAACATATCCTAAAATAATAAAAAAAAAACATAACCTAACCGAAGTTGGGAAGTCAACGAAAATAAACAAAAATATTTTGGAAAAGGCATATTATTTCAGGAAGTCAAAGAACATGAACAACAAAATATTTTGAAAAAGGCATATTATTTTGGGTAGTCAAAGAAGATAAACAACAATATTTGAAGTCAAAGAAGATAAACAATAATTTGGAAACGGCATATTATTTTGGGAAGACAATGAAGATAAACAACAATAATTTGGAAAAGGCATATTATTTTGGGAAGACAATGAAGATAAACAACAATAATTTGGAAAAGGCATATTATTTTGGGAAGTCAATGATGATAAACAACAATATTTTGGAAAAGCCATATTATTTAGGGAAGTCATTGAAGATAAACAACAATATCTTGGAAAAGGCATATTATTTTGGGAAGTCAATGAAGATAAACAACAATATTTTGGAAAAGCCATATTATTTTGGGAAGTCAATGAAGATAAACAACAACATTTTGGAAAAGGCATATTATTTTGGAAAGTCAATGAAGATAAACAACAACATTTTGGAAAAGGCATATTATTTTGGGAAGTCAATGAAGATAAACAACAACATGGTTGAACTCTGATATCAGTTGAATAAAAAGAATATAAGCCTAAAAGTACTTGTCTTGTTCCCTTATTAAATATCTCAAATCTTTCACGAAAATTTTACGGCAATGTCTCGGCGCCAAATTGTCGCGGAGCCTAAATGTCTCGGTGTCAAATTGTCGCGGAGCCTAAATGTCTCGGTGCCAAATTGTCGCAGAGCCTAAATGTCTCGGTGCCAAATTGTCGCGGAGCCTAAATTTCTCGGTGCCAAATTGTCGCGGAGCCTAAATGTCCCGGCGCCTAAGTGGCGGTGCCTAAATGACCGGCGCCTAAGTGGCGGTGCCTAAATGACCGGCGCCTAAGTGTCGGCGCCCAACTGTCCCGTTCCGCAAAAACAAGTTTATTGCCACTGGTGTTGGATCACAGTCTTTATCACAGTCTAACTCTTTTTCTGTTTCGGAACTTGAAGCGTGTAGACTTGCAGCTGCTTTTGAAATTCGACGTTTTAGTTTGTGTGGTCGTCTGGTTTTGCTATTCAACCAAACTTCCATAGAATCCTTGGGATTAAAATCTTTAATTGGTGGGCCAAGTTGTCTTACAGACATAGTATTCTCTAGATGTTCAGTAGTTAATGCAGATCGTTTTTGTCATTTAAAATCATTCATTATGCTGAACCCACGTTCAGCCTCAGATGAGGTGGGAGATATTAGGAACATTACTCGGAACAAAGTAAGCAATCCTTGAAATCTTGGTGCTTCACCATGAAGTTTAAAGTAGTGAGTGTGTAAATTGCGTATGTTACTTTTGGAGCTTGATGGAAAAGTGTGTTGAACAACTTTTTTGAAGTTTTTCCACTCTTGAAATAGCTGATCATCTTTGTAACAAGGAATTAAATTTTTCACAAGTTCTTTCAATGCAATTATCTGTTGTTCTCCGAAGTTCTCCCAGTCAGTAGAATCAGTGGGATTAATTGATGGCCAAGTTTTTGGATCAAGTACTTTAAGGTTCATAATTTCTTTAGAACTATTTTGAACCATTTCTGTGATATTAGACGCCAACTTATTTGTCAGAGTCTTTATTTCTTCTAAAAACATGACCGAGTTTTGTAAATCTAAATTGTACACTGGTTACACTCTTCACGTATTGACCTCCTTTTTCACCCAACTTTAAGACCAATGATGCTAAACTGTCAAGTTCCGAAAGTGCTTCATAGGGAAGAATTTCAATCGACTGAAGCCTTTCAGAGGTCAAACCTAGTAAATGGAAGCTATGTGCGTAGAATGCCAAAGATGAATGGAATGATAAACTGGTTATGGCATTGAAATGCTTCTTGGCTTTTCTCTTTCATCTTGTCGGTGTTTGAAATTTTCTCCAAATGTTTTGCAAGAGCGTAAAATTCTTAAAAACAGTGGTAAGAGCTCTGTGATGGTGCATTACCCATTTCGTTCTAGCCAATGAGAAAATTTTCAACACTTCTTCAAACTCAACAGCGGATGACCATGATGTTTTAAGTTCCTTGGTTTTTCAGGCGACTTAGTGTAGTAACTGAATTGCTTGGTAATCGTTTCAATGCATTTTTTAAAGCTCCTGTTATCAATTCCTTCAAGAGCCTGCTTGACACACAGTTCCAATTTGTGGGCCAAGCAGTGGATGGAAATCAGATGGTTGCAATGATTCCTCAAAATTTTCAATAATCCGTTATCTTTTCCCCAGTAAACTGAGGCTCCATCAGTGGTTATCGTGCACGATTTCTTATACGGTTCCTTGATTCCATGATCATCGAAAAACTTCGTCAAAGAGTTGAAAATGTCCATAGCACAGCCACTTTCCGTAAGTCCAAGGTGGAATCGTTTTTCTCACTTGTGTAAGTAACATGCACGATTTCATGATTATCCATCGAACGATCGGTCGAGCTATCCAATATTAGTCCAAAAATGTCGGTTTCATTTAATTTCAGAATTACATTTTTCTTTAATATTTTGGCAATGAACTTTCAAAGTTCTGGAAAACAGGGAGCCCAGGCGAAAATTTAAATTCCTTATAGGATAAATAGTAGTTTTTTGGAAATAATAGGATTTTATAGGACCAAAAATTTGTTTTAATAGGAAAATATAGGACTAAATTTTCTCGTATATAGCACTATATTTGGCTTTAATTACTCAATAAATCTTGAATATATGTATAACAAATCGAGTTTCATTGTGAAAAAGGAACTTTATTAATATTATATCAGAATATCATATCACATTACATTTTTGTCAATAGCAATCATGTAAAATACAAGAATTAAATAGACTGCTGCTTGTACCTAGGCTTGCTTAGCTTTTTTTTCGTAAAATGAGCCTCAATAAGAGAGCTCTGACGTTTTCTCAGAGTTTCCTCTTTTTTCTTAAAATTTGTTGAAAAATCTGAATCTTTTTAATTTTTTCATTGAGTGTTCAAGAATGAGTTGGGCAACGGTTACAGCGGAAGTCTTTTTGTAGTATAGCATTCTTGTGCTTTGTGTTAGCTTCTTCGAGGAGTGTGTTCGCAACCGCCTCTGACTTGTCCTTTTCTTCTCTCAAATTCCTCACTGTTTTAGTTAAGTTAGACAATTCTTCATTCTGTTTTGATAATTTTTCCATTTTCTTCTTAGCTTCTAGCTCAAGAATTTCATCAAATTCTTTTCGCTTAGCCTTTTCTTCTTCTTCTTTTAACATCTCGAGCCTTAGCATATAAGATGAATGCGCTTGCTTTATTATTAGTTCCTTGCTTATTGGAAATCCACGAAGGACCTTCTCATAACCATTGATGGCGTCTTTGGTTGACATTACCGCGTTAATTGTTTGAAGATTCATATGAACTATAGCCATCTTAACTCAAAAATCAAATTGAATTTACAATTAATCAATAATTAATAACAAAATACCCTAAATTAACACAATAAAGATATTACTAGCCCTTTAAACCTATACCATTAAAATAATCTGAAAAGAAATTCACGGCTTCGTACAATAGAAGAGGAACTAGCCTATCAAAATTGACACCAAACTTTCTAGAACTATCCTATACCCCTATATCCACAGTGCAAAGTGAAATACCTAGCCACTAGAGAGTTTTCCAGGAACCCAGAGAATTGGCTCGCTTAATTAGACCCTAAGCACCAAGATCTTGAGTCACTATCCTGGTACCTGGCCCGAGAAACTTCTAGAACATTTTTTAACCCTTAAACTGACCAATCCGTATTTGGTCCCAGATTTAAAAGTTTTGCCTATTCGCTGATATCATGAATTCGCGCGGCTACGTCATAAATATGGTCCACTATTCGCCAAACCAAAGTCAATCAAAAAACGTCATTGTCCCAGAGATCCTTGCGAGAAACTAGAAGTTAAATATACGAAGTCCCTCCTTTCCCACCCTCAGTCGATACCTGTACTATCTAAACGAAACCCTGTCGGCCCATCCTTAAGAAATCCTTAGACGTTCGGAAAAAATTTTAAATCGAAACTTATTTTATTCATTTTGAATCATTAATTTTTTGGAAGAGAATCGGAGATTTTATTTTTTTAACCCTTAATTTTTGAAGAAGAGGAGGAGCGCAAGAGCGCGAAATAGTAAAAGTCATAGACAATTATTAACCCTTAAATCGAGAAGAATTAAGGAGAAAGAACTCTTAACCCTAAAGAAGAATATGGAAGAGGAGCAACTTGTGGTAAGAAATTAAAAACTTGAAAGTATTTTGATAAACTGACTTGAAACTATGGTTAAAGAACTTAGATTATGGTTGACGGATTGATACAATTTTAAAATCTTAACTCTATTTTTAAACATTATTATAAAATCTTAACCAAAATACCCCTAATTTAAATTTGAAACTAAAAGGAGACATTCCATAGAGGTTTTAAAATACAAACCTCCCTTAGATATAAATTTGATTTTTTGTATAATTTTTCTCTTTTGACCCCCATAAAAGTTTGAGGAAATTTATGAACAAGATTGAATATAATGTTGAATATTAAAAATTGGATTAGAATCTATTTTGACTCTCAACTGACACATACCATCAAATGCGGTAGCTTTTGATTCAGAAATTTAATAATGCCCTCGTGCCCTTTAAACGGCCTTAACTCTCCACAACTGACTGCATTCTAACATCTTGTCTAGGTTCACGGGTAGTTGAGCGGTTTTCAAAAGAGCGTTTTGGAATAAAGCGGTTCCTAAAACAGCGGTTTGCAAAACCGCGTACAAGCAAAACCGCGGTTGCTGTTTCCGCGTTTCTCAATACAGCGCTATTTCCCAAAACAGCGGTTGCTGTTTCCGCCCAAACTGTGATTGATAGGGAGGGAAATATCTATTATATTAAGTATATAGGACAAAGAACAATATTATGCAAAAAGGAGTAATGTTATATCGGAAGTAAATATAAAATATAATTTTTTGGAAAAGGCATATTATTTTGGGAAGTTAATGAAGATAAACAACAATATTTTGGAAAAGGCGTACTTTCGTACGCTCAAGATATAAACGCTGTAATCAAAATGCGCTAAAACGAGAAATGGCTATAATGGCAAACGCGCTTATGAAAAAGCCGTTTTGGACAATGCTGTTTTGATAACACGCCCAATCGATAACATACCTCTTGTCTAGCGTTAGCGAGGTCGAATCATTAGTGAAAAGAGTTAGGTGTTTGTGTTGCATCTTAACCCCTCTCGTAGGACGTCGAACAACCCACCCCACCCCCATAAACAACAAATGAAGAAGGTAGATAAAGGCTTATAGAACTCGGTCTGGTGAGATTACCTTTCCCGATTTGGAAAACCCTCGTTCAACTTCAGCGTTACCATTTGGTATCACCAAAGCGGCTCTTAAAACTTGCATAACTGTAGGATACTTAGAGAATATTTACTTTCTCCAATATTTGGCCAAAAATGATCAACTCTTAAGTTAGTATTCTCTTTGGAGGAGGGCAACCCGTTTACTTTACCCCACAAGCTCGCCTGTGAAAGACAACGCGCCCCCTCTTTTCTCCATTTCATCCGACGGCCCGGCGGATCTTCAAAGTCCAAGGTTGGGGAGACATATCAAACGATTTTGGATGACCTTTTTCCTCCAGACGATCCGGCACATGAAACGGCTATGCAATCTCTAATACGCGCTCGAGAAAAGGCCCTGCCTAACATAGAGGACAATAAGCCCTTTACCCTGGACTAGCTGACTGAGGTCGTTACGCTTTTACTGAAAGGGAAAGCCCCTGGAATAGAGGTTATCCAAAAGGTATTCTTGCTGAGACCTGGCATCTTTGTGACCCTTTTCATTGGGTGTTTATCCATCGCTCACTTCCCCGCCACCTGCAAAGCTTCGAAACTTGTGCTCCTCAACAAATTAGGTATACCAGCTAACCTTAGCTCGTCCTACCGACCCTTATGCTTCCTTCATGCTCACGCGTATCTTTAGCAAAATCTAGACAAATTAATGACGAACCGACTCTACCGCTTCCTTCATGTTCATAGTCTGCTTCACTAAAACCAATTCGGCTTCGGACATCTTCGTTCAACTACTGGTTCGCTTCTTAATACATCAACTCAATCAAGGAAAACAAGTCTGCGGGTCACTATACCTCTATCATATCGCTCGATATCCATGGAGCTTTTGATCCGGTCTGGGTCCCAGGGATACTTGATTCCCTACGTGAACGCGAGTGTCCCAGAAATTTGTACTCTCTTCTGTCGGATTATCCATATAATCGGCAGGCTGTAATCTTAAATAGCGAGGGCTCGCTAACTAGAACAGTATTCCGCCGGTGCCCGTAGGGGTCTTGCTGTGGAACCTAGTGATGAGGGATGCCCTGCGTCAAGTTTTTCCGGACGGCACGAGTACTCAAGCAAATGCCGACGACATACTGTCAGTAATTTCCGCCAGAACGCGCGTTGAATTAGAGCTAAAAGGAAGTGGAGTCCTTGCAATCTTGGAGGTACCTTCGCAAGCTCGCGCAAAGAGGACCTCTTGGTAGCTGAAGCACATTTCCCAATTCAGTTTCATATTGCCCTTTCGCAATCTATATAATAATAATCTAGGCTTTGTCTAAGAAGGGGTGTCCACACTAAGCCTGTGGCTTGTTTACAGGTGGATCCCTTTACATTGCATAGAGGGGTGGTGGCTAGCCCCTATGCAACCGCTAACCTACAGCGCCCTATACTAACTATTACCTTTAACCTCTGCAAGTTTTGATGGAAAGGAGAAACCGGGTTAGACCGCGGAGGAAAACTCCATTTAACAAGTGGGGAGAGAACTTGCAAACTCTACGCAGAAGGATTTGTTCCCAGATTTTCACCCGGTGCCACAGTCCGCGATCGAACCCGGGATCCTCTTGCTGCGAGGCGAAAGCGCTAGCGGCTACGCCACCCCACTATAGAAGCGAAAATTTCTAAGCGGATTGCTAAAGAGAGCGCTGGATCTCATTTTCAGCTCATATCTGTTGTAGGTAGATATTCCAGTTTTTAGCCTAGGGTCACGTGATTATGTCGACCAATCATTAAGAACACCAAGTTCCGTCTGCTTGCATCATTTGCTTTTTTGTCGGATTCTATGGTTAGTTTAGACCTTCAAAATGAAATCGGCTAAAGCACTATTAAGGCTCGTTTACAGGTGAGCGAGAAAAAGCTTAAAGCGGAGAGTAGAAGTTGAAAGTCCAATATTTTTCTCGCGCCTAAAAAAAATCGCGTCTGCCAAAAGCGTTTGTTCACGCTGCTCCACCCGCTCCTTCGTTTACATACGAACCGGGCGGTAGCATGAGCCTAGATTGCAGAGTTGTCTTTCAGTCGAAAGTATACAACTAAAATGGCGTCGACTGTCGTTAGTTTACTTCTGCTTAAAAAGAAACTATTGCTTTTGAAAAACATTCGACATTTATAACAAAAAAAAACAACAGAAAATTAGAACGGAACGTCGTTGTTGGGTACATCCTATATGGAGAAATAGAAACAAAGATGGCTATTTTCGCCTTTTGGAACGTTACTTGATATAATTTGTCAAGGTGCGTATATTTTCTCTACTTGAGCTTGAGAATAATTTGGATTTAATTGTCGAGCTTGAAAGGATGAGGCAATGTGATTACACGTATTTCAACAATTTTATCTTGTTCTTTTAAAGTCATTCTCAATGGTGGTGCCTAGGCCTATTTCGCGAGATAAACAAACGCAAAAATATCAAACGATATTCGGTCCTTGGATATTATTGGCTTGGAAAATCACGTGATTCTTTGCGAGAAGCAAACACGAGCTGAAGATTCTACCGCGGCAGATAGGAGCTTATTCGGAACACCCGCTTCATCTATGAGCAACAAGCGCGACTTGAAAAGTTCTCGCTTGTTTGTAAACGGTACGCCTAGGGAACTCAAACCCCAATACGCCTCATCTCTCAGCTTTACGCTTCGATTTATTCCATTTCTCGCGCACATGTAAACGAGCCTTAAAAGGGACAAAATGTTCAAAAGCGTCAAGCAGTTGTCGAAAAACGTGAATAAAATAATATAAGCTGTTAGACAATTTCCACCTATTTGGAAAAAAATTGATAAAAATCACAAAGATAACCAAGCAGTTGAGCCTTGTTAGATAGATGTTGCAACTACAACAAATGTGTCAAGTAAGCATTTTGAGTGACATTTTTGACAATTTTTTTTTGAAATGTTATTTCTAAAGTTGTAAGTTGTCGAAAAATTTAGAAGAAGAAGCTTGGAAAGAGTGGAAATATCTTCGAGACCAATTTCCAATTAATTTGAATTTGGTGAGAGCAAATAAATCTGGCGATGGCTACGATCCAGAGAAAGTAGAATGGCCATTTTCAAATCCGTCCTTTTTTTTAATTTACGTTTTGTCTAAACGACAGTGAGTACTGCACGTTATGGAACAGTTTATATAAACATGAACTAGTGCTACTATATTTAACTATAAAAAAAATGTCTACAACGTGATAAAATGCCCGTTTTTCAGAGCACATGTGAAAATGTAGAAAATGATGATGATCATGAAACAAACTTAAATGGCGAAGCTGCAAACCAGGTTAATCAATGAATTCTTTATTAGTGATGCCGCGAATATTGATTTTGCCGAATACCGAATACCGAATATTCGGCCATTCTCTCGGCCGAAGCACCGAATATTCGGCCATGCTCTCGGCCGAAGCACCGAATATTCGGGCGTGAGATATGTGCAACTCGCGCGAAACTGGTTATGAGCTGTAACACGTTCCGCGAAATACGTACATCCCCCGCACGGACCGCAATGGGACAGGTCTCATCATGGAAGAAGAAGGGTATGGAATGGTGAGATGAATAGGCAGACGGCTACGCGAAATGTAGGGTCACGTGGGAAAACTCTCCTCTCCTCTCGGCACTAGCTGTAACGCGATTACTGCTCTGCGCAATATTGGCGCGCAATCAGAGAGAGGGATACACTGTTTAGATTTAGATCCGCTCTCTACCGCCTCTCCTACAGCGCGCCTGCGCGGAAGCTTTCAACGTTGGTGATAAACTCGAGAAGGACGGAATGAAAAGGGGGAAGTTACGATTTTTCAACGCGCTGTCTTTAACACTAAAGGACCCGTCTATAGCGTCTTTAGGTTTTTGGTTCATTTGCGAGTAGATCTCCTGGTAGTAGTGTATATAGTGAAAGACTATTTTCAGAAGCAGGTACTATCTATGAGGATAAGCGCAATCGTTTGCTATCAACAAATGCTGAAAAACTTGTTTTTATTCATCACAACTTACCACTGGTAGATTATAAATATTAAAGTAAAAATTGTTATTGAAATAAATAATTTTTGAGTAATTTTTCCTTTTTTTTTCCTTCATGATTGGACATTCGGTATTCGGCCGAATATTACGAAGTATTCGGCCGAATACCGAATAGGAAAAAAATGGCCGAATAGGCCGAATACCGAATAGTAACCGAATATTCGTGGCATCACTATTCTTTATTACCTAGAACAATGCTAAGCTTTAATATCTGCACAAGTTTTTGTTTCTATTTTAAAAGCCTAGTGTGATGACAATATTTTTGAAGAAGAAATTGTGGTACCGCAAAACACAAATGATTCTAATGACCTTGAAAACATGGACATTAGTTCGTCAGCTCACAGAAGCCCAGCTTCAACCTCGCCAAATCCCTATACTCAAAAGGCTGCTTCACCAAACACCTGCTGTAGGCCTTCAACAAGCAGTCTAAGCTCAAGGTCATCAACAAGCACCCAAAACTCGAGGGCATGATCCAGAGCCTCAAACCCAAGCAATTTATACGCCAAAAAAGGATCGAAACGTTCTTTCGAAGCAAGCAATACAGAAATTGACGCGTCAATTTCATCACTCGACAGGTGTGTGGAAATTACTTTTACTAATTTGATACCTAAAGCCTCTAAAATTAGTTTTTAACTTTTATTTGGGCTTAGTGGTATTGCTAAAGCAATAGAAGTTCCAGAAGAAGATACAAGTGACAAATTCACGAAATACTTAGCTGATTTCCTACGACAAGTGCCACATGATTATTAAGAAGATTGCAAAATTACCCTTATATAAACTGTTTATAATTACATCAGAAAATAAATAATACAACACTTTAGAACAATAGTATTTCAAATTTAATTATATGGGTTAGTAACACCTGGTATAACAGTCACTAGGCTGGGGAATGCTAGACTACTAGCATTCCCTCTTTCGTATAAAATTAGTCTAAAAACGTTTCGCGTATGTCTGCGACCTCCATTGCATAGTTTCTTGCTGCTGTTCTTTGAACGTTTATGAAAGGTGTTGTAAATTAGAGATAATACCGGTTGTGTTTTTTATCTATATCCAGATTGTATTTTCTATACTTGTGTTTTTTATGCATCGCGGTCATTCTTGTAATCTTTATTTTTTATCGCGATGCCTTAACTATATAACCGGATAACATTCCGATAACGTTTGTCAGTTCTCAGTTGTTCAGTTCTTAGTCAGTTCTCAGATAGCTGTGTATTGTTCCCGGAAATTAATACTAATGTTTTACTTAAATTAATAAAGAGTTTATAACCAGTTAAACCCAGAGTCGTTCTTGCGTCAAACAACAACAGGTTATGGGCCCAGCACGCTTCCACTGCGCAGAGGTTTAGAAGTCATACGAAGTTCAACGCCGGGAAGATTATCCTTTAAGGTGCGGAGTCAGACGGAGAATGGCCGGAAATCACCTGGGACGAATCGAGACGTTAACTAAAGATAATTATGATACCTGGAAAATGCAAGTGGAAGCCCTGCTTCAAAAGAACGATCTCTGGGAGTACGTAGATGGAACTTCAACGAGGCCAACTCTGGTACGGGGAACGGAAGGCAACACCCAGGCGGTCGCTACCTGGGAAAGTAATGATCGGAAAGCAAGAGCGGACCTAATCTTGTCGATCAGTCCGTCGGAGTTGAAGCAAGTAAAGAATTGCACGACCTCACGGGAACTATGGCAGAAGCTCGAATCCATCTACCAGTCCAGTGGACCTGCCCGGAAAGCCACTCTGCTGAAGAAACTGACCCTCAAGAAAATGAAGGAGGGAGAAGATGTCCGGGATCACCTCCGAGAATTTTTCGATGCAGTAGACAAGTTGGCTGACATGGGAGTAGCTGTAAACGACGACCTACTG
This sequence comes from Phalangium opilio, assembly GCA_019434445.1. Classification (NCBI taxonomy): domain Eukaryota; kingdom Metazoa; phylum Arthropoda; class Arachnida; order Opiliones; family Phalangiidae; genus Phalangium; species Phalangium opilio. The sequence continues at coordinate 87,984 of JAEQBA010002967.1, forward strand.
GCCATTATGTTGTTATACAGTCTACCAGAATCGTACGAGAACTTCCGGTGCGCAATAGAGTCCAGGGATACGTTGCCTGATCCGGAAGCCTTGAAAATAAAGATCCTGGAGGAATCGGACGCCAAGCAATCTAGGGAAGACGAACCCGTGCAGAATGCGATGATGGGCAGTAACCACTTTTCCCGGAAAACTGCAGAAAGGGGTAGAGGAAGAAGCTTACGTGGACGAGGAAGCACGACCTTTAAGTACAAGTGTCATGGATGCAGGAAACCCGGCCACAAGGTAGCCGATTGCCCCGACAGAGACAATGGTTCAGAAAGAAAAACCAGAAAGAAGGAAAACGCCCATCATGTACTGGCAGAAAATTTGGCCGAGGAAGAATTCGCATTGCACCTGAAGGGTGATCACGATTCCTGGTGCCTGGACAGCGGAGCCACCTCACATATGACTTCCAGCAGAGACTACTTCAACGTTTACCAAGAGACCACGAAATCTTTAAACCTGGCCACTGCAGAGTCAACGAAGATACGAGGTGTTGGCGAAGTAAAAGTACACGCAACGAATGGCAGCGACAATCGAATTCTTCGCCTGGAACGAGCCCTTCATGTCCCGGATTTAAGAACAAATCTCCTATCAATTGCCAAGATGACAGACAAAGGACATGAGGTTACATTCAAGAAGTCGCAAGCCTGGATTAAAACGGCAACCGGGGAAGTGATTGCAGTTGCTGACAGAGTTGGAGACCTTTATTTCCTGAGAAAGGCTGAAGAAACGGTCCATGCAGTGCAATCGGAAATAAAGCCTAGAAGCAACCTGGAGAACTGGCATTTCCTACTCGGTCACTTGAACGAGAGAAGTTTAAAGGAAATGGCCCGGAAGAATTTGGCTACGGGGCTCAACATTGAAAAAGATGGGAGCCTGGGAATCTGCCAAATCTGTATCAAAGGAAAGCAATCGAAGGAGCCGTTCCCGAAAACCGAAGATAGCCGAACCTCACATGTCCTGGAAATTGTACACTCTGACGTATGCGGGCCGATGAGAGTAACGTCGATGAGCGGAGCCAAGTACATCGTCGTTTTCACTGATGATTATTCCCGGTGGAGTGAAGTCAGCTTTTTAAAACACAAGAGCGAAGTGTTGAAAGCCTTCAAAGAATTCAAGCATCGAGCTGAAGTGGAAACCGGGAGAAAAATCAAGACCTTGCAGTCCGACAACGGAACCGAATACTGCAACAGTGAATTCGACAGATTCCTGAAAGACTCTGGGATAAAAAGAAGACTCACCGTACCATACACCCCGGAACAGAATGGCATTGCTGAAAGAAAGAACAGAACACTCCTAGATATGGCCCGATGTATGATGATACAAGCACAACTTTCACCATCATTCTGGGCAGAAGCGATGGCCACGGCTAATTACATTCGAAACCGTTGTCCTTCCCGGAGCATAAATGGAGAAGTACCATTTACCAGATGGACCGGAAAGAAGCCATCCCTGCAAAATTTGAAGATTTTCGGCGACAAAGCTTTGCTGTTGGACGAAAATAAAAGGAAGGGGAAGTTTGCAGCCAGGAGCAAAGAATGCGTTTTCATCGGCTATTCTGAAGTCTCGAAGGCCTATCGACTATGGGTTCCGTCCGAGAAGCAAATTTACCGAAGTCGAAATGTCAAGTTCCTGGGAGAATTTAATAAACAAGGCGGATATGATGATTTCGTCACTCCAGAAGTCAACCTGAAATACGGAAGCAAAGCTAAAGGCGAAATCGAAGTCCCGGCCACTACACACGCTGCAAAACCGCCAGGCGGAGAAGAACTCAAAGACGTCAAAAAGGAGTTCAAAGATAAAATCCCGGAAGAATCTAATTCCCAGGAAAACGGCGACGTCTTTGAAGAACCGTCAGAAACCCTCGTTCTGAAGAAAGGTCCCGGAAGACCGAAGAAAATAAGAACTGGAGTACCCGGACGACCGAACCTGTTGTTTGACGCAAGAACGACTCTGGGATTAACTGGTTATGAACTCTTTATTAAATTAAGTAAAACATTTATGTTAATTTCCGTGAACGCTACTAACAACTGATATCTGAGAACAGATAACTGAGAACTGACTTTGAGAACTGATAACAGGGAACTAATAAACTGAACTGAAGACTGAGAACTGACTAAGAACTGAAGTACCCGGACGACCGAAAAAATCGTTCAACATGATTCCGAGCGTCTCAGAAGAGTCTACTGAAGAGGCTACTGACGAGCAAGAAACCCTGTCTGATGAGTCAGCAAACCTAGCCATCTTGTCAGAACCTTTGTCCATGAAGCAAGCCCTGGCTTCTCCGTACGCAAACGACTGGAGGAAAGCAGTAACGGAAGAGTTCGTTTCGCTTATCAAGTGCGAAACCTGGGACATCGTTGATTGTCCGGAAAACCAAAAGGTCCTTGGAAATCGTCTCGTCTTCCGAACGAAGTACTTACCAAGCGGAGAAGTAGAGAAAAGGAAAGCCAGGCTCGTAGCGAAAGGTTTTGCCCAGAGACCAGGGATCGACTACCAAGAGACGTTCGCACCCGTCATTAGATCCAGCTCGATAAGACTGCTTATGGCCCTTGCTGTGGAAATCGGTTTGGAAGTCCACCAAATGGATGTCGTCACGGCCTATCTTAATGGCGAACTCGAGGAGGAAATATATATGGTCGTCCCGGAAGGATTAACAGAATCCCTCGAAGAAATCGTCAAGTCAACCCGGTTCGACAAGTCGATCATTGCCAGAGCAAAGAAATGGGCCAGCGACCTGGAAGAAGAGGGACATAAAGTCTGTCGTATCAAGAAATCCCTCTACGGCTTAAAACAATCGGGGCGCCAATGGTACAAGAAGTTACATCAAAGACTTTCGGAAATTGGAATGACACCATTGAAGAGCGACCCCTGCTTATACGTTTTAAGAGTCGCGGAAAATATTATGATCATTGGAGTCTATGTCGACGATCTGATCCTTGCAAGCAACAACCCGGATTGGATGACTGAAGTAAAGATTGAACTTGGGAGAAAATTCGATATGAAGGACCTGGGGCCAATCCATCACTGTCTCGGAATGGAATTTCAGCAAGATTTAAAACAAAATACCATCCGGATTTCCCAAGCGAAATATGCAGAAACGGTCCTGAAACGTTTCAACATGCAAGACTCCAAAGCAATAGCGACTCCAATGGATGCCAACAACAAGTTGCAAAATCCGGAACACCCAGTAGGAGAAGACATCAGTCGAATTCCGTATCAATCTCTGGTCGGCTCTCTCATGTACCTGGTAGTGTCATCACGACCGGATATGGCGTATTCAGTCAGCGCATTGAGCCAGTTCAACACAAGTTATGACGAAACTCATTGGATTGCCGGGAAAAGAGTTCTGAGATACCTGAAGGGAACTCTTCATCATGGGTTGCTTTATCGGAAGACCGGATTGCCAATCCAAGGTTTCGTTGATGCAGACTATGGAGGCTGTCCGAAAGATAGGAAGTCATATACTGGATATGTCTTCAAACTAGCCGGCGCTGCAGTATCCTGGGAAGCCCGGAAACAGCGCACTGTTGCCTTGTCCAGTACAGAAGCAGAATATATGGCAATGTCCGACGCAACCAAAGAAGCCATATATCTCAAGGGACTTCTCAACGAACTTGGAGTATCAGTTCAGGCGATCGATCTGTACAACGACAACCAGGGTGCCCAGAAACTCGTTCAGAATCCTGTTTTCCATGCCAGAACGAAGCACATTGACATCCGGCACCACTTCATTCGAGACACCTACGACCAGGGACATATAGCCTTGCGGTATCTACCAACAGAGGAAATGCCAGCTGACATCTGTACGAAGAGCCTGTTCCGTCCGAAGCATCTCCTCTGCGTCAAAGCCCTTGGACTGGAAATAATTGAATGACCACCCCCTGGATTGAAGATTGAAACCACCGATATTAAGAGGGACTGTTGTAAATTAGAGATAATACCGGTTGTGTTTTTTATCTATATCCAGATTGTATTTTCTATACTTGTGTTTTTTATGCATCGCGGTCATTCTTGTAATCTTTATTTTTTATCGCGATGCACTTAACTATATAACCGGATAACATTCCGATAACGTTTGTCAGTTCAGTTTATCAGTTCCCTGTTATCAGTTCTCAGATAGCTGTGTATTGTTCCCGGAAATTAATACTAATGTTTTACTTAAATTAATAAAGAGTTTATAACCAGTTAAACCCAGAGTCGTTCTTGCGTCAAACAACAACAAAAGGTCCTGCCGATCCTTTTTTTTCCAAAGCAACATCTTTTTTTACTAGTGTGGCCAACCTTTCAGTATCCCTCGAGTAGTTTAGTTGGTCGTGGTTTTTCTCTCTTGGTTTTTTAGCGGGAATTTAGGATTTTATGCCATGTGGCAAGATTGTTGATCTGAAAATTTGTTTTTATGTTCACTAAGTTTCCTCGTCTTTAGTACTTTGCAAAATATAATAGAAATGAAACCCAAAGTTATTTCCAAGAAAGTTTACAAAACTTGCGCGTGTAATTTTTTTCCAAAGCGTGGTATTATGAACACAGGAAAAAATGGCCCAAAAACCAAATACATTTCATTAACTTTACTTCCGATATTCTTTTCCTCTTCAAATATGGTTTCCAATATAACATCCAAATCTCTAGGAACTCTACTTTTCACGCAAGACAACAGCCTCAGGTTATCAAGCTCTTCCAAATCGTGACCATGGCCACGGTAATCATTCAAAAGAAATAATACTTGTTCTCCATTATTTTTTTTTGGCTGTAGCTGGACACTTTAAATCTTTATATTGAAAGCACTTTAAGAAGACTACATTCCTTTAGTTCCACTCTTCATGTATTGAAAGTTGTATACATAAAGATGTGACCTTAGTTTCCTACCGTCAATTACTTCCATTACAAGTTTTTCTGCACAAGCTTCCCTCCTTATTCCACAAAAATAGACTAGAGTCCGGACCCCTGAGCTTTTATACGGAACCCTAAACCAAAGAATATAAATAGTAACCGTCAGATTTTGAATAAAAACATAGTAGAAATGGTTGAATTTCGGATATAGACTAGTTGCGGTAGAGAGGGGTGCAGACTGTGTATCCCTCCATCTGGGGGATACTATACGCGCCCAGTAGGGGATGACACTGAGCTAAGAGATAGAAGAGTATGACGTTTGCAAATGTAGTACTGCCATTACTCTATGGTCAACGCGCCTCACTTTTTCTAAAAATTCCTATAACTTAAAATTTGGATGTTTCTATTTGATAATACAAGTTTCAGCGTTCCGTGCATTAAAATACTAAGCAAGAAAAATTTTCTATAGGCAACTTTAGAAACAATTTTTCTAGAAAGAATTTTTGTAGTGTAAGATCAGCACCATTCTTGTGACTATATTTCAGTCACTGCCTTCTCTATTTAGAGATTGCAGTGGCCGAGCCATAAAGAAAGTAACCGAGGCAATCAATTTTTCCATGAAGGAGCTGGTAAAGGTTGGTATTATGTAACACGAAAAGCCCCCCAAATTCTTAGCACGGTTTTGGCGGACATGTCTGGTTTCAGCTTTTTACTTTGGTATTAAAATCAGAAGTATAGCCGTTTAAAGTATTCTTCGATCGTAACTTCTGCTCCAGCATAAAGCTCTGAATACATCGGGTATATGTTTCCTTTATTAGATATATGTTTGAAAAATACGTTGATATTCATGTTCAACAACCACGAATTGGTCAAAGGGAATCAAAATATTTTTTTGAGAAATATCATTTGGTTCAGTTTTGGTGAGATTTGCTTATGTAGTTTCAGGCATTTTAAATGCGGTTTTGGCGTAACATTTATCATGCCAAGTTATGTTTGCAAGAAACCTTTTTATGGAACCAAAATATTTTACTTTAACTTCAATTCAAAGTTCCGTTTTTCTTGAACATAGAGACAATATTTAAAATCAAGTATCTCCCATAGTTTTTGCAGGCATCATTGAGAGCCAGTTGCTCTTTCCCAGATGTTTGGGAATCGGTTGCACTCATGTGCTAATCAAAGCACCAGTTGTTAAACCAAATGCCCACATGTAAAAGTCGATTGATAGGAAAGGAAATTACTCCCCTAATACATAATTGGTAAATGGTGTACTCCTTAGTAGTGATAGCCACCTAGATACGCAGAGATCCAAGATGGCCGCCACCCCAAGATGGCCGCCACTACCCAACTCAAACCAAACTTCCCAGACAAGTCCGGACTGGCCCGAGCTCGGGCGTGTTATTTTTCAACCCTAGATTGATGAACTGCCAACCCTAGATTGTGTTATTTTATGGAGAAATCTTACCTGATATTCCCTACCTTCCACCGTGCTATGGGTATTCCTGCCTTCCACCATGCTATGCCCCCGAACAAGTCTAAACCAACCCAGACTTGTGTTATTTTGCCAGATTTCTGTTTGAATTTCCCACCATAGAACCTTTAAATATGTCTGAGAAACAAAGACAAATATACAAATAAAGATTTTATTGTTCTTATCTCTAGTGTAAAAAGCATCTTGTTCAAAGTGACATTTTGATTTTCAAAACTTGATATTTTAGTCGAAATCTTAACTGAAAGCCGCTCTTTAAATCGTAATTAGCGCCACTAGCTTTCTTCATGCATTCTGATGGCTGACGTCAAGTGGCTTAAGATAAACGATGCCGGATGAATTTTGATGAAAGACAGGCAGGGTAATCGAGGATTGTTAGAGAAAGATATTTTAAGTAAAGTCCTCCATTGGTTCTCGAAGATCATGGACCGAGGCTTGGTTGTTTTTTCGTTACTTCTTGTGTCCAAAATGTATCCAGCGGAAGAAGTAGCAGGATTTAACTTAAACTCGATTTTCCTTCATTGCGGTAGTCAGTTGTATGTACACATATGACACCGCAATGAAGGTTGATTCTTGGCTATCAATTGGATCAGGGCTACTTTCTTTTTCCATACTATAATCGGTAATGTTTTATTTAATTATGAAAAACTAAATTTTTGTTATAAATGATTCCGAAAATCTTACTTGATAGCCAACTTAGAACCCGACAAGTCGGGTTCTAATGAGTCGAATTTGGTCTCTTCCCAGACTATTCCTGAGAAGAGCCAGATGGAACAATCGAATTTGGTCTCTTCTCACACAGCAAAAGCTGTGTGAGTCCACGATCGGCGGGTAAAGACATCTTCGTACTGGTACTGAGTAGTTTTATGGATAAGCGTCTAGTTAAACAACTGATAACTCTCTCTTTAAAACACGGTTCTTATATACTAAAAGATCGAGGTCAAATTTAATATTAGAAGAGTTCTTTAGGCAATGCTTTCGATAAATTTATTTGTTACCGACCCCCAATCTTTAATCTATTTTATTGGATGCGGTTTAATTAACTATTCACGACTTTCACGTAGATGCTGCAAGGATGACGACTTAAAACCTTCCTTGTTTTGAGGAAAATATTTTATTGGATGCGGTTTAATTAATTATTGACGTAGATAGTTCAAGGATGACGACTTAAAACCTTCCTTGTTTTGAGGAAAATATTTTATTGGATGCGGTTTAATTAAGTATTCACGACTTTCACGTAGATGCTTTAAGGATGATGACTTAAAACCTTCCTTGTTTTGAGGATAATATTTTATTGGAAGCGGGTTAATTAACTATTGATGTAGATGTTTCAAGGATAGCGACTTTAAAGGCTTAACAATTTTGTTGTTTTGATGAAAATAAACTGAGTGTTTTTCAAGATTGCCAATGGCTCAATGGTTTAAGGCAGGGTGTACTATTGTGATACCCAAAAAGGTGGCGAGTTCAAATCCCGGCCAGTCCACCGAGCCATTGGCAATCTTTTTTATGTATAAAATAACGTTAGCCTAAGAGATCAGTGTTAGTTGGTGAACAAGCGTCAGTCATGAATGACGCCTTTTTTTTAACTCTAGCGTCTAATACGTGTCTAGATATATATCCAAACAATACTCAGTCAAGTTTTAAAAATTATTTGCATCAGCCCCTTAACTTGACTAGTGATTATGAAGTTGGGTTGGCGGAAATCATATTTCCAAATCATTGGGTGAATATAAGCGAAGAGTTTAACAAGTTTGAAATTCAGGTCGTAAATGATCCAAATAGTGACAAATATGCGGCTATTCGAGAGCCTGTTGAATATCAAAAAATAGAGATACCAGTCAATCGTTATACCAAGACCAAAGAGTACGAACTGCCTCAAAATTTTGTTGAGCTTTTAAATGATGATGTAAACAGTCATCCGTATTTAAAAGGCAAATTATCTTTTAAATTAGTGAATAAATATAAAGACGGGGCCCTGGGAAAACAGTTAGATACAAACTTTCCCGTTTACCTGCAAGTTTTAGGAGAGGAAAACATACGGTTCAAAATACCAGCTGATTCCCCCTTGACCACGCTATTTGAATTTAAAGAGAATAATTACGAAGATGTACCCTATATATCCAAATATCCTGTATCAAAGCATGCTAAAAATATAAGTTTAAATTACACTAATAATTACGTGGAAATCGAAATTGATAATGTTGGAGATAGTTTTAAAAAAAAATTTGATTACAAGTACATTCCCAAAGCCGCCATTAAACGTAAAACAAGCCACGAGGTTCCGCCAATAAGAAAAAAGCCCCAGCCGGAATATAAACCTGTACCGCCATCTATACCTATTTTACCGCGAACTACGCCTTTTCTCCCGATACCTATTGCTACGACTGAACCCGTAGTATTTGTACAACCACAGCCATCCAAAATAACCCCTCCCGCACCACCACCACCCAAAATAACTATTCCAAAACAAACCTCTCCAAAGCCTTATTATCCAACATATTCAGGGCCTGACCCCTCTAAAACGCCAGCTTCAGGTAAACAGTTACCTCCAACTTCGACTAAACCAATACCTCCAAGTTCAAATAAACCGATACCTCCAAGTTCGGATAAACTAATACCTCCGAGCTCAACTAATTCAGCCGCTACTACAACAATTAATTCAACATCTACCACAACAACTAAACCAACATCTACTACAACAACAACAACTAGGCCAACTCCGTCTACTTCAGATCCCTTAAAGATTCTGACTACAGAGCCACCAAAGGCTGAATTACCAAAGCCAAAGCCGGAGCCAACGAAGTCCGAACTACCAAAACCAAAGGCTGAATTACCGAAGCCAAAGCCGGAGCCAACGAAGTCCGAACTACCAAAACCAAAGGCTGAATTACCGAAGCCAAAGCCGGAGCCAACGAAGTCCGAACTACCAAAACCAAAGGCTGAATTACCGAAGCCAAAGCCGGAGCCAACGAAGTCCGAACTACCAAAACCAAAGGCTGAATTACCGAAGCCAAAGCCGGAGCCAACGAAGTCCGAACTACCAAAACCAAAGGCTGAATTACCGAAGCCAAAGCCGGAGCCAGATCTTCCGGATCCCCCCAAAATTCCAGCTCCGGACCCATATAAGCCTGATCTATCAAAACAAGAGGCCCCGAAACCCTCTACCTTCGAACCACTGACGCCGACCCCCTCGCCAACGGAGGTTGAAGAAATATATATATTTCCAGGCCCCCCAAAACCTGACTTACCGAAGCCCGACTCACCGAAACCCGACTTACCGAACCCCGACCTATCGAAACCCGACCTATCCAAGCCTGATCTCTCAAAATCTCCAGACTCTACAACATCCTCTACTTTTGAGCTACCCGTATTACCGACCCCCTCCCCACCAGCGATTGATGAAAAACCCTTGTTTCCGCAGCCGGTTGATCCGCCAAAGAAAAAACCAGAGCCAACTATCTCTGAAAAGCCTAAGCAAATTAACCCCGAAGATTATGATAACTATAAGATATTGTTCTTACCGCAAACTTTTAGAGCCAGTAAAACGCCAGAGAAAAACGCCGAAGGGCTTTATCGAGCCGTAACGCGTACTTTAGAAAAATTAGTATTTAAAAAAATTGAACTAACATATCACACTATAGATAATCGGGGTGATGCTATCATGTATAATTTTAAAACACCGGAATGGGTGGAAATTAAATTTTCTCCCCAATTAGCTAAATTGCATGATCTTGACCCCAATAAATACTACACAGGGCGCAATCAATCTGGTCCTTTGAGGATGACGGTACAAGAATATACCATAAACGAAAACAATGCATATCTAGAATATCGAGTTAATAGAACCATAAAGCGCTATACCCCCTGGGAAGAACCGTGGCTTTATTTCTTTTTTAAAATGTCAGGCGAGTTTAGATCGACAGATGATTATAAGATTTACGAAGATATTGCCGAAAACCTCCAAATAACGGCGCGCAATTTTGACCCTTTAAGATTGCAAAAGGCCGAATTTAGCGTTATTAAACAAGGAGCGGAGCATTATTTTAGAGTCCATTGTCCGGCAAAAATTGAAATGCTCTTCCCAAAAGAATTGCGTGATATATTAAATTTAGAAGCTGAATACGTTGGTGGGACGTTTCTATCCACTAAACCTTTAGAGCGTAATTTTACACATTTCAAAACAACTAATGACACATTTGTCAATTATCGCGTTCATGACTCGCTAATGTATCTATTTACTAGGACTAATTTTACAAAAATTAAAATACCCGCGGGCGAATATACCTGCGATTTGACGGCGACCGGGGCCGTAATTCCCTTCTCTTTACATTTAAAAATTATAAATCAGTTATTGGGTGTTCAAAAATATATGCCTCGCCAGTATTTTAAAATGTACATTCTCAAAACGGAAACGGAAAATAGATACTATGTTCGTCTCGAAATAGAGCCAGGTGTTCGCGTATCAGTAGCTGGTCCAATGGCCAAGTTATTTAACATTCCCGAAGAGGGAGAATTTTTTCAACACAGTCACTCGGGAGTAGCTTTGGTAAATCCCCGATTAAGATCAATGACATTGACGGATAATAATAATTTTTGGACTAGCGAATACGATGTGGATAGATTTCCAGAAGATCCCGACTATGCTGACCAACCGTATTTACCCGGGTCTCAAGCCAGACGAGTTGATAATTTCGCGTGCGAGATACCTCCCGGGGTATATTATCATATTAGCGATGTTTTAAGTGCTATGAGCGAAGCCATGTCCCCGACGCATAGGAAAAGTCTAAAATTTACGCAGAATGTAGACGGAACCGTGACGGTTTCAAAACTGAACGATACGGTTTCCATTTTGTTTCCCAAAACAACACCCGGGAGGGGGCTGGGGAGACTGCTAGGCTTTAGTGCCAATCAATTAGATCGGTATCTTAATAACGAGACTTCGGAGTATCCCGCGGATATCATGAGAGGCGTCGATGCCATGTTTGTTTATACCAATATTATCCGTCAACAAGTAGTGGGTGGTGGTCAAGCCCCTCTGCTACGTTTCATAAAAATGCCGGCTTTTTCGCTGCTAGACGAAGAGAACCAGGAAATATTTAATAATATCGACTTTTATCCAATTTCAACTAGCGATATACAGGAAATTGAAATTGAATTGAAATCCGATTACGGGGAAAATATCCCGTTTAATTTAGGCAAAGTATATATTAAACTGTTTTTTAGGCGTCGACGTCAATAGAACAGGAGCAATGGTGCCTAATAGATATACTCTGTATTTCCAAAGAGGATCGTCTCTGCCATCTTTACACGCGAACGTTTTCCAATCCGGAGGTCGCTTCAGTGTGGGCGGTATCTTTAATTCTTTATTGCGCAAAATTACACCCTTTATTAGGCCAGCCCTTAGTACGCTAGCGTCCGAAGCTGTGGGTTTGACAGGCCGAGTTATTAGCGATGCTCAAAACCCCACCATATCACCACGTGAATCTATTAAAAGAAATGTCAAACAATCTATAAATTCCCTACTACATAAAGGCGTGGACCGGTTCGTCAACACTCAGAGCGGGACGGGCCGAAAACGAAAGAGGACTGCTAAAACAAGCCGGAGCAAACGTGTTAAGCGACGCACTAAACGCGATTTTCTAGACTAAACATGTCGACCTACGAAAGTGTTCTATCCGATTTTGAAGTATTTGAAAAGCCAGTGGTGAATAATAATATTGTGGGGACTAAAACGACTGCTCATTATCCAATTGCCCCACTAACTAATGCTAAATATGTAGAATTTATCATTCCTCCCTCAAACAATTATCATGATTTGACTAAAACTCTTTTGAGAATAAAATTTCGCGTTTTACACGAGGACGGCACGGCCGTTCCAGATGCGGAAAAGAAAGTCTCGGTAACAAATTTAATAATTGCCTCGCTATTTTGTCAAGTAGAATTATTTCTTAATGGCGTTGCTGTCCAGCAACCTAATAATATGTACCCATATATGGCCTATTTTAAAATACTTTTAAATTATGGACAAACGGCGGCCAATTCCTGGTTAACTTCTATGTTATATTATTTGGATACCATTATCGATCCGGCGACGGCTTTAGAAGACGCCAATATTAACAAAGAAGATAATGGTATTGGTCGTCGCGCTAAACGCGTGGCAAAATCAAAGACGTGCGATGTAATTGGCGAATTATTTCTGGATATGTTCAAAACGCCCAAATTCTTACTAGATAATATCGAGGTGCGAATTAGACTTCATCGAAGCTCCACGGATTTCGCTATTATTCACAATGAAACGGGCAAAAAGTATAAGATTGATTTAACGGAATGCACCTTGTTTACGCGCGAAATTGAGGTTAATCCCGAACTGCAACTAGCTCACGCTCAGATGTTAAACTCGGGAATAAACGCTCGCTACGAAGTAAACTCTATTGTTATGAAAAATTTCTTAATAACCACCGGAACGCAAGATTTTATTAGGGACAGCCTGTTTACGGGGCAATTACCCTCGCGAACTGTCGTGGCTTTCGTTACTAATAAAAAATTTGTAGGGGAAGCAACTTCCAACCCCCTGGATCTCCAACATTTCAAACTCGATTTCATGCAATTCTCTTTAAATTCTCAAAATTATCCTGATATTCCCTTTACGCCTAATTTTGACGACGATCAATACGTTAGATGTTACAATTCTTTATTCGAGGGTCTCGAGATATTAGGTCTTGACCGGGGAAATATAATTTCTTACGATTTATATAAGAAGGGCTTTTTTGTCGTTGTTTTTGATTTGAGTAGAGAACATCTCGCTTCGTTAGGTTTAAATTCCATGCCCCAGACTGGTAACTTGCGATTATCGTTAAGATTTAGCTCTCCGCTAACCGAAAACGTCACGTGTATTGTCATGGCCGAATTTCCAAACAACCAATTAATAATATCTAAAAACAGAGAAATTATTTATAATCACCCCAACGTATAAAAGACTAAAACTTTATAAATACAATATCAGTCGCGAGCCAATATGCACCCAGTACACACCGTCACGCCAAAGCTCGACATTTGCGTCATTGAGTCAATTGAACCTAAAATATTAATTCAAAGATCGGATACGCGTACAAAAACTATATTAAAACCTAACGCCTGGTACGCTTTGTTTCGGTTTCAAAATGAACTCACGTCCTTTTTTGACGGAAAAATACCTCGCTATCATATTTGGTTGCCCGTCAAAGAGCGCCTCAAGCTGGAATGCTTCGTCAACTCGAAAGATGAACGTATAATCGATCTTCGATACTATGAACGAGGCAGCGGCAGTCGTTATTTCCTGAACTTTAGCACCAGCGAAGGATTCAGCCTGAACAAAACAGGATGGCAGACATTGATTGATTTAAAGCCGCTGATTGACGAGGATCTCAAAGCTAAAGGGATAGCTGTCTGTCGCATGCGCGAATTAATTTTAAACGAGCTCACTACCACTTTGTTTGACGTCACTTCCACTTGCGCCAACGTCGAGTGTCGAAAACAAATATGCCACTCTCAAAGCTGCTCGGAATTTGACACAAATTTCAGCGATCGAGTCGAACGTAATTTGCACGAAGCGCTGCCTCAATTGGATCGTGAGAAAATTTTGCATCAATTTGAGACTGAACACGGATGGATCGAGGATCAAGAGGATATTTACGCTTATTTTGTCAACAGTTTTGCCGATTTAAAGAATGCCTTGATTTATGGCTATTAAAATAAATGTACTGATATAGCGTATTTGTTTAACTGATATTGTTTTTATAAAATACCTTTGTGTGTATTAAATAAAGTTGTTTATTGGGAAACCATTTAGTCGTTATTTATACTTGTTAAGACATGGACGCTAAAATTAGAAAAATTTATTACGACGTGGCTAATCCGGCCGCCTATGGGTCGCTAGCGAGGTTACAAAAGGCCTTACCGCACGTGCCAAAAGCAAAATTAGTCGCCTTTCTCGAGAAACAACCGGCCTACACGAAACACCGATTTCGACGTTTCCGATTCAAAACCAACCAGGTGTACGCTTCGAGCATGGACGATGTTTTTCAAGCTGATTTGTTGGATCTACCGAAATTGAAACGTTTTAATAAAAATGTTCGCTATGTTTTGTGCGTCATTGACGTCTTAAGCCGCTACGGATGGACAATACCTCTTAGAAACAAAACATCTGGCGAGGTTATCGAAGCTTTTAAAAAAATATTTCGAGAGAGGATCCCTTTAAAAATATACACTGACTTTGGTGGGGAATTTAGTTCGCGCAACTTTGCTTCCTTCTTGAAACGGCACAATGTGCAAATACATTTTGCCCGGAGTCAGCATAAGGCCAGTCTAGCGGAACGCTTTATTAGAACAATTAAGGAACAAATTGCCCGGGTTATTACAGCCACAGGGAATAAAAATTACGTTAAATATTTACCTTTAATTACTCAAGCCTATAATGAACGGGTTCATTCAACTACTGGAATTGCACCGGCTCATGTTAATATAGATAACGAGTCAATCATTTGGAATAAACTGTACGGGAAATCAAACGGCATTAATCGATACGCACCGAGGCTTAAAGTTGGCGATCACGTGCGTCTCTCTATAGCTAGTCGGGTATTTAGAAAAATTAGCTCGGGTGGCACATTTACTGACGAAATATTTCGCGTTGTTGACGTCATACCCAGGTCACCACCCGTCTATCGCGTAGCGGATTTAAAGGGGGAGCAAATTTTGGGTGTTTTCTACGGCGCCGAACTACAAAAAGTCTCGTTACCTGAGACGGGCCTTGTCAAGAATAAATTATGAACACTTCGCAAATAAACGCTCTTTTAACTTGCGACAAAAGAACGCGACCCTACTATTTAGGATGCTTCCCCGTAAATAAACTCCCAGCACATCCTAAAAGGCCCAAATTTTGCTTTATATTCAATAACGAAGCTGCTGGAGAGGCTGGAGAACATTGGATAGCATGCTTTTCTAACAATGACACGGTAGAAATGTTTTGCACTTACGGAAAGTCGCCGCGATACTATAAAGTTAATTTAAAACGATACGGGAAACGAGTTGTTTACAATAAACAACAAATTCAACATCCATTTTTTCAACTGTGCGGTCTGCATTGTAGTCTGTACCTAGCGCTCCGTTGCGAGGGCGTGGCTAGACAGACGATATTAGACGCTATTTACGCTGATAACCTTAAACTTAACGACTATGTCGCCTTATTATATTTATCTTTACATTTAAAAAAACATGTACACAGATATTGTTCACAATAAAACAATTTTTTATTTGTCTTAATATTACATTTAATCAATATCACGCCATTTATGGTGTTTAGCTCTTCGTTCGTTAGATGGCACTACTGGACCGAGATTTTGAAGTTCGTCTTTCTTTTTCCGAGGTTTTTTCTGTTTTTTCTTGTTCTTCTGTTTAGCGGAGGCCGTCTCAAACAGGTTTTCCAAGTCCGTTAAATTGTCCCCGTTTGCCTCCGCTAAATTCTCTTGTTCATCGACAATTTCTTCTTGAAAAGCGTCCGGATTTGCATAACCGACAGCCCCTTCTTCTAGCTCTCTTTTTGGCGTAAAAAATGTGTTTTGCAAACGATTTGCAAGAACTTCGGCCTGCCGTTTCACCATATCTCCAACATAGGTCGGCCCATATTGCTGGTAAAAATCTTCTCGTGTTGGTGTCCCCGCAGCCGTTTCGCTTTTAAAAACCTTTTGCCGAGGCTCGGTTCGTTTAGGCGTAGTAAAAGAACTGCCCGACGCGCTTGTTGTCGGTGATGACGTGGCATAGTTCGGCCATGACAATTGTTTTTTTCGCGGGGGCATTTTAGGGGTGACCGGTAATGGCGGCGTGGGGACATTGGACATTGCTTGTGTTACGACCTCAAATTTAGGTAAAGGAATTTGTTTCTCGATACTTAAATATTTCTTAAAAGCGTCTAAATATTTATATAATTTATCGTAAGCATTCAATGGCGATTTTAAAATATCATCAATCTCTCGGTCCAAGACCGAGTGTTCTTGGGCAGCTGTTGAAGTTACTGCGCTAGCGGGCACAAGCACCATTTGTTTCATAGTTTAGCAGCTATGGCTTGGACAATTGAAGGCAAAATTGCTGCAAGCAACGTCGTAAGAAAACCACCTGATTGCTGCAACAACAGCTTTTTTTTGCTTTTCTGCGACAAGGTACTTGATCCGAGTTGTCTAATAATTTTCTTGTACTTTGCTAGCTTTTTCTTACGGTCTTTACTCAAATAAATGCCCCCGCCCTTTAAATTCTTACAAATTGTCTGAATGCTCTTTAATTGGGGCGTGCTACTATTGTTTAAGAGGGTTCGCCGTTGTTTACAGCTAGTTTGACGCAAACTTTGTAAATAAGGGACAAATTTGGCAAACTTTGTCGAGGGACGGGCTACGACGAGTCGGGAGCGTTTTCCTGATCGATGTTTAACGCGTGGGGCCATTATTCAAATGACAATTAAATTTAATCGACATAGACATACATAGGTGATTCGTGAGGTAGAACACGCGACCTTAATCGTAAATTTTCCGGAGTTTCTTGTTTTAAATCAATTAACAAATAACTATAGGGTTCTTTAGTGGCTAGCCTGTACGCATCCGTAATACGTCTCGGGTTATCTGGACTTATTTGTTGCGCTAAATATCTAATAGAGGCAACATCTCGAGGATTTTTCATTATTATAAAATAGGAAGAGTTTTGAGAAATTATCCGCGATTGGCTACCCTTGGGAAACAGTTGTTGAGTAATAATAATGACCGTATACCCTAAATGATGCGACGTCACGCACACTAAATCGGCAATATGAGCTTGCTTAAATAATTGGCTAGCTAAGTCGTCTAGTATCAAGTAGGAATCGCGATTCATTTCCCAAAAGTCCGGATCAGCCGTTGGCAATCCTTGAATAAATTGAATTCCCGGAATCAATTGTTTCAATTTTTCGTAGTTTGGCTGCCAGGCCGCGTAGCAATAAATAACCTTTTTATGCGGTGGGTCAAACATAAGCTGATGATTTTGCAATAAGTTACTTAAAAGAAAACTCTTCCCCGCTTGCGTTGGCCCCACGATTAGAAACTGAGCGGGTGTTTGGAACTTTAAAGAATGCGAGACTGACTCGGCTGGATTCATCTTGATTAATAAACATTTTTATTTTATTAACAGTTATATATATATATATATATATATATATATATATATATAATCAAAAATACAATTAACCCAAAGACCCTTAATAAACACAAATTAGAAAATATTTAAACAATATAAACGAAACCCTTTTACCCAAAAAAAATTCCCCTATGAAGTAATTGTTTTTTTAAAAAGTTTCTCTTCTAATTCCAGACAACGCTGGCGGAAGCGTTGGGCGTTGAGGAGGTTAAAGTTGACGCGCGACTCGGAGGGTGGTAAGATGTAAACACGCACTACTGTAGCGAACACGACGGATGGATGCGCACGCGCACTTTTTCGGTTCCCGACCGCTCTTCGTTGGTGGTGGTTGGGCATGTCTGAACCAGATGGTCGCAAACATCCGTGCCCTCGCTGGTCGGGAAGTCGGGAAACCCTTGCCGCAGTGGTTTGTTGTTGCACGGCTTTTTGGAAACCATCGCGCACGATGGACTGTGCTTGCGATGCTCCCTGGATGGACTGTCCGTGCAACGCCACTGGTACAAGGCGATGCCGCAAAAGGCGCAGCGCGTCGTCTGTGTTTCTACATCTGCAAGATAGAAACCGTCTTTGGCCAGGGCTTCGATGGGAACGCAAGATTCCCACAAGCCCTCGAAAGTATGTCTTCGCCTAGCCTCGTAATTCATGCGCGAGAGATGTTGAAGCGGATGCTGACTCTTTAAAACCGTAGGGTCGACTGGTTGTCAAATCGGCGTTCAACAATCTCTTATTCGAGGTTTGGCGAAATCTTTTGGTGATTTTAACGGCCTCTAGCTGCAGCTTGTATTTGTCCCGTTTAAAATTAAAAGGGACATTGACTGTAACTTCCTTTTCCGGATTCATCGCCACACTTTCAAAGGTTTCAAAGTCAAGTTTTTCCAGATTTTCTCGATTTAACGTCAACCCTTTAATTTTCTTGACTTCTTTTCCTTTGCTAGTGCGAAACGAGTAACTTTTGGCACCGGTACTACAAAAGGAAGTTATATAATCACCGCCGAGTTCGTCCGCCCAGCAACCAATATGATTGCCAGTTGGAATGTCAAACTTTCCCGGTAGATGGCGGTAGATTATCGAGTCGGTGTCACAATACAAAGCTGCGCGGTCTAATTGAAGCAGCATCTTGTTCAATTCGAGTCGCCCGTAGCACGAGACGAAGCTCCCCACGATGGCCGACCCCAGTTTGTAGTCTAGAATGTAATCGCTTTTGGCTTTGTACGATAAGAGAGCGATTGACTCCGTAATTGGCCGTAAGTCGACTAGTTCCAGAGTGTAATCGCTCGCGTATCGTATCAATTCGTAATAATTGTTGATAAAGATGCTGCGAATCTTTCCCGTATTTAACGCCATGCGACCCCAAAGAGAATTTAAATTAATTTTAGCGATATTACGCAGGGAAGGATTTGATTGAATATCCGCCACGGTCAGAGAAAGCTTTTCATTCTTGTTTATATCGGCGATATACGCCTCTTTTTGCAGAGGCGTTTGCGCGTGAGCGGGAAATCCGGAATTCTTCACTTTCAAGGCGATAAAATCAGTCATGTACTGGGCGAAGAAATATTCCGTTTTTGGATAATGGTAAACCTCGAATATATCGAGGAGTTTATAACCATGCTCCATAGCGGCATAGACTTCGACCGTTGGCCAGACTGATTCGAAAGCCCGTTCATTGACAGTGTGATCGCAGATTTCCGCTCGCAATTCTAGACACGTGCGACAGAGGGCGTAGGCTAATTTACCACCGCTGCGAAAGGGAATTAAGGGGATGTGGAGATCTTGAGGGGCCAGCAGACGACAACTCATAACACCAAAATACCACCCTGGCGATTTGTCAAAATCTCTGTTATAGATAATGGGATGGCCGCTAGGGTACGGAAAATCACGACAGACTTTCGGATACAAAGAAATAATATCCTTGTAGAAAATTTTCTCCTCACCTTGCACGTGGCAGTTGAGAACAAAATTTTCCGTTCGTCCCCCATAGAGAGCGCTACGAGCTGATATTTGAGGTCGAAAAGTTAAACTTTTGCAGAAAGCCTTAGCTTCGGCGTTTTCTTTTAAAAGCTTAACAAATTGACACTCAAAAATCGATGTGTACTCGTAGCCGGGCATATTCTCTTTAATAAACAACTCTCTATCTAAAGTCCGCTCGTACAGAAATCTGTTGCTGGCCTTGAGTTGGGTATTGTAGACATTAAGTTTTTGACATGGACAACCGTGAAAGTAACAACCGTGGAAATCGTAGATTTTGGGCGGAGTTTCGCTATAGCCATCGACTAAATAGCGACCCACGCGATATTCACCGCCATAGCTTAAAGCCGTTCGCAATTTTATATTTTCCGTTTTCTCCACCCAAGCGAGATATTTTAAGCTAATTTGACTGTGATTAAATTTTGCGTTATACCCATTAGAAGGAACGATACCCATGCTGTAAGGTTTATAGTAATTGTTAAGATAAATAGTGGTTAGAGCACCCGCCAAAGTGATATTTTTCAAGCAGAAGGGTCTAATTTTGTTAGATCAACGTAAATTTTTCTAAAAGCTTCGACGCCTTGTCTCAGGACTCGGACATCTTGAATGCAATATTTAATAAGCTCCTCTTTGATATTGTAAATAGATCCTTCCATTGACGCGTACCAAGTTTGAAAATCTCGATAATCATTGGCCTTCATTTGAGCTACGTTAAAGTACGAAGCTTCAGGGATGACGCCAATGTAATTTAGATTTTCTTCGGTATGAAAATCAAATGGAAAAATCCTTCGCCACATCGCCGAGGTTAACATGCTGGTGAAATTACGCAGAAGGCTGACTAATATAATTAAAGCTATCGAGAAATCTAATTTGCGGTCCCTCGAGATGACTCATGAGAATTTTACTGCGTTCAAAAATAACGGCAGGGGTGACATGTCTATGAATTAA